>CM042221.1:26137679-26177679 GCA_023566465.1 Cottus gobio
CACTGCTCATCCAAATGCCCCCTCCAGCCGTTAGCAGCAAAATAAGAGATGGAGTTCTAATGAAAAGAGGTTTAATAGAGGAGCGAGGCAAAGGTGGCTCAGAGGCTTGCTGCTGTTTAATTCAATGGGATGCGGTTGGTGCCTGAAGACTGGCCCATTTTAATTGCACTCCTCTCTCATTTACAAAAGGAAGTATGCAGCGATACAGCTTTAATGAATCGGAAAGCCAGGCAAGCTATTCAGCGTCTTTCTTTCACGCGCATTGAAGGGTAATGGGATTGTGCTGGTTAGGCCCACGTGTGTTGGCACAGCTTTGGTGCATCGGCTACTGCTACACACACACACACACACACACACACACACACACACACACATATATATCAAGTGACATCAAGCTACAAAATGACGCGCTACAATATAAAGTTATGCTGGCCTCAGATTTCAGGGCTCCAGTCCGTCAACCAACCGTGTTTTTGTTTTACTATTTCTGGTCCCCATCTCTGTACATGTGATTCTAAAAATCTAGAAAAAAAAGTTGTTTGCCAGAGGTTATTGACAACATAACTTTGTCTTGAGCACCAATCGAGGCTCAGCCATCTAAATCCCTCCCCTCTTCTCAAGGATTTGATCGATAATCATTCATTGATAACTCTCTAAGGACTGAATGAGAAATCTCAGTCATAACTTACTCAAAGCTGCACGTATCTCGGCCTCCGATAGGCAGCGAATCCAGTGATGGTTACTGTGAATATCATCACCACACTAATGTTGTAATGTTTGTCATATTTTTTCGTGACCGCAAATAACCTCACCATCAACGGCAAACACCTCAATAACAAGGAGGAGAGGAGCGAGTGGCCGGCGGGGGGGAGCTTACCTTTGCCATCTGGGCCTGGACTCCACTGGCTTTGAGCGAAGCCACGGCTTTCTGGGCCGCTGCAGGGCTGTCAAAGTCCACAAAGCCATAGCCTGCACACACACACACACACACACACACACACACACACACACACACACACACACACACACACAGAGAAGAAGATGATGAGGAGGAGGAGGAGGAGCAGCAGAACGGAGGGAAAAAACATCAGTTAAGGTTGTTCTGAATATCGCGGATCAAAAACAAGCCAGTGTCTTGTTTTCTGCATAAATCCTGTAAATGTGTCAAAATCAAGTCAGGTCACGTCTCTTATGAAAGCTGCTGGTTCCCCCATTAAATGTGTTTTTAGTGCAGAACATCAACAGAATTGGTGTCATAACAGTAACTCTTGCTTTCCTGTTTATGATCCAAAATATCTTATAATGTCGGCCCAAGTTTTGTGCACCACGGCTCGCTTTAATGAAATGATGCTGATGCTCTGTAATGACTCTAATGTTCACCCTGTAGATGCACACACACACACACACACTCTATATCCTGTAGATGCACACACACACACACTCTATATCCTGTAGATGCACACACACACACTCTATATCCTGTAGATGCACACACACACACACTCTATATATCCTGTGTACAGTGGGGACTCAATGCTGAGAGACTTTTTTTTTTTACTGTAATGCCAAATGCACTGGCTTCCACTTGTCTGACATTTAATGTGCCACTGCATTGCATGTGAGCTGGTTTGCTCCCAGTACTGCAATGAATCTCCCAGTGCGTATGGGGCTTCCTATAGCCGTGGCTAATACAAGAGGCATCAAGAAAAATTCTCTACATTTAATGGAGCCATTAAAGTGATTCAGCGTCCTGTTTAAAGAAATAAAGACACAAAGAGAACGAGCATCGCTCGCTTTTATTGCAATATGATGGGCATCACTTTGTGTGTGTGTGTGTGTGTGTGTGTGTGTGTGTGTGTGTGTGTGTGTGTGTGTGTGTGTGTGTGTGTGTGTCAACTTGTTACGCTCTAAGGGATCTAGGATGGGGCTCTGCAGGAAGCCCTGAAGGATAAAAAGGTCTGACACACACATATCAATCTGTACTTTCGGATATAGAGTCCTTGTTTTAGGGTCACGTGGTCAAACAGACAGAAGGAAGCAATAGAAGGGTGTGTGTTACCCGAGAGGCCGTCATATGACAATGCTTTTGATTGTGTGTTTATATGCGAGGTGAGTAATTAAATGCATGCAGGGAGAGGAATGCTAAATGCACATCAGCTTTGAGATTGCGTCTCTTGAGCTAACACGATTAAATGATCCACACTTCAAAAGCTTCAATCCGAAATGTAAACACAACAAGTATGAGGAATATGCATCCTCTCACACACACACACACACACACACACACACATCTGTTCTCGTCTGTCTGTTTTATTTCGCGATCCGGAGCCCCGCTCTGTTTTGGGCTGATGAGCAGATGACTTTTTATTGTTGAAAAGCCGCACGCTGCTTTCACAGCACGAGACGTACGAGCGGGCGCAAATATTTACGCCACCGCTAATGAGAAACACATCATCAGCTAAAAGAGGACAACACCAAACACATACGTGCACATTAAAATGTTTCACGTACATTTCTTCATTCAAGAAATACCGATCCATAAACATATGCGAGCACACCACACACACAATACTCATCTGATTAGGGCCGCACCAACACAGTTGGACTAATTGAGGATGCACAAACACACAACATTCATCAGCAGCTCGGGAAGAGGCTTTCATTTCATATATTATATATATATATATATATATATATATATATATATATATTCATCGGTTTATTTATTCACTTCCATTTTTTTCCTTTGTAATAATTAAGCATGAAAAAACATTTTTTTTGTGTTATGAGAGCAGCAGGGGGTCCATGATACAGTCTGCATAAACAAATGTAATTTTACTCACCATCAGTAAGCTGTGACCTTAATAACCAGTTTTTTTATTATTATTTGCATTCATAAAGTGAGGATTTTACATTTATCTGATCCACTGCAGCAGGATAGTATGTTTCTCATGTGGTATCAGGATGATACTCAAGGCATTTGTACACGGACATACGTCATTAGGACAGTTTTAACGCAGTATATTATATAAATATTATATATATAAGTATAGTATATTTGTGGAATCAGTGGCGGTAACTTGTAAGATTCTGCAGGAGGCAAAACACTTAAGAATCAGCCGGTTGTGCCGGTTTATGACCATCAAACGAGAGGCTTGAGACTTGAATCTGCATTTATGGAGCAACTGCACAGCTCACACCAAATGTGCAGTTAGTATTACAGTACCGGAAAATGAAGTCTCCGCCTCAGCAGCCTTGCACATGATGATCTCTTATTTAAAAAAAAAAGTAAGTGCTGCGTTATTGTAGATGCCGGTTTGTAATCTCCTGCGCACATTAGTTAGTCTTTATATCTTAAGACGTCGGCTGAGCGTCTGTTTTTGGAAGGAAACCGCCAGACACCCTTCACTAAAGACATGAATAACAGAGACACGCCTTCTCCGAGCGCCTTGACAGGTTCGGTGTGATCGAACGTCAGCCATGAAATGTGTAATTTGCTTTGACTCGATTCATCACTGAAGGAAGCGCGCTGTGTTTCCTCAACATGTATTTGCCCCTCCCTGCGGTGGGGGTCAGAGGTCAAGTATTTGCGACCCCCCAACCTCCCCCAGAGGCTGGTGGAGATTCATCGTCTCGCTCAAGGACACTTGAGTTGACGCTTGTTGAGTCGGTGAGCAGATGCCTGTCTTCACATGACCTGAGCATGTGTAGTTTGATGGAAGCTCTCATCACGCTTGCAGGACCGACGATAAGGATGATTTCCAGAGAACGGAGGAAGGAAAATAATACCTCTGAATTACATAACCCCTCTCATTTGGGCCCGGCCCCTCCCCTCCGTGGCCTCGTGATGACACCGGGATGAAAATTCATCTTGCTCAGTCAGGCCCGACAAATATTCCACTCGTGAATGAAAAAGAAATATGAAAAAAGTTGTATTACCAAGCACGCTCCCACATGAATACACACTCATAGACACAGATGGATGCACAGATAAACACAGGTATTCACACACAGAACACACACACACACACACACACACAGACAAACAAACACACACACACACACACATCTAATCTCCTGAGCGGCCAGAGTTCCTGGCCTAGGGCCATTAGACTAACCGAGTACAGAGGGAAAAGGAGAGAGAGAGATGGAGTAAAGGAGGCATGGGGGGAGGCAGAGTGGCAGAGAGAAAGAGAGAGAGAGAGAGAGATGGAAAACGGAGGGAGGGAGGCAGAGAAAGGGCAGGAGACATGGAGACAGTGAGAGGGAGGGCGCTTGTCTTTGGGAAATGGAAATCCTTTACAATCTAAAGTGGTTTCCTCTCCCTTCCCTCCTCCATCCTGAGCTCTGTGGCCTCTCCCTCCCCCAGAGCTCCCACGCCGCTAACTAGAAAACTGTCAGTGTATTTAACATGGAGGCTGCTACAAGCTGAGGGTTTTACAAAGAACGTCTTCATATTGTTTCAGAGGACAAAGCCAAAGAGCTTTCGCTTTATTTCCTCCCCGACGTGACAGTGAATTACTTTTAGAGCTCGCGTTTTTAATGCAGTGTTTTCATTTATTTACATATCGTTCCGGAGGGAAACCGCCATCTTTCAGGGACGGAGAAGCAAAGAAGCCTTGAAGACAAGGAACCGGGGCCAGAGAGGCATCACTCAGAGCGCCACCAAATAATCGAGAGGACGCAAGACCGTCAGAGAAATTGGGATCACAAGGCCGTCACATGACAGCAGCTGTGTGCAAGCTGATCGAATCCCTGCGGACCGCAAAGAAGGACGACTTTATGTATCTACCTGTCTCTACCTGTCTCTCTCTCTCTCTCTTTCCCCTCTGCAGAATCTTTCTGCAAAGAGGCCGTCTGCTCAATCATCAGTTTAAGGGGTCCCCCCTTCCTTTTCTGTCAGCCCCGGGTTATTTTTACCACCCCCCCCCCCCTCCCATCCATCCCTCTTTCCAAGCGAACTCTCTGTGCCAATTTGTACTCTCTTAGTCACGCTAAGCACTTATCTTGTCCCCGCTGAATGCCTCTGCAATCAAACCAACACTTATCCGGTTGTAAGGCATTCTAATGGCCGCCTGATAATGAAACTCCTTCATTGTGAGTTAACAACTGGCGGAGAGACGCACGAAGTCTACGCTACGGCACAAGCAGTGAAATTGCTGATGAGGGCCGCGGACGATAAAAAAATGCCTATGCTGCTGCAGCTGCTGCATTGTGGGAGCTCTGTACATTAAATAATGAGCATGCATTTACAGCTGCAGGGGTCACTTTGAATTTTGAAACCGTCTCACTGAGGTTTTGTAGTCATAGATCTTTTATGGAGTAAATCCCGAGTACAGTGCCAAGAAGGGCCCTCTTGTTCACATCAAGACACACACACACACACATGCATACACACACACTAGTGCACGCACACTCGTGCAAACATGTGATTTCATGTGTTAACACCAGGCTGTAAACATTCATTGGCTTTTTATGAGACAGAAATCAAAGAGACATGAACATGGATGGCAGATGCACAGGCAGTTCTGTTAATACTATATTAACTGTGTGTGCATAAAGGTACATATTCAATATATATGTGTAGTCTACGCAGTCATGAATTATGGGCTACACATGCAGAAGGGCAGATATTGACATTTACACTGTGTGAGGTTTGGCGGTGGAGTTATTTTATACTTTTCTTATTGTTAACAAAATCCCACGAGTCCCTCTGTCTGTAGCTTTTAGGCCCACGTTTATTCATTCCTACCTTTTTGAAAAAGGTTAAATAATTGCCTCAAACAGCGCTGCAGTTTTCAGCAAACGTTACACAAACACGAGTAAACAGAGTATTTGTTGAGGACTATTTTCAGCTGAGCAATAATACACATGTGGTGCTCTGGTGAGTATTTATCTCAGCAGGACTACTTGCAGATTGACTCAACATTATCTAGAGATAGCAGATGTTAAGATTGGTTGTGGTTTATTTGCACTGCAATTAAATAACCTTTTTCAGAGGCAATGTGATCTTACATGAAGCAGATATTGTTTTCAATTTGTAAATCATACTAATGAGGAGCATGAAGCATTACTCGGCACACATAATAATCACGGGCTGGAGCGCCGGTGCTTTTACTAAATCCGGTTTCTGAAATTCCATTTTCAAGTGGCAAGCAATGAAAAAAAATGTAATGATGTGAGAAGACGGCAGAATAACTGATAATTATCACTGGGTCTAAAGAATCTCCCGTCTCCCCTCTGGCTGTGCCGTAATGATGTCCGGACGGGCATTTGGATACGCTCTCAGAGCTCCAAGCAATGTTCGAGTGTGTGACCTCAAAGCAGGTGCTGGAATTAGGAAAATGTGGAAGATTGATATACCTGGCTGTTTAAAAAGAGCCAACATATTAACTAAAGTACAGTCCTTTCCAGGGGGAGACTCAATGAAACGTGGCGTTCCCATCATTACGCTCAGACGAGCATCATCTGCATTAACATTCCCGCCGCCAGCATCAATCAGGCGGGCTTTTCCTTCTCGTACCGTCGGCGCTGATGCGCTGATTACAGGGCGTGGGAGCTGTTGTCCTGAGCCCCGTCAGGATACCTTTTGAGTTCAGCCCGAGCGGCAATCATGCCGAACACATGCTCTCCTGCGCCTCTTCAAAAGCAGACGACTACAATCATATTGATTAGTGCTTTGTTCAAACCACTCCAACAATCAGGCCGGCTCTCGTCGGGAGACACTCGAGTGAGCCTCGCTCACCACGGAGACTATTTGAAACGCATCATGTGGCCGTCGTGCGTCGTTCTACAGTTTTGGAGTCGGCCAACGACAACACACGGCGATCAAGCGCCTTCGCTTTCAAAAGCTGCTCAACTCACCCCGAAGTGGGATTGGGGTGCGGATCACCGTCCTGGAAAAGTCAAACAAAATGAAGATACTCTGGCGATGCGGCGTCGTTAGATTAAAGAGGATGACGTGGTCGATACACACACACACCCTCACCACACAGCTCAGCACACATCAGGCGAACACATGCAGAAGTTGAAGTCGATCGACAGACATTTTAGCCCGTTGTAGAAACCTCTGGGCGTTGATTCATTGGGGACCAGATGAAGGGATGTATATACAACAACAGTGTGATTGGTCTGCCTGCAAGCTGAGCCAAGTTTAATCAATCCTCAACTGATGTGTTCCAGACACAAGTGTCCCCTCAAAGTCTGAGTTTGGGAAGTGTATGGTACAATTGAGTGCCTTCTAAAGCGCTATACAAATAAAATGCATTATTATTATTATTATTATCATTGGAAGGCCCCACTGGATAGAGTCATTGGATCCTCACTCACCTTTGCATTGGTTGGTGTTCTTGTCCAGGATGGCCTTTGTTGACACAATCTTCCCATATCTGTAAAAACAACAATGAAATATTCTGATCAGTCACTATATCAAACAGAGACACATTGGTTGTTATGTGAGTCATATGCATGCTGCATGGCTCTAGAGAGGCATTCTTGGTCCCCAGAGGACGACACTTTAGGACCTTTGTAAACCCCTGACTTGTAATCTAGCGTCCCCACGAGGAGTTGAAATTCAAATGTATGGATTTTTAAGAACTATTGGATGGATTGCCATGAACTTTGGGACATCGAGCACCGTCGACCACATTTTTTGACCATTAAATGTGCAAAAACTCAGTTTTGTTTAGGGCTAAGTAGCAAATGTTAGCATACTAGCATGCTGAGATGGGGAATTTGGAAAACATTGTCTTTGCTAAAGCTTGTTGCCGTGTTTAGCCTTTGCATTTATCTCCAAGTAGAACAAAGAAGTGTCTAAACTCAAGAAATGTTACTTCACAGTCGACCACCTTTTTTGACCATTAAATGTGCAAAACCTCAGCTTTGTTTAGGGCCAATTAGCAAATGTTAGCATACTAGCATACTGACACGGGGAAAACATTGTCTTTGCTAAAGATGTTAGCATTGTCATAGTGAGCTTGTTACCGCGTTTAGCCTTCGCATTTATCTCCAAGTGGAAGAAGTGTCTAAACTCAAGAAACGTTCCTTTTCTTAGTTGCAACTGCAAAGATGTTTCTACGAAGTTTGAATTCAAGACCATGACACAGTTTTCCGGCGTATCCGTCACAGCTCCATGTTCTGTGTCTACACTTCTGTCTGTTCTTTCTGTCCTTATCTGTTCCTCATCTCCCCCGGAGCCTCCCCACACAGACAGCATTGTCTTATAAACGATCCCACTGTAACCACTTGATATCTGTATGGCACCAGATCCTGTCACGGCTCGGCCGTGACTTATGTTCCTTTTGGGCTGTTTTCTGTTTGTCTCTGGTGTCCCCGGGTCGTCTTCCCTGTGTGTGTGTGTGTGTGTGTGTGTGTTTCGTGGGCGTGGCTTCCGGCAACTGGCAACCATCTCCACACCTGCAACCCATCTCCGGCACCTGACGTCAATCATCTCATCACCTCCTCTCTGTTAAAACACCCTGGCTTCCATCTCTCCAGTTGCCAGATTATTGCTCCATGTTATGTGGTATAGCGACTCTCGGCCTCTCTAGTGACTCTGTCTACCAGACCTACTCCGCTTGTGTTCGTATGAAATTACTAATCTCTGTTCCTTGTGCCCAGGATTCCTGTGACCGTGACCAGCCTCCCCGCCACCGTCCACGCCACCTCACCGCTCCGCCTACACCCTCCGCTACCATCTAATAAACTGTTTACCTTTCCCCAACCTTGCCTCTCCGTGCCTGCACTTGGGTCCACCTAAACCAAACCGTGACAGAATAATCTGGCCAACACGGACCCAGCAAGCACGGGCGCTTGTTAACCGTCACCGACCCGCGCCTGGAACCGGCCGGCAACTTATTTTTTTCTTTTTGTGATGGATAGTCCACAGCCACTCCGGCTGTATTTTCGGGATGGCCTGGGGTACATTGACCACGTGGTGGATCCCCGGTACAAGTACCCCAGTGAGAGTGAGGAAGAGGAAGAGGACCTCGAGCTGGACCGCTGGGCCGGTACCCGGCTCGCGTTTGGGCCCCGGAGCTTCCAACGGGCTCAGAGTTCCCGCCAGGGTTCCAGAATGGCTAGCTCTCGACGTCGGGGGGAGCAGACCAAGCCCGTACCCTGGGACTCGGGGCCAGCCTGGACGCCCTTTTACGATCTGCTACCCCCGGCCCCGGAGGCCAGGACCCCGGGCCCTCGACGCCGGCGAAGGAGGAAGGGTTCCAGACCAACTACCCGGGACCCGCCGACGGCCGGGACACCCTCGTCCGAGCCGCCAGTTCTGGTCCCGGTGTCGGCGCCGTCGCCGACTCCCGCTCCCCGTGTCCTGTCGGCGCCCCGGCCGACTCCCGCTCCCCGTGTCCTGTCGGCGCCCCGGCCGACTCCCGCTCCCCGTGTCCTGTCGGCGCCCCGGCCGACTCCCGCTCCCCGTGTCCTGTCGGCGCCCCGGCCGACTCCCGCTCCCCGTGTCCTGTCGGCGCCCCGGCCGACTCCCGCTCCCCGTGTCCTGTCGGCGCCACGGCCGACTCCCGCTCCCCGTGTCCTGTCGGCGTCCCGGCCGACTCCAGCTCCCAGAGTTTCTGCCTCCGTGCCGCTGCCAGCCCCGGTCCCAGTTTTTGCGACTGTGCCGCTGTCAGCCCCTGTCCCGAGTTCCCCGACTGTGCCGCTGTCAGCCCCTGTCCCGAGCTCCCCGACTGTGCCGCTGTCAGCCCCTGTCCCGAGTTCCCCGACTGTGCCGCTGTCAGCCCCGGTCCCGTGTCCCGCCACGGTGCTAGTCCCGGTCCCAGCTTCCCCACCTGCCCCATCGGCGGTCCGGCCGACACCTGTCTTGTCGGTGGTCCGGCCGACCCGGGTTCCCCGAGTCCCATCGGCGGTCCGTCCGACACCTGTCTCGTCGGTGGTCCGGCCGACCCTTGTTCCCCGTGTCTCATCGGCGGTCCGGCCGACACCTGTCTCGTCGGCGGCCCGGCCGATCCTAGTCCCAAGAGTCCCATCGGCGGTCCGTCCGACACCTGCCTCGTCGGTGGTCCGGCCGACCCTGGTTCCCCGAGTCCCATCGGCGGTCCGTCCGACACCTGTCTCGTCAGTGGTCCGGCCGACCCTTGTTCCCCGTGTCTCATCGGCGGTCCGGCCGACACCTGTCTCGTCGGCGGCCCGGCCGATCCTAGTCCCAAGAGTCCCATCGGCGGTCCGTCCGACACCTGCCTCGTCGGTGGTCCGGCCGACCCTTGTTCCCCGAGTCTCATCGGCGGTCCGGCCGACACCTGTCTCGTCGGCGGCCCGGCCGATCCTAGCCCCAAGAGTCTCATCGGCGGTCCGGCCGACACCTGTCTCGTCGGTGGCCCGGCCGATCCTAGTCCCAAGAGTCTCATCGGCGGTCCAGCCGACACCTGTCTCGTTGGTGGTCCGGCCGACAACTGTCCCTCGAACCCCATCGGCGGTCCGGCCGCCACCTGTCCCCCAAGCCCTGCCGACAGTTCGGCCCAGCTCGTCTACTGTGATTCCCGTCGGCGGTCCGGCCGACACCTGTTCCCAGTGTCCTGTCGGCGTTCTGGCCGACTCCACCTCCCCGGGTCATGTCGGCGTCCCAGGGGAGCCCAGTCCTGCCGGGCCCCGTCCCGAGCCCAGTCCTGCCGGGCCCCGTCCCGAGCCCAGTCCTGCCGGGCCCCGTCCCGAGCCCAGTCCTGCCGGGTCCCGTCCCGAGCCCAGTCCTGCCGGGTCCCGTCCCGAGCCCAGTCCTGCCGGGTCCCGTCCCGAGCCCAGTCCTGCCGGGTCCCGTCCCGAGCCCAGTCCCGAGCCCAGTCCTGCCGGGCCCCGTCCCGAGCCCAGTCCTGCCGGGTCCCGTCCCGAGCCCAGTCCTGCCGGGTCCCGCTCTACGGAGTCCTCGTCTCCAGAACAACACCCGGAGCCTCTGCCCGGCTCTCCGGAGCCTCTGCCTGACTTTCCGGAGCCCCCGTCTGGTGGCCGTCCTCCGGCCCGCCCCCCTGAGCGCGCCTGTCCGCCTGGTGGCCGTCCTCCGGCTCGTCCCCCTGAGTCTCCGCCTGGTGGCCGTCCTCCGGCCCGCCCCCCCGAGCGCGCCTGTCCGCCTGGTGGCCGTCCTCCGGCCCGTCCCCCTGAGTCCCCGCCTGGTGGCCGTCCTCCGGCCCGTCCCCCTGAGTCCCCGCCTGGTGGCCGTCCTCCGGCCCGTCCCCCTGAGTCCCCGCCTGGTGGCCGTCCTCCGGCCCGTCCCCCCGAGTCCCCCGCCTGGTGGCCGTTCCCCGGCCTGTTCCCCTCTGCCCAGTTAAGTTTCCAGGGTTTCCGGGTTCCTTCCCTCAAGCCCGTTCCCGCCAGGGGCTTCGGCCCTCCGGCCGTTCCCCCCTCCACCCACCCTTGCCTGACGGTTCCGTGGGCGCCTGGAGGCGCCCATTGAGGGGGGGGTACTGTCACGGCTCGGCCGTGACTTATGTTCCTTTTGGGCTGTTTTCTGTTTGTCTCTGGTGTCCCCGGGTCGTCTTCCCTGTGTGTGTGTGTGTGTGTGTGTGTGTGTGTTTCGTGGGCGTGGCTTCCGGCAACTGGCAACCATCTCCACACCTGCAACCCATCTCCGGCACCTGACGTCAATCATCTCATCACCTCCTCTCTGTTAAAACACCCTGGCTTCCATCTCTCCAGTTGCCAGATTATTGCTCCATGTTATGTGGTATAGCGACTCTCGGCCTCTCTAGTGACTCTGTCTACCAGACCTACTCCGCTTGTGTTCGTATGAAATTACTAATCTCTGTTCCTTGTGCCCAGGATTCCTGTGACCGTGACCAGCCTCCCCGCCACCGTCCACGCCACCTCACCGCTCCGCCTACACCCTCCGCTACCATCTAATAAACTGTTTACCTTTCCCCAACCTTGCCTCTCCGTGCCTGCACTTGGGTCCACCTAAACCAAACCGTGACAGATCCAGCTTGGAGGGCCTATAAGAGAGACAGACAACCTCTCTACCTCCGTCCTCTCAACTTTTAGTGTCTGTCCGTTTCGCTCCCGTTCTCTCTTTCTCAGGTTTGACAGCTCCGCCTCTCTCTTTGTCGCCTTCCCTTATTTCCCCCTCCATTCCACTTCTATTCTCCAGCTCACTGTTCTCACAGAGAGAAGTTAATAATGTTTCTTATCAGTCCTCCTGGAGAGAGAGAGAGATGGAGGGAGGGAGGGAGGGAAAGCTGAGAAAGAGGCCGAGGAGGTATGAGGCGAGAGGAAGAAAGAGACAAGAGAGGAGGCACAGAAAGCCTGGATCGCTGCCTGGCCGTGTGGATGAGACTTTTTAATGAATGTTTTAACACGACTGCACAATGACTGACTGGCTGGCTGAGTGACTATCAAGCAGATTGGCAGACTGGCTGATGGCCACAGGTGAGGGATGGGAGCCTCTTCCCTTGAAGAGAAAACGAGGGAGACGACTACGAGGGAGACAGGGAAGATAGAGAAATCAGGAGAAGATACAGTGTGGGAGGTTACGAGCCGAGAAGGGGGGGAACAAAGGGAGAGCGAGAGAGAGAGAGACTGGGATGAATGAGAAATAGATGAAGGGAGGGAGAGCAGTCAGTCAAAAGATAAAACGAGACACTGAAGGCGAGGAGGAAGTAGTCGGGGAGCGATGGAGAGATAGTAAGAGGTGTTTAATAAAGAAGAGATCATTTAGTTGTCAGCGTCAGGAGAGTCTCCGTCAGCCATCCGCTCTGAAGAGAACAGAGCCGGCTCGCCTGACAGCTCCCGTCCTTCTCTATTGGGACAGCAGGCTTCAGGAGTAAAGTCAGACAAAGGCTTTAAAAGCTGCTATCACACGTAACACGACAGCTGAGCAGCCTGTGATCTGGAAATTGAGAGAAAATACTGATTTTCTTTTCCAGACAACGCTCAATTTTCGGTAAATTCAGTTTTTTTTCCGGGTATTTAAAAAAAATCCACCGTTTGTGACGAGGTTTGTTTCAGGGCTCGTGGTAAACAAGAGCTTTGGCCTGCGGTTTGGGGAGCAAACCAACTGTTAACAGACGTACAAAAAAAAAAAAGCAACAAAAAAAACCAGGCAGGACTAATCGCCCACACACACATTTACGCAAAGACAAACACACATGCGGACACACACGCAAGGCAGCGCCGCACATCAAAACCACCAAAGCGGTAATCACACACACCATCTGGCAATACCCAACTCTTTGTTGACTTCTGCCTCAGTGTGATTCAAACTGTGTGTGTGTGTGTGCGTCAGTGCATGAGTGTAAACACCTACAGTGCATGTGTGAGTGAATGTGCCTGGTGAGTTAGTATGACTGCACGACAAAAATCTCATGCACCATGGGTGTTTTGGCAGCTTGTTTTTCCCGGCAGAAAAGTGAAACATTTCCAGACTGTTCCGATTTGTGTGTGTGTGTCTCTCCGTGTGTGTGTGTCTCTGTCTCAATGTGTGTGTGTGTGTGAGAACGACAAAGAGAGCTACCTGGCCTGACACGTTATGAATCTTGAGAAAATATGTTCCCAGCTGTCACAAAAGTGGAAAACAAATGGAGCAGACATTTAATGTGTGTGTGTGTGTGTGTGTGTGTGTGTGTGTGTGTGTGTGTGTGTGTGTGTGTGTGTGTGTGTGTGTGTGTGTGTGTGTGTTATCCTCAGATCAATGTGTGTGTGACGTACAAGTATGAATGCACCTGTTCATTCTCTGGCTACACAATCTAGCCGGACTGAAAAACAAAACAATAGTAGAGGGGAACGACACCGCGGCCTCGGGGAAATGAAACTACAACAACACACAAGATGGTGTCTCCTTCTGGACTTGATTCAGTGGTGAAATTCCATTGTCTCTATAAAAAAAAAGCTGAAATGGAAGAAAGTATTGACAATAGATCAGATGACAAAGGAGCGCTGGAATGAGAGGAGCGGGAACGTCCCGTTCCGTCTTGAAGTCCCGACTGGAGCTCTCATTGATTCCAGCAGGAGCTGGTTGAAACAACGCCGACCCGGACTTGACCCGCCGGCACACGAGAGACGCTCATGAATACTATTCAAATACTCATAACGTGACAATGAAGGGCTGCAAGGAGCCAGAGGGGCACTTCCTTATTCCATCACTCCCCACTGGGCCAAGGAAACAGAGGGAATCGGTCCTGAAAGGCGTTTGTTTCCATTGGATGTGAATCATGGCTAAAGAGTCTGTAATGGGAGTTAAGTGGGAAGAAACAGGGGAGAAGTTTCCCAACCACACCACAGCTTGATCTGCAGCTCTGGTTAGGGATCCGGGAAAGTTAGGCTAAGACTCAGGTGCAGAACACAGGAGTTGAGGTGAGGTAAACAAAGTAACAAACCAATACAACACCCTATTGGTAATACACACATCTTCGAGAAGGAAAGATGGGCAAAAACTCACAGGTAAACAATAACTGGTGAAAACACTGGAAAGGAAGGCAAGTAACGAGTCACAGGTGGAAAACAATGAGGGCGGGGCTTAGCAATCACACAGGGGAAGCCAGGCAGCAAGTCACAGGTGGAAACAATAAGGGCGGGGCTTAGCAAACACACCTGCTGACGTATCTACATTTTGTCAAGAAGTTACTTTGATATGATAAAGTAGCTGGTTAGCTAACACTTTCTATTTTCTTTATAGAAATGCTACAAACCCCACAAAGCAGTTCTAAACCAGAGAAGAACTTTTAGGACGAGCTACATTTTTTCAACACAAGAAAAACAGTAAAACCGCTGAAATCTACAGTATTTTCCAGACTCCACATTTAAAGGGGGGGGGCAACGTTGATGCAAAACTCCAGCGCACCAAATGTTGTCAGTCTTGACACAATCTGTGTGCTCCCTGGCTGTGTGTTCATGTGTGTGTGAAGTGGTAATGACAGTCCTCTGAGGGCCCCCACAGCGTCAGATCTGTGTTTCCATTTCCTTGTGGAGCACCGTCAGCCTATGGATGCTCACCGTTTGATGTCTACTGAACCACAGTTGCCACCCACCCACACGCACACACACACACACACACACACACACACCTGCACTACTTCTACCTCTCCAGGATGTATGCGTGTGTATATACATTATGTATATAGGGCGTTCTATGTGTTTGTACAGTGTGTGTTTGAGAGAGCGTGTGTGTAAGTGTGTGTGTGTGCGTCCACGCTGGTTGGTCTCTGTGTGTGGTATCCCCTAATTAGGAATCCAATGCAGCTGTCTTGTTTCATGCACTTCCCCCCCTTCCCCCCTCTCTGCCAGTCAGACGGAGGCGAACACAGAGGGAGGGACCGAGAGAGAGCGCCGCTTCAGAAGTCTCCGACTTCATCCCCCGTAGTTTAGCGTTGCGTTCAGGTGCTATAAAGAAACGCAGCGCTGGAGTGTTTCCTCCATGAAGAGGCAATGTGCTGTGAATCCAGAGGACGGCTCGGTGTCACTGCACTGTAAAAAAAGAATAGTTGGTCCAACTTAATTGAATTATTTCAATTGGTAACAAGCAAATTAATTAAGTTTCCTCAAATTAATTTAACAAGTTAGATTAACACAATTGCTTTAAGTCAGAAGTATGTCATAATTTGATTTATTTTAAATTAAATATTTGCATTACTCCAACTTAAAATTAAGGCAAGTCAACTTAAAGTTTCCAGTTTATCCAACTCAATTATTTGCATGACCCAAAAGTAAAGTACTCCTCCATTACAACCTAATAATATAGTTTCAGGAAAGGTAATTTCTATATTAACATTAGTGTGGAATTTTAGTTTGCCCAATCCAACTAAAATAACGTTCCTCAAATTACAATTTCAAGTTGGCTGAAAGAAAAATTATAGACTCAAATCTGATGTCTTTTAAATTTTATTATGTAAATGTAAAAACATACTATTTACTTTTTTCCCAGAAACAAATATGCACAAAATGCATAACAGTACAGTGACTATTACTGTGCAACCACAAATGTTTTTAAATAATATGGAAGTTATTCCACAAGATTTTAAGAAAGTGCAATGTAATGCAACAATATATTCCACAACAAAGTGCAACAACAATACGTTCCATGTTTTCAACAAAGTGCAATGTAACGCAACAATATATTGTGCAAATATGCATAAGTCACAACACAATGTTATGACACCAGTATTAAGTAAAGAACAGACTTTAGCAAGAAGTCTCTCTTATACCTCAACAGAAACCCCTATAGAAAGCTATAGCCGCTGCAGCTATGATGCAATTGAACAGTGCAACTTTGGAAGGGAAACAATATAAACAGGCACTTATCTTAAGAGTTTTAAATCAGTTAAAACAAAACAGGTAACCATATTTTTGGAAAATGAAACATGTTTGGAGACATCAATAAACTCCTGCTCCTTCAAAAACAAAAACAAAAAGTGTTTTTAGGAATATTTCTATCTTGATTGTCTCTTTGAGCATCCAAAGGCTCAAATGTTGCATGCCCCATGTGCTTCCACAATATGGCAGTAGACTAGGCACAGTATTCAGGTCCAGAAGAGCAATCCATTGTAGTGATACTACAAGTTTTGAAGTCTGCCATAGAGATTTTGGACTTTGGGGGACATCTTGTGCTGCTCAAGCTGCATAATGATTTTCTGGAGCACTTCAAAGGTGAAATGAAGGGGTTTGGGATAAGATAGGTTGAGTCCATATATCAAACCTAGAAGCAAGGCACAAGCTGAGGCAACCGAAGTCAATTCATGCAGCACCGCCACGCCCTCAATAACAATGCCAATGTCTTCAGGTGGCTCCTGCAGTCCTTCCCCCTCCTTTCGAATGACAAACACTGCCATAGTGAGCTGCTCCAGTTCTTTCTGAGCATCATCTGCACTAGAGTCCTACAGAAGGGTACATGACAAACACAAAACATCACTGTCATCACTTTGCACTGTTATGCACTAGGTATGGGACGATAATATCACTGGCCTGAATCCTACACTGTGATAACTTGATTATGTTAATTCCTCATTTTAATCATCATTTTTATTCATCACCGCTGTGAATGAAAGAAGTTTTCTAGGGCTACAGCATTATTCAAGACATAATCATAGTTCCTACCCTGAACCTTGACAATGTGCAACTTTTTGGTTGATGTGCAAATGTGTGGTATGTGCTTGACTATTTCTTGGCGTCACCACACACCTCAACCAGCAGAGAGGTGTGTCAATGTGATCCAATATATTGTTTCCATTATGTCCAAGATTACAAAAACATGTAATCAATCCAAATAGGCTTGAGGGGTTAGTTATTACAGTTGAAAAAAAAATGTCTACCTAGGATGTTTTTGTGTGTACTTTGACACTGTGTGCTGACATGCAAATTACTGTTGAAACTTACAAGATATTCCTTGATCAGGTCATCTGCATCTTCTCCCAGGAAGATGATGAGGGCTTTCAGGACACACTCTCGCCGAAGATGAATGTCCTCAGTCTGGGACAACATAATCTTCAATTAATTATATTTTCACTGATCTCTAAAGACAAATGTCCTTTCTGTTACCGCTAAACTCCTACAATATGCTATATTTGAAGATAAAAAAGAAAAAAAGAAAAAGGGATGAGAGCCCAATGGAGTAGCTTGAAACATGCTCTGCGTATGAAACACATTGTCAGTATTGGTCTTCCTATGTTAATGTTTCTATAAACCATGATGAAAGTGCAACACTCCTCCTAGCTAACAAGAAACTCAAGGACTCCTTTGATAAATAAGATCTACCTGGTCCAAAGTGTCCATGATGTTAGCGGTCTTTTGGCGAGTCGCTCCTCCTTTGGCACGGATGATTCTGATTAGCTGACTTGAGTCCACGTCTAACTGGGCCATGAACTTCTCCTCAAGAGGAACAGCCATGAGCCTCTGGAACTCTGCATTGATCTAAAACAAAAAACAAAGTGACAGTGGATATGGTGTCCTGAATGAAAGGAAATGGAACTGGCCTGTATACAATCTCAGTTTTAACAAAATAACTACTGAAGGATAACTGTACAATGTTCAAAATGTACACAAAAAGGTATAACAAATATGGAAACTGAAAATGTAGTTATTCTCAACCACACCAAATGATATAAAAGCTCACCAACAAAACCAAAATATAGTATTTGATCACTTCAGTACCATTATTACCTCTTTTGGCTGAAACAGTGCTGGCCATCTGTCCTTAAAGTCCATAATACTGGGTTCTTGGTTTACCACCTCCTGTCGTCTGTAGGCAAATGTGAACGCCATTTTGTCTGCGACAACCCTTTCATTGTTTCTTATCCTGATCTCTGTCAGAAGTTCTAGTCTCACTTTTTCCAGGCTTTCCAGAGTCTGACCAGTAGGGAAGGATGGAAAAAAGTTAGCTTCAGCTCGTTTAGGTTTCTTAACTTTTTTAGCAGGGAAAGCATCTGTAGGAGCTTTAGATTTGAGGGAGTTTACTGACAGCTCTGGACACCCCTGCAATTTGAGCTGAGTCCTGTAGTTTCCCATCTTGTACTTCAGTCGCTGTTTCCAACCATAGCAGCCATTGAATGAGCCAGGTTCTTTCAAACAAGGGTGCTTTTTGATGAGGGCCTCTGCAACTGTACAGAAATGTTCATCCTCTGGATAGGCCTTGTATTGGTACATTTCTTCTGCTAGTCTGTTCAGGATATCAGACTTCATTCGGGAGCTGACTGTCAACATCTTGTGGCTCACATGGCACTCAGAATTCCCCTTTGATAGCTGCAGCTCTGTGTCATATGAAAATCTGGGAAGTGGAAAGTCTTGTGGCCACTGTTTTGTTCGAGATGACACAGACTCAGGAGATGATAGTATTATTGTGTCATTCGATGCTAAGGAAACACCATCATCTGAGTCAAATGAAAACGAATTAGATGAGGTGGTCTCAGTGGCACTGATCAAAGGTGGATTTGTTTGCTGATGGATCACCTTGATTGTCCCCAAATCCTGAAGTTCAGTTGTAGAATTCAGATTGAAGAAGTCATTGCCAAAATCTTGGTCCATGTATTGGAGTCTGAGGTTGCCCTTTAACCCAAAGGTAGTCTTTATCTTGCTGTGAAGGTCATCTAGGGACTCTGGTATGCCATTTGGAAGTGTCAGTTTTTCAATGTTGCTCTCCCCCAAAATCACCTTGAGTCTTACAGCCATCGCAGTCTGAAAAGAGATCACAAGCAATTAGTAAGGTTCAGCATGCGAGACAAATCCCCTCTAGGAGTATCATTGACCAATTTCTGATCTGTCTACCTCCCTGAAGTAGAATAATATGAGGGAGTACTAGTTGTAGGTATAGGCTGTTGTATTAGAATGCATTAGTTTTAACGAGTTGTACCAAATAATGGCAACTGAGTGTAGATAATAAATAAGATAGGGTAGAGTGAAATTAAATATGCAGTTAACTACTTTGAAAAATATGCAAGAACTGGTATGTTGAAATTTGAAAGCTCTGATTTAATAAAACTTGTGCCAATTGGCTTTCACCTATGACATGTTTAACTGATTTTAAAAGAGCACAACAAAACCGATGTATAGGTGTGTTGCAGGTGACAATTATCACCACAAAAAAGCCCATGCACTGTTACACGTTCTAAGAATTGATGTTCTGTTGTTTCCCCACTAAGTATTTGAAGTTCACGTCATGAAGACTACCTTTGATTCAGAACACAATAGTAGTGTATGAGTCTGGCTTTTGTTTTCCTACTTAATAAAATAACGTAGTGCATTTAGAGGCCTCACCCTTTAAACATGGATATATCTTTTCAATGTGACAAGACGCATCCCTGCAGTTTTGTAGTCCGCCAGTGGGTATGCATCATGTAGTTCTTGTGGCTCAATAAGTTCCACTTCCTTGGCTGGCGATGTTTTGAGATCATAAGCTCTATAGTGTTCAATATACCATCCACAGAGCTTTTTCACAACAAAGATTAACTTGTCTTGCAGTATCACCATTTGGATAATTTCACTAAACTCTGGTAGTCCTCCCAGTGAGCCATGGATCAAGATCATCCCACACTTGTAGTTAATTTTATTATATGACACACTTTTGGCCAAGCACACTGTGGTCATAGTTGAAGACTTCTGTCTCAGAGCATTTGAGATGTCCTTGTTAAGAACATCGATGTGAACAGTGGAAACATTTGTTACTTCCAATGGAGGTCTGGTAAAGCTACATGCGTGTAAATGATGTGCAATCTGATACTGATGTCTCTCAGAAAGGGAAAGCAGCACATTTTTGAAGCACCTGATATTCCTCGCAACTCTTTTAAAAAAGCTATGCTTTGCTTCAAAACGCATCGTCCATAGGGCAACTAGCGGACCAAACTGACGGATCAAGTATGGATAATGCTCCACGAAATGGTGTTTTGGTTTAAGGTTACAGTCTGGGAAAACCTCTTGAAATCGAATTCTGTGCTCAGAGATCTTAAAATCAAGATATGCAATAGAGTCCTCTGTATGAACAGGACTGACAACAAGATCAACAATATCCTTCAGGTCTGTTAAGATCTGCCAAGCTGGTTCCTCACAGGGAACCTTTTGCCCAACCAACAAAGGGAAAAATCGGATTAGACTCCAGTTCTCATGTGCGTTTCCCCCAACAGTTTTTTTGGATGCAAAACGAAGAGCCACGGGATGGGGTCGATTAGTTTTGTCAGCCCACTTAAAGTTGAAAGATGATATTGCTTCATTCAATGTAAATAATGTAAAATATTTCTTTTTGATGAATACACTGAGGCAAAGTGCAATTTCAAAGGGAACAATTCCTTCAAAAAGATCATGCACAATATCTGGAGGAAACCCAGTGGTAACGTCAAAATATGAGAGGTGCTTTGAAAAAATACAATTAGATTTCACACCACAACAATTTGCCAATTCGTTTTGCTCAAGAATTCTTAAATGATCTGCATGAATGTCTTTGGTTCTCAAGGTAAAGACTCCACTTCTAACTTCTTTATTCTGGAACTCAGATCTCTCTGCAGTGCAAAATCTACATACGTATAACCCTGAGAAACTTTCAACAAATCCAGCTATACTGTGTGCACCAAGGTTGTCAGCGACCACACACTGAACCGTGCCTTTAACTTGTCTGCCCAACTTTGTCAAAAATATCCCACTCTGTTCCAAAATAACAAGCTCATTAATTACAGGTTCTAACACTTTCTCATACCCATAGCACTTCAGATCATTACTTTTGACTAAAGCAGCCAAATAGATGGAGGACAAAGCTGAGTGACAGCCTGGTGGCAAATTACCCAGAATCCAATACAAACCACAAATTTTATGCTTCTTCTTTGATGTACCCAGGGGATTACATATTTCAAATTCGTCAATGTATAAAATCAATGAAATACTTTCCTGCTTAGACAACAGTCTATTTTCTTTGAAGAAGGCACCATCAGAGAAAGATTTGTATATGTGCACACCAGTTATCTGTGGTTGCTTATCTACAGTTCTCAAATTATTAGCCTGATCCAAGATTGTCTGGCAGTCGAGAATTTGCTGCAAAGACTTTAAAATTGAAATATATTGGAATGACTTACTATTCTTTCGGTCAAGTATATATTCTACTGGTTCCACCACATTAAAGTGTCTCTTATAGTAAACCTTTCGCCTCCAAGCACTGGAAAGTGGACCTTTATCACCAATTGCTTTTATAACAGGGTTTGTCTCACAGAGTGCACTGGCTAGCTTTTCAACAACTGACTGGTCAAACTGGCATCCATTATCTTGCAATACTTGGCTAATAGTCTTTTGCGTAATCGGCACGGACAACGAACCAATCAAATAGTTTAACTCCTGCAAAAGGTCATCCACAGCTGCATTTGACACAAGAAAGATGTTTTCTAACTTAAGCAGGACAGAAGCAATTTTAACCTCAATATCCTTCTCCAAGTTTTGCGAACCCCCATTGTCAAAAGCAGAATTTAAAATGGCATCACTCTCTCTACTTTCCCCATCTGAAATATCACTGGTAACATTGGCAGAAGATTCTTCAACAGAATTTATCCCAGGCTTAAAGATATTCACTGCACCTGAGTGTTTTCTGTATTTATGACTTTTGAAGTTCTCATAGATGTTGGTTTTATAGTTACAGTTTTGGAACACACACGTTACAGTCTCCTTTTTTTTAAGATGCTGAAAGATGTGCTGAAAATAATCCCTTTCTGTGGAGAGTTGATTATGACCACAAATATGGCATGAGAATGTGGATATGGCTCTGGTGACTACTCGTGGGGCAGGGTGATTTCTTGATAAATGGCTCAGTAGGGCATTCCAAGTTTTGAATCCACATGTACAATTTGAATAAGTGCATGGATATGAATGGCCCCGTCCGTAATGCCTATGATTCAGTTTGTAGTGCTTGAGCAGTTCAGATCTTCTTGTAAACTCCCTTCCACAGTCCTTGCATCTCCACATGAAACGCAACACTGGGAAAAACAGAGAGATGGGCTTTACTGGGCATATCTTTGTAGATAAAAATAATTTGGGGAAACCATGTTACCAATAATTTAAACAGAAGCCCATATCAAACGTAGGCAACACTGATGCAACAAAAACGGCTAGAGTTGAGGGGTGCCCGGAAATTAGTAAAAAAATATAATCACAGCCTTGTTTTTACACGTTTTCTGGTTGAGACTTCTTTTTCCAGGACAGCTCTCATGCCAGGGCCTTTATAAAATAGATGTATCCGATTTAAGGCAGTTCAAGCTGGCATGGGTTACAAATGTGTGTTTTAAGATACATTTTTTGCAACTATTAGTAGATAAGAAAAGTTATTTTGAAGCTGAGGTTAAAACAGTCCCTTTAACAATCCCCTTTACTTTAACTGTTAAAATTACATAGCCACATTACTCCCTGGTCAATAGCACTTTATTCTAAGAGTATACCTTACCTTAGATAGTCCAATGAGTTGTGTTTAGGTCTGAAGTCACCCACCAGTCATGGAAAAAAAACATGAGAAGAAAAATTCGAAACATTAATATTAAGAGAGGACATTTATCTTAAGTTAAGCTTGGGTTGTGTACAGTTACGTTGTATTACTCCTTAGTTTATGTTAGAACCAAATGAGAAGACTTAACAGCAGCTAACCCAAACAATACAGCAGCTTATTAGCACACTGGCCCAGCAATCATGAGCTGGTATCACGTACCTTAACGTTAGCCACCGCGAGTATTTATCACCGTCGCCTACCTCATTTCCAATGTACATACGAAGGCAGCCAGCACACCACGTCGACAACCCGCGTGCACGAAAGAGGCACGTTATTTAGCTACATAGGAAACAACGCAGGTGGCGGCGGTAGATGCAGGCTTTCTGAAGCAGCTAAGACACAATTCCAGCTTCCACATCACTGAGGTTCTGGTGTAGTCTAAAAGTGAGACTGCGCACGTAGACACATGTGTGCAACAACGCGTCAACTACACGCACACGCGCCAACGTAGTCTGAACAGAACCGTGGGCGCGGACCTTGTAATTAGCTTGGTGGCAAGCTAATGAAAGCCTTACCCAGCTCAGTATCGCTGCGCTAATGTTCCAATAAGCAACTATGGCAGTACACAACATGAATACGCAACTTGAACCACGTTAATCCCGCCCGCATAAACCTACGGTCTGCTAGCTCGCTACCACCTGCTGTGATATTTGACTAACTGCTAGCTAGTTCATGGGACAGGGTCGCTAGCGTGGCGTTGACAAATGTGTGCACCAATGCATCAACTACACGCACACACGCCAAAGTAGTCTGAACAGAACCATGGGCGCGGACCCTGTAATTAGCTTGGTGGCAAGACGCAACTTGAACCACGAGAATCCCGCCTGCATAAACCTATGATCTGCTAGCGCGCAGATATTTAGCTAACCGCTAGCTAGTTCATGCAACAGGGTCGCTAGCAGTCTGTAACTGGCATTGCAGCAGGGCAAGAGCATTAGCTACTTGCTGGTGAACGTATCTCGAGGCTATTAATGTTATGATAGGTTTTACACATTTTTCACAAAACAAGTAAAATGCTTTATAAATGTTAATGTAAACCATGCTAACGTTAGCATGACGATAGGTGGTTTGCTTCAGTTAGCTAGTTAACTAACGCTAGCTAAATACTTAAGCTGGTAACTTAATACTTAACTAAATGTAACCAATTCAGGTGGACCATTTTTATATCTGACATTATATTTGTTCATACAAAACCAAATGTAGCACTAGACTTACCTTTTATCCAAGTCACCTCTAACTAGATGAGAAAATGGCGGCTCGACTGCTGAGGAAAAATCTGGAAAAGATGTGGACGTCATGACGTCAGACGCACAACACGGAGAGAAACCTAATTGACGCGCTTTTACTGAAATGAGAATAGCAGGTTAAGGGAACAACGTGTATTTTCACAGTGATTCAAACCACAAAAGTAGTTTGACTTCACTAAAGCAGAAATCTGATTGAGACTCATTTAAAACATTACATTACTTCAACTACTACTGAAATACTCTTTTTACAGTGTGGAGCGTTGTTTACCTGCCAAACGGGATTCACATGACATCTGTGAGGCAGTCTGGTTAGGTAGGAGTTGGTATTGGTACTACAGTACAGAGTGACCTACTCCAGGACCACGGGTTACATTATTGTTTTTTTCTTCTGATAAAACTTTGGGGGCAGAGCTCAAACTTCTGCCACGTCCAATCAAATAGCTGTTGCTCTATTTCAAACACGGCGGAGAGTAAATTGAGTTTCGATGAGTTTAAACTCCACATGGCTGACCATAAGTCTTCAGAGAGCTCGATGCCTTCTCAATTCGAGTCCACACATAGAGGGTCTTTTTCTTTTCTTAATGTTATTACAGTGAAATTGCGAGATAACACCAGAGTGTCAGCAAAAGGGTCGAAAGCAGCTACTTTGTATCCGATCTGTTCCAAACGGAGTGGAAAGCCGGCCCTCGTAGAGAGAGGATGTGATATGCGATATGTGATATGCATGTCATAAACCATAAACGTTGACTATTTAACGCCCTACACACCTGTGGTTCTCCTGCAGGTGATCAGAGCTCTTCACTCCACTTAGTTGTATTGCATTATGGTAACAGCCACCCATACTGGTGCATGGAGTTGGGCGACCATATGTGATTCCTAGAATACATGGTGCACGTCCGTTTTATTTAATTTCATTAAAAAAAATACTAAATCTGAAAAATGAATCGCCACCCCGCCCAGAAAACACTTTTGCTTATTTGTTTTGTTTAATTTTAAAGATCTAAGCAAAATGGACATGTCTGCACGTCTACATTTTCACGACCACTGTTTCTCCATCTGCCGATGCTGATGTGAGCGTCGTTGTTTGCTCAGTTTGCACCAGCGTTTTAATCACCAAGATATTTATATTCAAAATCGACTCCTACCAACAAATACTTCTGCTCCTTTTCAGGGAAAGAAAGGCTGAAGCTGTGTTACTTAAATGTGTTCTTGTTCTTGAGTTTTGCTCATAAAACAGAGCGATAATTAAAGATGAATTCTGGCTTTGAAATACTGACAGACACATGTTAGGGTTCAGGTTTCTCCTCAATCACCTGCAACCAAAACATCAAGCAGTCCGAGCCACATAGTCAGGCTTTCGCCTTCTTTTTTGCTTTTATTTTTTTTACTCTGCAGCTGAAGATTAACGAGAGATTGTGAAGTTATTCATTGTTTTATATTCATCTGCAGCGATTTCTCACTTTGAGTGAGAATATCTAGTCTGTCCTCATATAACCCCTTAAATATGAAGTAGAGGCAGAGAGACAGATACAGACGGATACAGACGGATACATTGATTGACAGATATATTGATAGATTAATAGACGGATATAGATGGATGGATAGATAGATAAATAGATAGATGGACGGAGAGATAGATTAGAGTAGTGTGTCAGTGGTTAGGGTGAGAGAGAACGACACATGTGGTAAAGAAGCGAGAAAGAGAGAGAGAGAGAGAGAGAGCGTCCTTGTGCTCGCTCTAGAGTCCGATCACGTTCTGCTCTGTCCCCAGACGTTAAAAGTGTGTCCATAGTTTTGGCGACCGAGGGAGTGATTGGAAATGTCAGCTGACAACAGCACTTTTCACTGACACTCTGAGAACTGGCACAGAGACAGGGGTGAGGGATGGGGAGGGGGGGAGGAGAGGGAGGGAGGGATGGAGGGAGGGAGGGAGGGAGGGAGGGAATGAGGAGGATGACAGAATAGGAAGCAGAGGATGGTGCTGGTGGGTGGGTTGGCTCACAAACAAGCCCCGCTTGGTAACAATAAGGATGAGGATGACATTGAGTTGAAAGAGTGTGTGTGTGTGTGTGTGTGTGTGTGTGTGTGTGTGTGTGTGTGTGTGTGTGTGTGTGTGTGTGTGTGTGTGTGTGTGTGTGTGTGTGTGTGTGAGCATCGAGGGACTGTCCTTCCGCTATTCATTGTAGCTGTGAGCATGAATGAAATGCCTGTTAGTGTGAGCGGCTTGTCTGCATGTCATGTCGGTGAGTGACAGGAAACTGCCAGAGAAAGAGAGAGAGAAAGAAAGAGAGAGAGAGAAAAAGAGAGAGAGCACACACGCCCCCCTCCCTCACTGACCTTTCCTAAATGTTACTGGCCACTTGGCACACGGACTGGGCCTCTAATGAAACTTTTATTGGCCCCCATTTTTCACCCTGTTTCTCCAGAACGCCTCCAGGGCTCAGCTGAAATACAACAGGCTTGAACTGCAGCTGACACGCAGAAGGGCAAGGTATGGTGTGTGTGTGTGTACATGTGTGTGTGTGCGTGTGTGTGTCATAGTCCTCACATTTTATTTGTATCCACCCGTTTCTTTATTCCAAAAGCAATTAGCTCAACTACAAATGTTGATGAGCTCATTTAAAGCCCTTACCTGCGGAGTATTTAGCACAATATATCATTCTCCAATTACATTTGATAACATCAGGTAATAGCTGGAGGCAAACAAGGGAGAGCTGCTTTATTGTTTGCATTACACTCTGCGTTGACTCTGTTTGTCCACATGGGGACGACTGGGAATTAAATGTGCAGGATCAGCTTTCAGCAGCGAGGAGGAGAAGGGATGAGGAGTGGCAAAGAACCAGGATGTCCACATGATGCATCAGTATGGTGTCAGAGAGCAGCTACGCTCATATGCTGTAATATGTGCAACACAAGCATGGTTATGGTTTTACACGAGTCATCAGCACCGACTTGCTCACGCCCGTTATGAGGAATGTTATATACATATGTTGCCTTCAAATCCTATCCAAGTAAGTTTCATGCAAAGTGAAGACATTCTCGTTATTATTAGGAAAATAAAGACAATTATAATATGCATAGATATGTGAGAGTTTTGTTAAAGGTTTGAATGATTATACTGCAAAAAATCTCTCATCTTTATCTATGTCCTGTCTATTCAATACACAACATCGCCTATCTGAGAAACGACCCTTTTACGTTCCCATTTTCACCTTTTTTATCTTTCAAATTCTGTTTCTTCAAACTCCATCTGCTGAAATGAGGACCTCAAAAGATCATTCATCTGCGGATCGTGCTATGGTTGGGGGGAAAATACTAATTTTTATAGTCATGTTTAGTATAATCTATTAAAAAAAAAACTATCCGGCTGATTATACATTTTGTTTTCGGTTGAAAGTTAGAGGGGAAACAACATCAAGCCAAGCGACTGAAAGCTCCGGGTGGACCTCGAGGTAACACTGTGTTTGTCTAATTGTCGTTTCCGAGGTTTATTCTCGATGTTTACGGCGGTTTAACTTTCAACAGAGAGCAACGGGGCGTTTTACGACACAAACTGTGTCTAACAACTGGTGCTGCCAGAGCACAGTGGGTTGAATTGAACACCGGGTCAGAGTTTGTTCAGATGTAGAGAGATGAAGATGAGGCTTCATCAGCTCCAACACCACTCCATGCCTGTGCCAGCAGATCAGAGCAGTCTGGTGGGAAAACATGGCTCTGATCCTCAGTTTGTGCTCCACCGCCCGTCAATTTAAAGGTTTCCCTGTTAGTGAAGGCTCCTTGAGAATCTGGACCTAAGACTAGGATGCTCCTGCATGCATCTCCAATAACCCGCTTGAGATCGCGAGCTCAGGCCTTTGCTTTCACGTCGCTCTTAGCGTGACTTCTCATTCTATATTATTGGAAATGATTCCCCCCAATGCATGCGGCTGAGTGGAGGAAGCATTGAATTTGAATTTGGATAAGCTGAGTTAATACAGTCCAAAAAGGTATGGCAACCATTCCTGGAGCATTACATTAATGACACCAATGTCTGATCTGATCTCTGTAGAATATGTATTTTTCATATTTTAGCCATTTTGTCTTCATTTTGTATTTATATACTGCAGTGGTGGGCCGTCAGGGCCAGCTAAGCCTTAACAGAATCACAAAGTTATAGCTATTTTATGACATACTATGACTTTTTTCATACTTTTTTTGGCAATTTGTTTTTTACTTTTTTGACATACTATGACTTTTTCATACTTTTTTTGACAAATTATATTTTTTTACTTTTTTGACATACTAGGACTTTTTTGACATACTAGGACTTTTTTCATACTTTTTTGACAAATTATACTTTTTTGACATACATGACTTTTTTGACATAAAATGACTTTTTTCATACTTTTTTTGGCAAATTTATTGTTTTTACTTTTTTGACATACTATGACGTTTTTGACATACTATGACTTTTTTCATACTTTTTTTGATAAATTATATTTTTTTACTTTTTTGACATACTATGACTTTTTTCATACTTTTTTGACAAATTATACTTTTTTGACATACATGCCTTTTTTGACACAAAATGACGTTTTTGACATACTATGACTTTTTGACACAAAATGATCACTATGATACTATGGCTTTTTTCATACTTTTTTTGACAAATTATATTTTTTTACTTTTTTGACATACTAGGACTTTTTTGACATACTATGACTTTTTTCATACTTTTTTGACAAATTATACTTTTTGACATACATGACTTTTTTGACATACTATGACTTTTTTCATACGTTTTTTTGGCAAATTATTTTTTTTTACTTTTTTGACATACTATGACTTTTTTCATACTTTTTTTGATAAATTATATTTTTTACTTTTTTGACATACTATGACTTTTTTGACATACTATGACTTTTGTCATTCTTTTTTTGACAAATTATATTTTTTTTACTTTTTTGACATACAACGTGCCGCGCCACCGTGCTCGTAGTGCCGGTACGCAGCCACAGCCAGTTACCCGGATGTCTGATATGTATACGATTTCATCGGCACAGAAGGCCCAGGGAGAAAATGCACGGTCCGTATTATTAGTATTTTTCCTTATCATTTTACAAAATATGCCCAGGCTCTACACAATAAATGTCTCAAACCATTGGCATCAGACATGAAGGGGTCTTCTGCTGATTGACAGGAGGATGTTAGTGTGTGTGTGTGTGTGTGTGTGTGTGTGTGTCCTTGAGCAGCATGTGTGTGTAGATGACCGAGTGCAGAAGGGAGCGGGTGGGTTCAGCCCAGCTGTGTTGTGTTTTTCCCTCTGCGGAAACACACAGGGGTTGGGCAGAGAGGTCAAGAGCAAACTGTTGATGCTCGACATGAGCTGCTGTTGGACTCACGCACAACTAAGTTGTGTGTGCCGGGCGAGGACAGGTCCAGTAGAACAGAAGAGAACTCACGGCTGGCAGAGTTTGATGAGGTCCTGGTCGGTGGTGGCGGGCGGCAGGCCTCTGATGTACAGGTTGGTCTTACTAAGCTGCTCCACTAGCCCTCCTCCATGACCCCCTCCTCCATGACCTCCTCCTCCTTGTGTGCCAGGGCTGGGCGGAGCCATGGGCTGAGGGGGAGGTGCATAGGACTGCTGCAGAGAAAAAGAGAGACAAAACAATTAAAAATCAATTGCCTGTTTTGGTAATAATACCACGTTGTGTTGCTTGTTATTAGTAACTTCTCCAGTTTTAGTGTCATTATCATGACTGGAGTGACCCGCTGTAAGTTGCATTTTTCATGTTAAAGAACAGGAAATGTCTGGAGCCATTCGGCAGCTGTGTTGAAGATGACAAGGTTGACAAAGTGTCCGTGGGCCGAGGGCTCTCAGCATGTGACCGGGTGATGGGTGCAGCACAGTAAAGGTTGTATAAGCTGTTTGACGGGTCTTTTAGTCTGAACTAAAACCTGAAATGTCATCATTTCACTTGTTTTCTAGTGCAAGCAGACTTGGATCAAACAACATTTATTTTTCTTACTTTTCCTAACCACACAATACTGCATTGGACAGGTTCACCATGTGTTAAATAGTTTCTGTCAGTTATCCCACTATGGGGGCACAAAGCCAGGCAGTGTTTAATCCAGGCCTGGGACCTCCGTGACCCCTAACTTACTCAAACATTTCCTCTCGGCCTCCACTGTCCAATTACACAGCTCGATGCTGAGTAAATGACTAAATAAGAAGACCATTTCTGGCAGGGAAGAAGGGCAGTGCGAGGATTAATGAGTGTTTGGATGATGGGTTCAGAGTGCACACCCTCCCCAGCCTGAGACAAACTGTGAGGGGAAGTTTGGAGGAAATAAACACGCCTGATGTGACCACAGCTTCAAAACACTCCGCCGGCCGCCTCCATGTTTGGAGCGAAACGCTGGCTCGATAAAGAAATCTGTTCTCAGCAGCAGCGCCGCTGAAGGGAAATGGATGGAAGACGTTCAAGATGATCACAAGCCGGCTTCACCACGAACCATGACGACAGAGAGACGGGGGACACGGGAAGACAGGTGAGACAGGTGAGACAGGGAGACAGGGGAGACAGGTGATACAGGGAGACAGGTGATACAGGGAGACAGGTGAGACGGGGAAGACAGGGAGATGGGGGAAACGGGGGAGGCGGGGAGAGGGGAAGACAGGGAGATAGTGAGACAGGTGAGACGGGGGAGACGTGAAGGGTTTGCGGTTGGATGTGTACTGCATTTCGGCGTGTGTGTGTGATAATGACAGGTTGCTAGCACACAGTAAAGTGGAGACTGAGCCAGCTCTGATATTAATCCATTACCTGTACTACAACTGGCACACAATTCCTGACACACACACACACACACACACACACACACTGGCAGCTCGAACAGACTGCGCAAACAGGACTCATCACATGTGCCGTGCAGCAGCAGTGAGCTTCATGTACTGAGCAGAGTGCCGGACGCTAACAGTCCAGAATGAGCTTCTACACAAAACGTGATAAAGTACCGAGATGAAAAATGGCCACCTGAGTAATGCTTCATTTTAATGGCTGTGACAAATACAACTTTATATTGCAAGTGACTCCTAAAAGCCTTGTGTTTGCAGTTTGGCATTTCTTTTTCCAGAATATCTCCCAACACAGTGTTCACTGACTGTAATAATTCAAGTCATAGATGAAGCACAACTGTTTAACATTTGTGTTGGTTTCAGTTTATCAATGTAAATGTAATGAACGTGTGATTTTACAGATCAAACTATTAATAAGAAAAAGAAAAAGCTAATCTCTAAATGCTAATTAGCATGCTAACGTGTACACAATGACAGGGCTAACATGCTGATGGTAAACTGGTGCAACGTTTAGCATGCTCACCATCGTAGTTAGCATGCTAACATGTACTTGCTAGCACTGAGATTGAGGGAATGTCTTTAGTTTTGAAGATATCTGGTCCAATCCCAAAGTATTGAAAGTACACAATCAAAGTATTCCTGGGAATCAGCATCACAAACAAGCTGACATGGTCCCATATGGAGGCAAGAGTCCCGTGCCAAGTTCTAGTCAACTTTCCCAGAGGAGCAATAGAAAGCATCCAGACCGCAAACATCACAAACTGGCATGATGAGACGTGTACGGCACCATTGTAAAATGGCCCACAAGGCATCGGTGATATTAGTGGGAAGAGGAGGCTGCGAAGAGCTAAAAGAATATTCAAAGACAACCCAAGGTCACCTGTAAACCTGGCAACCTTGTCACCTCGCATTGACTAATTAAAAGTATGACCTTATGATGGTGCTGGATGAAAAGTTAATGGATCAACCAAAGTTATTACAATTCATCCTGAGGGTGACATGAAGGTCTGAGCCAAATTGAACGGCAATCCATTAAAAGGTTGTTGAAAAAATTAAACTGGAGGAAAATATATAGGATCATCATAAAATCTACCCTCTTGAATATGTGTATGAGTCCCATGGAAATCCATTTAAATCCAAAAGTATCAACCAAGCTAAGTCAGTGGGGTTCATCCTCTGGTGGAAAGTATTGCCCAATACTTTGCAGAAGTATACAACTGCAACGTGTTAATATCATTACGGTCAAGAGTGACAGGAAGAAGGTCAACTCTGGTACCGAAAAGCATGCAAATTCAAAAATTCCTCCGGAGCAGCGGAGAGGCGGGTGCACGTGTTTGCATGCGGCGCCCGTGATCACGATGATGGAAACCCTCGCCGCCTCAAAGCAAAGCTGAGCGGAGGGCTGTTTGGAGACGAGCCTTCTGACGATGTTTACCGACCACCTCGGAGAGACAACACGGACCCACGTCGGATGGGACGAGCCGGACACCGAATAACATAAAAACAAATCCGAAAGGGAAACATCACTGAAAAAAAAAAAAGCTATAATATGCTTTATGCTCGGGGATAAGACACGCTGCAAACGTGCCGGCACGTCCGATATATGCGCGCATGCACATCCTGGCATTCATCTATGCGCCAGCTGTCGGCCTCATCGGTGTTCATCCCTTTCATACCGCCGTGATGTGTCCGAGAGAATAGCCTTTATTCACTCAGACGTACTCAGATGTCCAGGTATGCACGCAATCTCTCCCCCTTCCTCTCACACACACACACACACACACACACACACACACACACACACACACACACACACACACACACACACACCTGATCAAAGGCCTTTGCCCAGGGAACCTCTTTTTAGCCAATTTGTGTAGCTGTCATGTCCGGGCCGATAGTGAGCTCTGTATGTAATGTGTCAGAGACTGTGATAGGGAAATCCTTTGAAACATTGAAATCTCTCTCTCTCTCTTTCTCCCCCTCTTTCTCTCTCTCTCTCTTTCTCCTCTCGTCTCCCCCCTCCCGCTCACTGTCAGATTCCCCTCCACCGTCGCTCAATCTCGTGCTCCTTTCACCTCCATCCTCCCACATCCTCGCTCCACCTTTCTATCTCCCCCAACCTTCTCTTCCCCTCCTCCCGGTTCCTCTCTTCTCTGGATTACTCTGCAGTCGTGGTGTGTGGACTGAAGGCTGCCTCTCAGCTGGTGTTGTTGACACACTTAGTACAGTGGAGCAGCTCGTGCAGGGGGAAAAAGGCTCAGAGACTCAAACTGTCACACAAAGCAAACAGCAAACAGTCTTGATGGATTTCGTGCGCCGCCGAGCCTGAGAACAGCTGCACACGTGTCATGTATGTGCGAGCTGCCGCCTAATGAGCGAGTATGTTTGTCTGGATAAATGCAAAGAGGGCTGGGGGAAAACTATTTGGGTTACTTGTGAGGCGAAATGTGTGAAGCGCTGTGAAAGATGCTTTAAACACACCTACGAGTCTTTAATAGATCTCATTATTGAATCTCTAATTCTGTCTTTGCTCTCGGTTTGCTCGCTTTCAGTTAACGCGCTTTATAGCCGGGATGCTAATGGGACGAGTTCACACACTTTATGAGGAAAACACACTACGATCGCCTCCTGTCTCACGATTCCACGTTCCTCTTTGTTAAATTAAGGATGAGCTACAACAGCTTCCTCCATTTGGGAATCTTTGGATCCACGTTCCCTCAAATTTGCCAAAAAGGAAGTTGATGCAAACAATGTGTGGGTATACTTGCCACAAGGGCTTTTATTTTTATTTATCCAGACGTCATATTACATGTTTACCTACGTACATGAAATTTGTTCTTTGCATTTCACCCATCCTAAGTGTTACCTGTGCAACTGGGGAGCAACTGGGAGTTTAGTGTGTTGCTCAAGGACACATAGACATGCAAACTATGGCCAGACTGGGGATCGAACCGGCCACCTTGCGGTTACGGGACGATGATGAACTTTGTCCATTTTAAAAGCATGCGACCGGGCCTTTACTCTACCTATTCTCCTTACCTCTTTCTTCCTGCACTTCCTCTCAACACATCCCCTTCTTTCTTCATTGCAACACACACAACACACACACTCTCAGATGTCTAAACTCACATGCACACATCTATAGATAGCCCTCTCGTCCCTAAGGAGTTCTCTTTCCAAACAATGAGTGGCTCCTGGAGAGCCCTGAAAATGGGTTTCAACTAACCGCCATCCCCACACACACACACACACACACACACACACACACAGCTCAGTTGTTTCCAGAGTTCCAGTAAAAGTGCGTTGACCTTGCTGAGGTCAGGTTTCCCCCTGCTTTTTTCAGCAGAAACGATTTCCGTTATTGTATACCGAGGCGTCGGCGTGTGCGCGTGCTGCTGTGTTATCCGTGCACATTCACCTTTGTTTGAGCCAGACAGAGATGCAGAGATAAAAGAGACACGCCATTACAGTAATAGCCAACAATGAGTCCATTCATCTGCGGCTATGGCTATAAAGCTCGTCTATACGTTTAACAAGGCCCGTCTCTGGCAATATGCTCCTCCGTGTGCATTTAATAGGACGCAACATAGTTTTTCATGTGGGCGTGTATGCGGAGCCATTAACGAAGATCAAACAGAGCCGTATTCAGTGCGAGTCCATTATAGATGAAGGGATGGAAAGACTCGCTAAGTGACGCTGGAAACGAGGAAGAGTAGAGGGAAAGAAGTTGCACAGTCCCAGAGAGGAGTGAGCTTTGGGTGAAAGGTAAAAGAGAGTAGAGAGATGCTGAAAGAGGGATGGCTGGAGAAATGAGTGAGGAAGGCAAAGGGGAAAGAGGATGGGCTGACGGAGGAAGGAAAGAGGGGGGCATGGGCGCTCCGGCCTCTTCCTGAAACAGAGGAAAGAATGCCAGAGGCTATTTTTGGGTCCGGCGCTGAGATTCCCTCTGATTCTCTGCGCCTCTAAACGCAGCACCGGAAGGGTTTAAGGAAGAGCTTACGATGGAAACGTGGCTCCCGATGTTTACCGCCCTCGCGTACAGATTACACCAGCGGCTAAATTAAGCCTTGGCAGAAACGTTGAAAACGGACGACAAATCATCTTTTTCAGGAATTCGCTAAAAATAACTTGATTGCCCAAAACCGTGGAGTCCAAGGTGTTGCTGGACGGGAAGACGTGGATGTTGCAGTCAAAGAAATACATAATTAAAGCGAAAGGAAGGAAACGAGGCGTATCTGTCTTGGCGGGGGAAGTGGAGGAGACTGCAGTTAGCGCTGTGCACAGGTATAAATAGGCTTCTTGGAGACAAGCCTAATGGTACCCGGTACTGGATGCGTGCAGGTCTCCAAGTGTCAAGTTGAAGAATGCGTAGGCTAGAGGTATATCCTGTGATTAGTCTGGGGAGTAAACGATACGTGTGGGGAAATCACGCCGAAGAGTTACTTAATAAAATCATAGCATGACAGGTTGCAGCAGAAGGAGTTCTTCTTTATTTGTGTGACAGGAAGTGCTCCAGTAAGCAAGCCATCTATCCCAGTCTGCATGTTGCATTGAGGACTTTAACGACCTCTCTTCATGCCGCTACAGCACCTGAATAAACCTGCGGTAAAAATGCATCGGCAAATATTGTTCATGGGACGAAAACCTACCACAGCGACCGCCTTATTTCATGAGTGTAACACTAGATTTAACTGCACCCGCTGAGCTAATGCAGCCATAATTATTGTAATTTAAGTCTGCCGAAGCTCTGCAGGATCCGCAGGCACGCCGCGGTTTTTCAGAAGCAGAAATAAGTGGATATCGTGTTTTACCAGGGTGTCTGCAAGTTTCATCAGACTCGATTTCAGACGCTTGTAAGGTCAATCAGAACGGAGAAAAAAGATCGCTTTAATTAGGAGCGCAGAAAGTGGACCAATCAGAATATTTCTTCTCTCATCGGAGGAGCAGTGCAGCGGGAAACCACGACATTTCTACGGCTCATGAAATGACATGGAAGAAGTAATGTAAAACTATATATTTAACTGCATCCTGTCAGAGTTCTTCTGAAAATTGAGTCTTCGATCCTTCATCTGGGAAGCAGCCGTGCGATGAAGCCGCTTAATGCTGATCTCTCACTCGGCTGCCTGGTCCACGTGCTTCCACTTCCTGTCTCTCTCTCTTCTTGTTTATTTCCCACCTCTCCCCTAATGTCTTTTCCTCTCCTTTCACAATCCCCTTACCAAATACCCCCTCCTCCCACCTCCAGCTTATCCCGGTTGCTTCCCAGTGGAACATCATGTCCCAGTCCTCTACCTCTCGATCTCTCTTGTTAACATCAGCAACAAAAGCATCAACAACACTTGGACTGTCATAAACAAGTTGGACAAACATCCCCGGGGGGGGACGTCTCATTTGGGCTCGGCCTGGGGGGAGATAAGGAGATGATGGAGGGGCTGTGGGGATTCCTGTGGCTGTGATTGTGAGGTCAGCGGGAGGGGAGGTGTGGCTTTGTGTGAGTGTGCAGGCCAGCGTTGAATCTGCGTTAGGCTACACGGCTATTGTTGTTGGGGTCAAGGCTGTGTGTGTGTGTGTGTGTGTGTGTGTGTGTGTGTGTGTGTGTGTGTGTGTGTGTGTGTGTGTGTGTGTGTGTGTGTGTGTGTGTGTGTGTGTGTGTGGGAAACCCACTAAACCCACCAACATGAGGTTGTGCAACGGCTGTGTCTATATTTGGGTATATTCTGTGTGTGCGAGTTTGTGTGTTCACATAATGCATTTCTGTGGATGTGATAAACTTGGCTATGACTGTTTTAAAAAAAAAAGAGCATTTAGCTTTCACGCATAACCGTGCACATCTCCCCCAAAAATGCAGCCACCGAGTAAGTTGAAGTGTTTCAGTTTAAACGTCCTGACTCGGATTCCATTTACTTTTCCTTGCACTTCATGACATTACATTTCATTTAGCTGACACTTTTATCCAAAGAGACTTACAATAAGTGCATTCCACCATGAGTACAAACAAGAATCAGAACAACAGAATCAAGAAGGTACAATTTCATCAAAGTTCAACTACAAAGTGCTATCAGTGTTAGACATTCCAGTGCTACTAAAGTGTTACTTCCTTTATTCAAGGCAAGTAATTCTGCCAATGCACGTGTCACATATTAAACATATGTATGATGCAAATTCTGCTCAGATTCCAGTCCTTGCATACGTGTTGCCTGTGCTGTCTGAAGCAGTAAACCTACCTACGCTGAAGCCGCTGACCTTGGTCTCCTGAGTGGCGTCCAAGAAAACCCTCCCACCGCTTAACACATCAAAACCGACCGTGAGTACGTTCCCCCAAATAATATCATATGCTACATTTTTCCTATTTAATTGCATGCCCTCTAGCATGCAAGTGAGTTGGGCGGGGGGCGGGATGCATATTGAAAAGGAGCTTTGCACAAAGTTTTTTTTTATTATGTATATTTATGCAAATGGTGAATTAGTTTATTCAAGAAAGTCTCTCTTGCTCCTCCTCTCATTGGCCCCTGGTTCAACCTGCAGTATGCATGATGGTTTTATCCAGAGCTACATGAAGGTATGGAGGCTCCATTGTGCTTCAGTGACTCCCCGTAAAGTTTAAACTGAAGCAATGTTAAATATTGAGCTTCAACTTCCACGCTAATGAAATCCTTACAGGTGAACTATTTATTCTACCGCTTATCATCCAGCAGCGCTCACATCCTGCTTTATGTTTTGTCTTCTCCTTGCATATTAATATCTCACTGCCCTCTCGTGTCCCTCACCTCTTCCCTGTTCCAGTCAAACATTTTGGTTTTCCTCCTCCTCCTCCATAACTTCATCTCCTCATCTTTTGTCTTCAACTTTCTACTCTTCTCCATTCCTCGGCTGCCTCTGCCCTTTCTTCTTTTCCTGGTCCATCATCTCTTTTTCCTCTCTTCTCATCTCTTCCCCGTCTCCCCCCTCCTCTCCTCCAACACCGTGCAGGAGATTAAAATATGAGGAAACAATCAAGCTCTGGCTGATTTGCATATGAACAGGGGGCCGACGGGCAACTGCAGAGATGACAACAGAGCCCTGGAAATCCACCGCGGAGCTTTTTTTTAATCCCAGGAATGACTTTTTAGCACATTTTGTCGAACGAGACAGAGCAATCCTCTGCCAGTCCTTTCAGGCAGGCGAATTACCATCAGAATAAAAGAGCACAAGAATAAGACAGAATGCTTATATAGCGGCAGGTCAAAGGATGGAAACTATAGAATAAGTGTGCAGGCAGAATAATGTTTCTACACGGCAACAATGAGAAGCTGAAAAGATGTGTGTGTGTGTGTGTGTGTGTGTGTGTGTGTGTGTGTGTGTGTGTGTGTGTGTGTGTGTGTGTGTGTGTGTGTGTGTGTGTGTGTGTGTGATGGGTGCATGTACTTGTGTGTTGAGTTCCTCTTCTTACAGCAGCAATGACAAACTGAAAAGATAACAACTGGCAGGCGTGTGTGTGTGTGTGTGTGTGTGTGTGTGTGTGTGTGTGTGTGTGTGTGTGTGTGTGTGTGTGTGTGTGTGTGCAAGCTTGTACTGTATGTTTAGGGGGGGTTTCCTCTCATTAGCATTCAATTAAAATCTCTCAAAAGCCTTGGCACATCCCAGGTCGAGACATACACAATCGCCCATTATGTGGACATACAAGGCAACAGGGAAGGAGATTGCAACCCATTACCCGACAAGAGGCAGCGAGGAAACAAGATCAGCTGCTGAATATTCTGTGAAAGTCTAATGCAGAGGTGGAAGAAAACCAGGCTATATTACCTAGCATGTGTTAATAGTGCTGTTCAGATAGTGTGGACCAGGAAACACTCTTGTAATGAACCACACATTCAAAAGACATCACTGAAGGTAAACCTGCGAGTCTGCAGCCATGCTAGCAGCTCTGTGAGCGCTAATGTTAGCATGCTAACACACTCACAGCGGTAGCATTAATCTGTGTAGCAGATAAAACGCTACCGCGTTCACAATTACTTACTTACTTATTTACTTAGTTACTTATTTAATTTCTTACTTTCTTACTTACTTACTTACTTACTTACTTAGTTACTTATTTACTTATTTACTTTACTTAATTTTCACGTCAGCAAGCATGCAACATGTTTTCTAATAAGCACTCAACATAAAATTGAGCAGTTGACACATTTATTTCTATAAAAATGTTGTGACTAGCCTCCAACACTTACATGGCGAAAGATTAGCTAGCAAACAACGGTATGTATATTGTATAACTACTATACTTAATTAGCTACCTTAGTCACGAGAAAAATACATACAATGACCAATAAGTATGAACATCCATGAACCTTCTTGGGAAGAATTCAACTCTTGTACATTTTTTGAGCTGAGAATAAAACACATGCATCTCAACACAGCTGAGCTGTAGTCTAAAACAAATCCAAGGTTGATGCAATCTATCAACATAATCTATGTTAATGCGAGTCATATGAAAACACTGTAAACAAGAACTCCTCTTTAAGGTCATCTCTCAGAGCAAACAGAGATATGATGCAGTGGGTCTGCACATGTTCAACTCGTGATCCTGCATATGGATACTTCAGGGGCTGCCGGTTATTTCGCTTGTCAGTGAAGCAATGCTGCAGCGACAATGCCCCACTACAGTCTCATCTAGTAACAAGGTTCAACACGCCTCTCTCCTCCGGATCGACCAGCGCTGATTCCAACACACTTATCTTCACCTTGTCTGCTCTCAGGGTCACGGGCAATTCATTACTACTCGGCTTCCTTCCCTCGCCCCCTTTCCTTCCTGTTGCTCTCTCTCTCCGCTCTAATTAAATCCCTCCATCAAATCTGAGAGGAGCAAATATTCAGGGTAACAGGGGAGGGGAGGGAGGGGTGGAGGAAGGGAGGAAGAGATCACAGAGTAAGAACATATCGAGTGGAGTCCGCTGACTGAGATCAGATGATGTACCGAGGATATATATATATATATATCGA
>CM042221.1:26182679-26572679 GCA_023566465.1 Cottus gobio
TCAGAGGAGTAACCGCTGAGAGAATATATGATCCAGGACGGGAAAGTGACATTATGGATTTGAGGAAGCAAAATGTTTCAGTGAGCATGAGGGAGCGACTCTCCCTCGGCTGAAACCAGTCTATTCATATGGGCTTATTGCAGAAGCGCTTCATATTTTACCCCTGCCCCCCCCTTTCTTCTGCTCTCTGCCTTATCGGTGCCTTACAAACCACCAGACACCTCCTCCAGACTGTAACCAGCACCACCTGCTCCACTTAGGGCTCTGTGAATGTGAGTTGAGCTTTAGGCCCAAGTGGGGGAGATCAGAGTCTCCATGTGGCGTCCATCGTGCTACGAGACGGATGCTTCTTATGTATAGTGAGCCCTCTGCAGTGCAAATGCACCATAATACTTCTTATGTATAGTGAGCCCTCTACAGTGCACATGCACCATAATACTTATTATATGTATAGTGAGCCCTCTGCAGTGCACATGCACCATAATACTTCCTTATTTTTCAAGTAACTGCCTCTCATCAGACTCTGTGAAGTACTCAGCCACGGCATCCCATGACAGGTGATGCCAGTCGCTGGAATACATTGACTTTTTGAAAATAATCCCGTGGATTAATTTTCTGCATCGCAATAACAAGCTCGGTTGCAGTTTCACCTCTTGTCTTCTTAGCTTTTTAATCCGCAAATGCGGCGCTTTGGAGATATTGCGAAACTAAAAGTGTAAAATTCAGTCATCGGTGTGATCAACTTTCTCACAAATGTATATATGGTGAGAGATATTGGACCCCGGTGGCTTCAGCACATTGAATCCCTCGCACTGAAAAACAACAGCACCAGATGTTCGTATTATTGCATGCCTCGTATGCAGGTGGGTCTGGCTGGCTGAGTCCACCGAGGAGAGACCGTGAGGACTGAGGGAGACCTCTGCTGAGAGGATAATTCTGGGGTTGGTATTGGTAAGAGTGCTACAGTCAGTATTTTCTGTCACAGCGGTGCACCGAATGCTCCTCCCGTTGTACTCGAGCGCCTCCACTGCATCTAATCTAGCAGTTGACAGCTGCTGTGTGTGTGTGTGTGTGTGTGTGTGTGCGCACATCGTCTTATTACATACAAATACTTGTTGTATGTCTCATTCACGCCTGCATGTGTGCATGAGTTTTTACAATCCACATGAAATCACGTTTGCATGCGTCTTATTCATTCAAAAGTGGGAAACAATGGGACGTTTGTTAAAGAACGAAAGGCCGACGTCCTCGGTCATGAGGGATTCACAAAGCACTGCTGTAAAAGTAATGGGATTATAATAAAGCTGTAAAAGTGGCGACGTCCATATATCAGGTGCTATGCATGTGTTATGTAACTGCATGTATCTGCTGCTGCTCATCCAGGAGGAGCATTTGCATCTGTATGTGTTAATGATGTCACAGTGTGCTGCTGCCTGGCGCTGACCCAAACAAATGGCATTAGAGATGATATTGGGCAATGGGTCACTTGTTTCCATTTTAATTGAAATGATTTGTCTCGGGGTTGCTGTAAAATAAGGGATTAATTTGTTCTGTAGGTTTCTGCAGAGGCCAGCTGACGCCAAAATAACAGGAAGAAGTGATGAAGATTTATTATAGATGGATTTAACTGGAAAAGGCTTTATTAAGATTACAAAATACAGTGATGTCAGTTTTTGGATGGTTTGAGACTTCTGATTAAATTGTGAACAGTGTCAGAAGGAGTCAGTCCTAAATTACAGACCAACCCCAAAACAGCACAAATGCACCAAAACAATGCTTTGATAAAAAAGGCTTCCTGATTTTACTCTTCTGCATCGATGCCTCTTAATGAGCAGACTACATACTAAGCAGGCCAGTAGACGCACACATCAGCTATGCACCGTATACAAGGAGAAACAACTGAGCATGAGCATACAAGGATGCAGACATACATTCACGAGGAGTTAAATGCCTCCCGGGGTCTCAATTATTCATACGGGAAGTTTAAATCAATGAAATATGCAGATTGCTACTGTACCGCATGTAGCAGACTCATGTCTCTGTCTCATCTAATGGTTCAGCACAAATGTGAGCATGGTGGCGCCGTTTGAGCAGCAAAGATTAAATTAAAAAGAATTACTCCTACCCAGAGACTCCTACTCATTCAGCTGTGTTTTAAGCACTGTTTTGTTAATAATGAAGGCCAGATAATTGTTAAACCTGACTGCACAAGCACCCTGCCAATAATATGAGCTGCTGCTCTTGAAACCGCCGGCTAAAGAGCACTCAATATTTGGAAACAGCAGTAGAAACGATGACTTTCCAAATCGTACCACTCGTGATATCCCTTTTTGATGCTGCTGTGTCGTCTGTTCAAGTTAAATCCTGCACACCTCCAGCATTTCAAACCACTTGAAATGTTATTTTTACCCTCAACTGTCAGTCTCCGGCACACACAGAGAGCCTAACATGGAAAGACAGTTCTGCAAAGGACTTAGCCAATGAACTATTATTGTTGGAGACCCACCTTGACTTGAACAGTGGGGGGTCTGGTTTGGGGGGAGCTGGAATATGCAGTAATTCAGCCTCCTGCTGGCAGACGCCGCCAGATTATAAGTACATTAAAGGATGCAGAAGAAGAAGAAATAAAACAGCTGCAAAGTCTGTAATCTATTTCACACGTCTGCCTTTCAAAGAATCTGCAGAATTCGGCGGCACCGCCCACGATGCCCGGTGTCCTCGTGGTGCTAACCCGCTGCACCAACTGCATCCAACGAGAGCACGCACACAAATCCCAAATCGAGCATCCTCAACATTGTCACACACGTAGTCCCTCACACACACACACACACACACACACGCACACACACACACACGCTCAGTGCAGAGTGCTCTGAAAGGCCGGGCAGTACAGCACGCCTCAGTAGTGTGTGCCAGCCTAATCTAGTCAGGCCTTTTATCCCATCTCCTCCCTCCACTTCCACTTAAATCAACACTTCACAGAGAGCTACAAAGCTAGTTTGCACCCTCGTGCACACACGTGCACACACGTGCGCGCTCTTCACTTTCTCCTCTTTCGCTGTTGGTCTCTGTTTATCTCTCACATTGGCACTCTCACCTCCTCTCCCTGCGTCTCAGGCACAAGCACAAACACAACACACTCGCACGCAGCAAAACTCTCGCACAACTTTTGAAAAAGAGACGAGGTGGTCTCAGGAGAGCGCGGCCGTGTGAATGAATAGAAGCCGAATGCGGCTTTACAATCTGTGCCCATTACACTGAGTTGGCCGTCGCCCAGGCTGAGCGCCGGTGCCCCAGAAAGTAATTATCCACAGAACAAACGTACGACTGTACACTGGCAGCCGGGACAGAGGGCTGCCTGAACGCCACGCAAGTCCTGCTACTAAGCACAAAAACACTATTCAGACACACCACTGTTCTGGGAGGGGACGACACATATGAGCATCACCGGATCTGTCACCCCCGTGCTTATAAGGAGCCCCCCATTTTTCAGCCAAAATTGCGAATGCTTTTTTTAATCTTATATTAAATCCTGATTATCTCCTCATTCACAAGAGCTATTTGAAAATTAAAAATTAAAAAAACATATACAGAAAACCCTTGTGAAGATAGATAATAAGGCCATATATGTGTTAGTGGTATATTGGTTTATGGAGAAAAAAAAATGTATTTTTCGAAAATAAGAAAATTAAAGTACATTCCTATTTTCTTAACTATATCAACGAACATGTTTTATACAAATATAAAATAGCCCAGTATTGTAAGAATATCTGTGCGAAGTTTGGCTTTGATTGAGCGAAGTTAAGTATTTTTAATAATTATTTTAGTTCAGACATGTCGAGAACTCATATCAACTCCGCTCAAGCTAGAAAGTTCCCACAGTCCTCGGTGGTCCCTGAACGCGGCTCGTTTCACTGCAGCATGGTGCTCCGTGGCCTTAGCTGTGAGGAGGGAGCAGGAAGGCCTGGAATATTCATATTTCAGCCATAAGTAAGTACATTTTCATATTTTTGCTGGACACAAATCACATTCTTGTGCTATCTTTGCGATTCCAAAACCGTCGCGTTTAGCCTTCTAGCTAGTCCTAACTTTTTTTAATCAGCTTTTTTTCAAAACTCAGGGTGCATTTTGAGTCATTTTGAGTCACTATGAGTCATTCTTATGGTTTATGTTTATAATTATTGTGTAATAGTGTTATAAACATGATACAATTAACTTATATTGACTTGTGAGGCAGGGATTTGACATTTTTTATTTTTTTTATTTTTTCTTATATTTTTTTATATGCTCAGTCCCAGAGGCTGAGTCCCGAAATTGGCACTGATGGGCCTATGAGATTACCTGCTCATGCTTTGGATCATATTGGTTTCACTGTGGAAAGAAAGCCCGGTGCTGTTGTTCATCTCTTGCAGTGCTTCCCAAATATTTCCTGACCGAGGGGGTCGGAGTCCCGGGAGCAGCCGGCCGACAGGAAGTGCAACCTGAACCGTGTTCATGAGCATCGGTGTCAAGTTGAAATGTCACAACCAGCAGACCGGCCGGCCAACAGGCAACACAACACGGGGATTTGGTGAAAATCACTGGCATGTGAGTAGACTTTCTCTCTCTCACACACACACACACACACACACACACACACATATATGCACATACTGAGGGCAATATAAACAGCTTACTTAGTCATTAGTGACCATTCGCTCTGGACGTGCTCCCTGCGATCAGCAACAGCCTATGTTTGGACTGCCTTAACATGCATACCCACGCGCACACACACACACACACACACACACACACACACACACACAGACACACACACACACACACGCACACACACACAGTTACGTAGACAGCACTGATAAAAGCACGAGAGCTCCGAAAAGTAATTTGACTGGGGCCCAACAAAAGGAGTGTTTTCCCAGGATAATCCCTGGCTGGGACTGCAGGGGTTCTGTGAGTGTGTGTGTGTGTGTGTGTGTGTGTGTGTGTGTGTGTGTGTGTGTGTGTGTGTGTGTGTGTGTGTGTGTGTGTGTGTGTGTGTGTGTGTGCGCGTGTGTGCGCGTGTGTGCGCGTGTGTGTGTGTGCACCAGAACCCTGGAGAGTGGGTGTCTGTGTTTTTGTGTTTGTACTTGTGTGTGTGTGTGTGTGTGCGTGTGTGTGTGTGTGTTTGGAGGGGGGGGGGGGGGGGGGGGGGGGATCAAGCTGAGTAGGGAGGGTTTTATTCAGGATTTCATTAGCAGGGAACAGGAGATGTTTGGCCTTGCCAGCCACCTCTGGCTCGGGGACAAGAGTGCGTCTGTAACCGGGCTAAACTGTGTGAGGGCAGTTGTGTAGCGCTGAACTGTGTTTCTTTATATTCTTTACTCCTCTCAGGCTGAGGAGGGATACGTACAGAGGTTGAGCTCCAGAGTTTGTTCACACTTGCTCTGTAAAGAGACGGGGGATTCAACCGCCGCCATTGTTTAGCAGCCAGTGAGGCGAGAAGAGTTTACAGGAGACGGCTCTGCCCGTGCCACGGAGGAATATCTACCTGCCGTTTTATGATTATGTATCTGAGGAATGTATCATTCTTTCCAGATGTCTCTCTGTTTTCTGTTGTTATTCTTTCATATCGACGAGAGCATATGGCAACGCTGTAGCAAAACAAATGGAAAAGATTGAGCGGTTTCAAGGCGTCGGCCCGTTGATGTGATCTGGACTCCATGCTCGCTGCTCGGATGCCTCTGTGAAATCTTGTCTTGGTTCATTATTTATTATACGGGCTGCACGTTGCATCCTTCGGGTTACACGTCTTGCACTTTGTTGACAGCTTTAATGGGGGCTCGGAGGGGGGCGGCTTCCTGTCAGCAAACACGGATATAAGCAGTCAAACAGATGCACATGCACCGGTGCACATTACAGTCCTGGTGTCCCGCAGTGGTTCGGCCCGGAGAAGACTTGGGAGAGAGATCCCTGCACATTGTTGTGGGCTTCACCTTCAGTGTTCGCCTCCAGGTTTAAAGGCCCTTTAGTGTGAAACACAGGATGTGACGATGAGCGCTGTGACTTGGTTTCACCGCGTCGAGCCTGAATCTAACCCCGAGGGCTGCAGCTGGACGTGCAGCTAGCACGAGGGAGTCTAAGGTGTAGGTTTTGACTTATTGTTCAGCGTCAGGTTACGTGCATCGATACGCCACACATGCATTTGCTTTGTGATATTACCGTCTTGTTTCATTAATAAGCACGAGACTGTGATTTGCAGAGGAAACGTCTGCGAGATCTGTGTTGCTGAGAAGGAGACGACATTGTTGTTTTCATTCATGAAGCTTAGCATCGCATGGCCCACTACCAATAAACCTTCACGTAGAACGATTAATGAAGCTTGATAATCACATGGGTCTCGTCCATGTTCACACGCAATTCAATGAATTTCTATCTGATTTATCTTTGTGGAAAAAGTGTCACTTGCATTTTCCTTTCAGTAGTAGACCATATATATTGTAATTCACAGCAATTGTGCTCATGCAATTTTAGTTTTTTTGAATAGAGAATGCTAAAAGATGTCAAGGAAACTAAAATGTGTGAGAAGTTAAATGTATATGACTCGTTCAGATGTATTAATAGTCTGCTGGCACACCTGACCTGCATGTGTTTACTGGCACCAGGTGTGGCCTTCCAACCACCAGAGGAGTAGAAAACATGTCCAGGCTCATGCCATCGGGTCCCCCAAGAGGAGACAAAAGATAATCCGGGTCTTCCACCGAGGAGTCGGACTCTCTCCACAGATGGATGGATTCAAAAAGGTTAAATGTCCTTCTGTGAGACGTGAAAACGACAACGTGGCTGCAGCTTTTGTTTTAAGATCACACCGACTGTAAGGGACTCTCCTCTAACGTTCCTGGCCGGCAGAGCTCCGGGACGGGAATAGAAACAGTGAAAGATAAAAGAAGAGTGGTGGGAGTGAGATTGGAAAAGAGGGCAGAGATAGAAGGAAGCAACAGCTGAGTGGGATAAGGAACAACATATGGGGGGAAATCCCTCAGGCCGTTCTTTCAATTATCTCTCTGGTCCCCGGAGGAGGGATCACTCGCCCACCAACGCACACACCCCCTACACACACCTCACACACACACCTCACCACCTCACACTCAATGATAACAGGAAACGTGGCGACCACATCCCTACGTTGATGCTGATAATGATATTTTATTTGACAGTTTCTATGCAAATAATGACCGGAGAGCTTCATATTTTCAATTATAAACGTATATTCAGTCTGTGAACACAACATATCATATTTCTTGTTTGCATCCAAATAATTGAAAACATCTGCTTTGTAGATGTTCATTTGTCTTCCAACATATTTTTACCCCAGACAACTGAGAGCGGGCTAATTAAATGCAAAATTCATTACAGATGACTAATAGATGTTGCTGCGTCATGAGCGAGATGTGCGCTGTAATATAGCCGGCTTTCATAAAAAAATAGTCTTTTTTATCAAGAAACAGAACGAGTCCTGATTGTACTGGATCAATGTGTGTGTAATTTGAGGGAGATAATAAATTCACATAAGGGTCAAACGTGGGTCAACAGGTCAGCTGACGATCAGCTGATCATCAGCTGATAGTCAGCTGATGATCAGCTGATGGTCCTTACGATAGGTGGAGGCCCTACGAGCCAACACAGACCGGATCCCCGGTGTTTGGTGCTATATTAATGCTCAGAATAATAAACACAGCTCCGACAATGAATGGAGGGGAGGAGCCTGAACATCCACTGTGTAGTTGAAGGCCAGACCATAATAATGCTGGGATGCAGGCATTTGGGAAACCTAGACAGAATATCTTTCTATCTCCAGAAAGTAGATCAGCTTCACGGCCCCGGGCCGTACCCTCTACACTGCACATTACACACACACACACACACACACACTAGCTAGCAGCTGGAGGTGGTGCTCTTTGTCTCCCCAGATAAAGTCTTTGTCGGGCACTTAGCACGCTGCTCTAAAAGTCTCAAAGAGTTGTGATGGTTTTTCTTTAAGCTCTCAGTGTTTCGGTCGCTGCTTCCTGGGAGTTTGTTTTGCTCGATAACTGGAATTATGTTTGCTGCCAGACGACATTAGAGCTTTATTCTTCTATCAGGAAGACTGAGGGACTATTGGAGCCCTGTTTGAGGCAGGGGGGTCTTATGGGGAGGGGGGGGGTCTATTTACATGGAGTGGTTTGGTCCTGCCCCCCAACCAGGTGCCAACGGTACTTTCTAGCAGAGTGAATTGCTCGTGAGGTGTCAGAGCATCATCATGTCTCAGCTTCTGAAAGAAAAATGGGGGTTCCCAAAAAAAAAGCGAAAGAAAGACAGGAGAGAGAAAAGAAAGGTTGTACCACCCAATGTTTCACAAAGAAAGGTGAGTGAGGTCAGTGAGGGGTGAACATTAACCAGAGTTTGCTCCCCTTACATTAATCACTTAATATCTTAATATCATTACGTTAATCCTCTTTTGGCCGACATTTAATCAATGCAGCCAAACGTTTATCAATCTATTCAAAGTTGCAGATGCAGCTTCATGCTCAGCTCCATCAGCAGCCTCCCACCACAGAACCAGCCCTACTCCTCCCAACAGAAACACAGGTGACATCTACACAGTGAAAGATGGCCGCCAGCACCTTTCTTAAACAAGGCCTCTGCAGCACGCTGCTCGTGTGTCTGCACGGTGTCGCATCGTCTCTCCGTCAGTAAATATCCTGCAGTAACGATTGCACTGCCAGAGAGTTGCAAGCCTGCAAAGGCAGTTATTAGAAGCTTTGAATGGGTCGACGGGGTTCTGGAGGTGCGGTTGCAGCAATGGTTGCAGGGGCGAGGCGGCCCGGGGGTGGGGGCGGGGCCAGTGTGGTGTTTAGCTCCCCAAAAAGGCCTGCATGGCGGCGCCGCTGGTTTTGAGGCTTTGAGGTAGGCGGCCCTGACAGGAGCTTTTAAGAGGCAGCGGATCCATTAGACGAGGGTCGCTACAAAGTGGCAAACTATTAAAAATGCAGCAGCACCATTATTCCCTGACCCGGCCCACAACTCCTGTCTCCTTCACTGCATCGCTCTTTATTTCCCCGTGGATCTTTATCTCTTATTTCAAATTCCTTTTGCTGCCGCCATCTGCTCTGTTTACGATACATCTCACTCTGCTCTCCTTCACGTCCCTTTTATTTTCCTCCTCCATCCACCTTTCTCTCTCTATTTTCGATTTCCAAAAAACTGGTCGGAGTGAGCCTCTCTCACCCCTCTGTGCATGCGCTGACCCGCTTAAGCTTCCTCACTCCTATTCAACATGGCGAGGCCCGGGTCAGCGTCCGCTACTGTACTGGGACAGGAATAGAACGGCCCACGGAGAATAATAAATGGACATATATGGGTGGTTAGGAGAGTCCCTTTTTTAAGCAGTAAAAACTACCCAGGCCTGGCAAACTGAACAGATGGTAGGGGAGAGAGAGAGAGAGGGAGAGAGAGAGAACGAGCCCAGAACACAGTGGGAGACAGGCAGGAAAAGAGAGAGAGAGAGAGGGAAAGAGGCTTGGGTAGTAGGGCATTAGAAGAAGGCAGCATAAGGCTTTTCTCCACTGGCGTGTGATGCTATCAAGATGCAAACAGAATAGCTCGGCCCTAAACAACAAGCACACCATAATATTGCCGCTTGTAAAACTCCAACTGATGCAGGCGGGCAGATGTGTGAGGAGAAGCATGAGCAGAATGCATGCAGCTGTAAAACCTATACCCTCCTGTTTACTCTGTGTGTGTGTGTGTGTGTGTGTGTGTGTGTGTGTGTGTGTGTGTGTGTGTGTGTGTGTGTGTGTGTGCGTGTGTGCGTGCTGCATAATATATGGTCGGCGGTGTTTCTGCGACGGCAAAGTACTTTTGTGTTTGACAAGACGAGGAACAGAAGCCTGGAAGGAAACAAGGTAAGAATGAAGGGAGGATGGGGGTAAGAAGGAAGGGAGGATGGAGGTAAGAATGAAGGGAGGATGGGGGTAAGAAGGAAGGGAGGATGGAGGTAAGAAGGAAGGGAGGATGGGGGTAAGAAGGAAGGGAGGATGGGGGTAAGAAGGAAGGGAGGATGGAGGTAAGAAGGAAGGGAGGATGGAGGTAAGAAGGAAGGGAGGATGGAGGTAAGAAGGAAGGGAGGATGGGGGTAAGAAGGAAGGGAGGATGGAGGTAAGAAGGAAGGGAGGATGGGGGTAAGAAGGAAGGGAGGATGGGGGTAAGAAGGAAGGGAGGATGGGGGTAAGAAGGAAGGGAGGATGGAGGTAAGAAGGAAGGGAGGATGGGGGTAAGAAGGAAGGGAGGATGGGGATAAGAAGGAAGGGAGGATGGGGGTAAGAAGGAAGGGAGGATGGAGGACAGAGGGAGCAGCTCGGTGTGAAAGTGAACCACTTTGCGTGTCCTTGACTCCCTCCTCATCTTCTCGATGTTTACTCATCACAGCTCGGCTAAAACAAAACTGAGCGCATTAATCGAGCGCATGCGGTAATGGAGAGTAATTGAATGTGAAAATCTCATTTTTGAAGGATGGAATATTCTACTTAGACGTCCAGGCGTGTCCGGGCGTGTGCCATTACTTTGATAGCAGCTGAACGCCGTTTCTCATTACCCTAATTAAAGCTGCTGGTGTGCCACTGAGCATATTAGCACACTGTTCTGCAGCGAGCTAACGATCGGCTGCTTGATAATGCAACTTCTTCTTTCTCCTTCTGCTCCTCTCTTATCTCACGCTCTACGATTATCATCAAAGAGCCACGTCCTCAGTCACTCGTCGTCCTCATCAGAGGCTGGAAAAGATCAAAAACACGAATAGCGCTGCTATCATCTATACATACTGTATACAAACCGCATTAATAACTCCATCGTCTGAAGTCATGGCAGTTATGGTTATATTAGACTCTCATGTGATCCAGAAGTCTTGTGACGTTAGATAAAAGGTGAGATGAACAGGTCGGTTACGCCCCCCCGGACTTAACTCCGCCCTCTTCTCAGAAGACACACCCATCATAACTGTGTTGCTGTCCAGTGTGAAACCAAAAGTTAACTACACAACTTAGTTTATTTTAACCCAAACTTTGACCTTTTAACTAAACTTAACCAAGCAGGTGAGAGTGAGAACACGGCATTGAATTAGAAAATGTAGAATATGTAACATGATATATATACGCCCATGAGATCAAGTTGCATAAAAGCAAATAGAGACATAAAATCACTTAAAAGTCAAAGTAGAGCAAATCATACTTGACATTTTAGAGTAATGTTGCCTAAAGATAGATACCCTTTCTGATTATGTCGTGAATGCCACTTTTCCACATAAAAAGAAAAAGGCAACATGTTAGATTTTCCTGATTGCTGCATAATTTCCAGTTACGGCACATTCCACCCCGACCGCAGGGAAACGCTCCAAACGTCACAGCAAACAATCACAAGCTATAATTTGTTTTTGCACTTTCATTTGGTCCAATTAGGGATTCTCACAGACTGGATTTCCTGGAAAGTGGAAGAGAAACGACTTCAGTAGATAAGCAAAGAGACCAGAAGATCCTGAACGCCTCGAGCAGATCGCACACAGGAGGCCCCTCCCCCTTATCCCCCCCCCCCCTCCCCCTACAGGCATGATGGAGCGCATGGGAGGCCCCGCCCCTCTGCTAATGTACACTAACTGTACCTAGAGCCCATTATGGAGGCAGAGCTCTGCGTCTAATAGCCGCACATCCACGCACACTTTGTCACCGGCTCAGCATCGTTAGTTTAAGCTCGTCAGTTCATAACTGCCTTTGTGTGGAGACGGTGGCGAGCGTGTCTTGTGTCTAAAGATTGCTATTGTAAGGGAGGGACGGCAGCGCACACACACACACACACACACACACACACGCGCACGCACATGCGCACGCACATGCACACGCATGCACGGACACGAATGATTGATTTCCACCGAAGGAGAGCCTCCACTCTCTGGAATAAAGATTAATAAGAGGCCATTTACATCTCCAATCAGATCAGTGAGCAAGAAAGGGGGGGGGGGGGGGGCTAAGAGGAGCCCACATAATAAATACAACCAGCAAGTCTTTGTCTCCTCTTGTCCATTGTACACAAAGAGTCTGAAAACCACCTGCACACCTACATTCATACCCACAACACATTTACACACACACACACACACACTTCACATATTTGAAGTCAGAGAGCAATACAGGCAGATCAAACACTGGCTTGTTGTCAAGGTCCATATAGACGTATAACTGAACTATTCTATGGGGCCTCTCAAACACACACACACACACACAACCACACACACACACACACACACACACACACACAGAACCGCTCCTCTGGGAAGAGAGCTTTAATGACAGCAAGCTGCACCGAGGAGGGGTCAGAAGGAGTCACTGTTCAGAGGCCACACACACGCAGACACACACTCCCATTAACGCAGGATACACACACACACTTACAGACTTGCACGCACACACACACACACACACGTGAGCAAATATATTCAGTCCTCGCTCACGCACGCACTGACGGACAAAGTTACAGCCTCATGTACAGTCACGGAAACAAAGCTGACATACAGATGCTGGTTTTATTCATATATGGATAGATATGCGAACCCACACACACACACACGCACACACACACACACACACACACGGGCACCGTCGACAGGAAACACTGGGGAGGGTAGGATCCAATTTGATTTGACCTTGACAGCAGAGGGACGGAGGGAGGGCTGATGGGAGGCAGCGATGGATGGAGTAAGGAATCAAGCGCTGGTCTGGGCCAGATGCCTGTTGCAGATACTCCAGAGAAATCAGGTGACCTTGAACCGATAAATCAAAGAGCGGCACACGGCGAAATCTGCACGCATAAAACGTCGTGACAGACGCGTATCCAATGTTGAAGTTGATCTGAGGTGTGTACAACTCGTTTTACTGCATCCAGCAGCAGACGTGCGTTCGCTCGTCCCGATTAGCAAACAGAGGCTCGTCGTTGGCGACGTCGCCGCTAACAACCGAGCCCCAGATGTGTCCCGGCTCCTGATTGCTCGATCTCGAGCACGTTCTTAAAAACCTCGGACAGGACCCAGATGTGAGAGATCCGCAACGAGGTCGGTAACGTCGGCGCGCTGCAAACGCGATCTGCACGTGTCATCTGCAAAAATATCCTGCGCGTTAATTGGCAATATGAATAAATGGATAAAGTACTACTATTTGAGACTGAGCTGAATAAAGGAAAATGTGTTTTCATCCCCCAAAAAAACCTTTTATTCGATTTGAAACCACGGGAAACAACAGTCTAATTAAGTCTAAACTACAACCTGTTATCCCCAATTTAAGGTCCAGAGCTGATCTGTTCAGTTGATCGGTATCGGCACCCTACATTTTAAATTCCTTGTTTATTGGATCTCAATCTGCTCCGTCTCCGCCAGCTCTCATCTGTAATTGTCGTGAACTAAAATGATCCACAACTTGTGGCAGCGAGGCATAAAACGTCTTCAATGTGGAACTAAATGAGAAAATGAAAGCAGCCCCTTGTGATCGCCCGCTTCTGGATTATAAAAACATCGCTGCCCATCGTTATTGGTTCAAACACCCGTATTCAGGACTCCACGGTTGTGGCCGGCCTGCAGATGCATTCGTTTTCTTCACCTGTTCTTCCCACACGGTGTCCACTCAATAACATGATCTCTCTACTCTCCCAGCATCCCACTCCTCCACTTCTATCTTTGCATCTCCCTCCATCTCTCTCGCCTGCTGACGTGCACACATTTCCTGAATATTGCAGCACACCTGCCAACTCCTCACACTTACTATCGCGCCAAAAGAAAACAAATGAATCACAGCAGACAAAGGGAACGGCGGGCCTGGCGATACCATGCGGGAGCCATCGATCAGGCCGTGGCGATCCATTCCCCTTGTTCTTGGTGGTAGAAGACTCATGAGAGGGGAATATCTGGTGTGGGAAATAAAGTATGGATATAGCGAAAGAACAAAAGAAAACGGATAAGAAAACGGATAAGTGTATCAGGTTCCATCCATCACGGCTGCAGCGCGGCATCATGGGTGAGTAAATAGCCTGGGGGTGGCCAGTGAAGGGAGGGGGAGAAGGGGGGAGGGTTGGGGGAGTGACAGAGCGGGAGACGGACAAAGTAAGAGAGAGACAACATGGGCTGGGGGGGGAAGGTGGGCCTCATGCCCCGGACTTGAACTTGGAGCTGGTGGGGGGGGGGGGGGGGACACACCAATATCTCCGACTCAGAGGCAGTCGGGGGAGAGGGGGCAAGCTGTCGAGGCATTTCAGCCTCCATCGTGCAGCTTTTTCAAACTTTCTTTTTTTTTTGACAGATCCCCTTCAGGGTCTTGGTTAAGGAAGGTCTCGATTAAGGAACGCGACATAATTGAGCTAAGGATTACTAATAAATCATACACTTGGGACCGTCGGAAAAATTGAGTTTTGTCTTGATCTGGTTCTGATTGGGAAGAAGATTTTAAAAGAGGCAGCAGACAGAGAAGATAGAGAGATAATTAGAAGGAGGGGATGGAAAGCTGACCCCCCCCCCCTCTGAGTTCACAGTGTGGTGAAACAGGTCGACCTGCTGGCGGACCCTCCTACCTTGGTCTGGAGATAGTGGGGGTAGTAGTAGGTGTAGTGGGGGTACATTTGCTGCTGATCCAAACGTTTTCCCATGTAGCTGGAATCCAAATGAAGGTCCTGGAGGCTGGAGAGGGACCGGCCTGGATCCTTCAGACGACTGCTTCCAAGAGTGGCAGAGAGAGAGCGCTCTCCTCTTACTGAGGTGTGTGTGTGTGCGCGTGTGTGTGTGTGTGTGTGTGTGTGTGTGTGTGTGTGTGTGTGTGTGTGTTTGTGTGTGTGTGTGTGTGTGTGTGTGTGTGTGTGTGCGTGGGATAAACGCACAGAGGAAGAGAGGGATATGAGGACAGATAGCACTCGGGAATTTAGTCAAGTCTTCTTGTCTGGGAACTCACAGGGAACCTCACGGAGAGAGACGGGTCCAGAAAGAGAAACAAGTCCAGGAGAGAGAGACGGGTCCAGAAAGAGAGACAGGTCCAGGAGAGAGAGACAGGTCCAGAAAGAGAGACAGGTCCACGAAGAGAATCCGGAGTGGCAGCAAAAAAAAAAGGGTTTTGGGAGAAGGAGGGGAGGAAAGGAAGATATTAAAAAGGGTTAGCGGGAGGCAACACCGGAAACAATAGGGGGAATTGAAGAGCAGGACAGAGAGAGGGAAAAAGGAGAGGGAAGAAGAAAAGGAGGAGGAGGAGGAATGGATGGGATCCGGTTGCCGGTCCCTTGCACTCTCCACTCTAAAAATCAGACTGACTCTTCTTCTCCGCTGCCCTGAACATGCCCCTCAGTTTGCTCTCACTCTTGCCGCTCTCCGTCTCTTCCCTCCTTCCCTGGTATCAGTCCCCCCGTCTGGTTCTCTCGCTCCCTCTCTCTCGCTCCCTCTCTCTCTCACTCTCTGTCGCACACACACACACACCGGACGAGACCCCGATCCCACCGGGAGCTCGGCTGTATCCTGGAGAGCTCGTGCCGTCCTCTGCTCTATCCTCAGAAGACTGTGAAATCAGCGATGAACTCACACATGGATGATGGAGGAGGAGGAGGAGGAGGAGGAGGAGGAGGAGGAGGAGGAGGAGGAGGAGGAAGAGGAGGAGGAGGAGGAGAGAGGGTGGTCTTGAGCTGAAGCTGTGACTGCCTTTATTCTCACTCTCTCTCTCACTCCCTCCCTGTTTGGTTAAGCTCCGGGGATAGATAGGTAGATATCGCTGGAGGATGAGCGCAAAGGAAGGAACTCCTCTGGCTCAGGAGGAGGCAGCAGATAGTCCCGTCCAGGAGGAAAATCCCCTCTGATCCACAAGGTGCCTCCTGCAACTCTTTTCTTCTCTTCCCCTCTGCGATCCCTCTCTTTTCTTCTCAAGCTCTCTCTCCCCCTGACGGCTCGCTTCCCACTGCGCCTGGCAGCCGTCACAGTCTGAGTGGTGGAGGTGGTGGAGGAGGTGGTGGTGTGTGTGGAGTGTGTTTGTGTGGCTGCTGCCGTCTGCTCCACTCTGCGTGCTGGAGCATAGAGGGGCTCGGCTTCAGCGCAGCTAGGCTCCTCCCTCCCTCTCTCTCTCTCTCTCCCTCCCTCTCTTTCTCTCTCGCTCTCTCCCTCTCTTCTGTCTGCGTCTCTCTCCCTCTGTGTTTTTCATGGAACTATAGACCAGTGGGAGGGGTTGGTCCTGCCCTCGTGTGTGTGTGTGTGTGTGTGTGTGTGTGTGTGTGTGTGTGTGTGTGTGTGTGTGTGTGTGTGTGTGTGTGTGTGTGTGTGTGTGTGTGTGTGTGTGTGTGTGTGTGTGTGTGCTAAATAGAAAAAGACAGAGATGGGCTGTTCTGCTGGCGGGGAGGCGGAGCTGGGAGGAAGAGGAGCAGGAGCTGAGGTGAAGGGTGAGCGGAGGATACGAGTGTAATTTGGAAAGAGAGGGGCCCCCCTGCTGGCCCTCTGCAGGCGCAGCAATGCCACATTTTACATAATTAAAGTCAACCAAGCTGCATAATACTCATATTTTCCATGTTATTTTTGGCCATTACTGATTATGTTATCATGCATCAGCTGGAATAACCAACACACGCACATACAAACACACTCGACCCTCCGGATGGAGCGCCTGAATGCCTCTTTCATGTGTCCAGTGAAGGGCCCGACATGGAGTGTGTGTGTAGTTCAGTGTGTTGTGCGGCACAGTGACCCACTGACACAGTGCCGCCTATTATGTGATGTAACCAGGTTTAAGTACTGCTCTTACATAAGCATAGTGAGCCATGCATGAACAGACTGCTCTGCCCTCTGACTGCAGCTGTGTGTGTGTGTGTGTGTGTGTGTGTGTGTGTGTGTGTGTGTGTGTGTGTGTGTGTGTGTGTGTGTGTGTGTGTGTGTGTGAAGAAGACGAGGGTTGGCAGACAATGCAAGTTCACTGCAGTAGAAAAAAGGGGCACGAGAACAGAAGCAAACGCACAAACTTCCACTGAGGCTTTATTTATTTTTGGCAATCAAACTCCACTATCCCCTCGTGTCTCTCTGTATTTTCAGATAATACAATAATGATGTGTTTGACTCAGACGTGTACCAACCATGAAACATCTTCATATAGAAAGCAAGACGTCTAAAAAACGACTATAAATGTTACTCCAGGTTTGAGAGGTGGAGAAATATCCCTATAAGTTGGGGATGGTCAAGCTATATGCTAATATTAGCATGCTAATGCCTGACAGACCAACACTGTAATCCCCAGTGCAATGTTGCTAGTGAGGCAAAATGTAAATTAAACACATACATACATACATATACTACATTATAAAAAAATATATAAATAAAATAAAGTGTAAAATAAATAAATAAAATAAAGGGTAAAATAAATAAATAAAATAAAAAAGTGTAAAATAAATAAATAAACTAAAGCATAAAACAAATAAATAAAATAAAGCATAAAATAAATAAATTAAATAAATAAAGAGTAAAATAAAGCGTAAAATAAATAAAATAAAGTGTAAAATTAAAAAATTAAAAATTCGAAGTCTTTGAGTATTTAGAAAAGTGCTATATAAAATTAAGTATTAGTATTATTATTATTATTACATTACAACTGCCACAAACACCTGCCAGAGCTTAACATGTGTCCATCCATTCCATTTAAATCAGGATGCATCTTTAAACCCCCTCATGAGACCATGTTGAGTGACACACAAGGAAAGGTCTGGTGACAGTTGTGTGCCGAGTGAGAAGCTAAATGTTGGGCCAACGCTGCTGTCAAGTAGGGGCGGTGCAACAATCAATACCGATTACCATCTTTCATCCACAACACTAAATCAATATTTGGAGTAAGATCATATCATTTAGTTTTCCAGGCACCCCAATATTTCATGTATGCAACTATAATATGTCATTTCGTACATGTACCCGTGGCCTCACCTGTTACACGCTCGTCATGAGCTCCCCTCCTCGACTGCGGATGGCGGGGGAGTTGCTGCGTGAAGCTCACTTTGCAGTCGTTGCAGCCCGATCTTCACAGTGAAATACAGAAGCGTGCTGCAGGGCCGCTGCTAGCGAGAGCCGGCGCTATTGATTGTGGAGCGCTTGTAATCGAGGGGTGTGCTTCCCTGAATCTTTGCAGCCGGAAACGGTTCTGGGCACACAAAGCTAAGCCGTTTGATGGAGGAAGGTTATGCATTAATTCAGGGGAATGCCAGATTGTGTGTGTGTGTGTGTGTGTGTGTGTGTGTGTGTGTGTGTGTGTGTGTGTGTGTGTGTGTGTGTACGACTGTATAGCAAGAGTAACACTCGAGCCAAAGTTTTCATTAAAAAGAAAAATAAATCTGGATTCTGCCGACACCGCAGTTTGGGAAAACAAAGAGAAAGAATTGATTCTTCCGACTGCACAGTCCCATTGTGAGATTCACAATCTGTACATCTCATTCCATACTGCTGCCAGAATAAAGCTTCCTAATTACCTTGTCTCGTGACAAGGCTGCCATAATGGTGGTGGTAAATACACGCTGGTTAATTGTATTCCTTCTGATACCTAACTAGACTTCTATTATGTCTTAAGCACAAGCTAATCGCCCACTTTGTTTCTGAATATGTAGCTGCTGCATCTGCCTTCTTCTTCTTCGGGACAAACACAAATATCAAAGAGTTTTCTTTGACACTGTGTTCTTGAAGTCATCAAAGCAGTTTTTCCGACGGAGCACGAAAAATGGCCACGCTGTGACTCGGGGACTCGATCCTCTCATCGGTGACCGCCAGATGTATAACAAACACCTCGTCGGGGGGGGGGAGATGAAGCCTCACATCTCAGCTGAGAGACAGCTGGGAAAACAGAAGAGGTCACGATGACGACGGTCCTGTTTTACAGGAGCTTCTCCGGGTCGGTTTTCAAAGAAAGCACGGGCCAGGCTATCATCACACACACACACACAAACACACACCGTGGTGTTGGAACACAACAGATCTACAGTGGTAAATGGACTATTACATCCAATTGCCATACCCAGCATGAGGGAATGTGTCTCTTTGCAAGTCCCCTGCAATCCAAACACCACAGAGGAAGAAACAGTTTGGAGGTTCTTTGATCCGGGACAAAGAAAAATAAGAAAGCAGGTTGAAGCTTGCACACATCGTCAAATGTGGAACAACTGAAGTCATTAAAGCAAAGTAGAAGACAGGCGACACCGGACTGATGCCCCCCGGTGACATCAAAGAGCTCCCAAAGGGGGTCAAGTAACCAGCGGAGGCAGCCAAAGCCCCCGGACTGTGAGGAGGTGATCAGAGAACCCAAAAGAAACAAGTATTACTGGGTAAAACATGATCAATTCAAGGGAGATTTTAATCAATTAGAGTCTGAATAATAATTGAAAAGGTCTATTGGTAAACAACACCCTGTACGGGACCTCACCCGGTTTGCTGATTCAATATAGTCATTTAGAAAACTAAAGACATACCTGTTTACACCGGCGTTTGGCTAAATACATGCTACATGGCCGGCTTTTTATCTGTTTTTATTCATTTCCTTATTTATTTTATTTTGTTTTTTACTGCACCATCTTTTAATGTGTGTTTAACTTTTAACTGTTGAAATCTTTTGACCCCTGTTATTGTCAATTTGGTTTAATTTACATTTTTTTCTTAACTCCCGTACAGCACTTTGTGACCTTTTGTCTGTGATAAGTGCAAAATATAAAAAACTTTATAAAAAAAACTACTTAATTACATCGGATCAGGAAAAACGTTTAAAAATAAAATGTAAAAACCCTTTCAGAGGAGGATCCCTTTATCATGATGTACAGAAGCAATATATGTCACGAGTAACAGATTTACATCACATTCAATGAATATGAAGTTATTAGTAGCTAGAACAAACATTTCTGAAGAAAGCAGTGACGCCTTCATGACGCTCATTTATGAAGCACCATCCATATCTGAGATGAGTTCACACAGTTGTTAATGGACATCCACAATAAACAGATTAAGGGAAACGTGCAGACGTCTCTCTGGATGAGACAAGAAGAAACAGATATTAAGTTATGCAATATGAGGACGCCATGAAGCCATGAAGCCATGAAGCATGAAGCATGAAGACATGAAGGCATGAAGACATGAAGCATGAAGCCATGAAGCCATGAAGCATGAAGCATGAAGCATGAAGCCATGAAGCATGAAGCATGAAGACATGAAGGCATGAAGACATGAAGCATGAAGCATGAAGCCATGAAGCATGAAGCATGAAGACATGAAGACATGAAGCATGAAGCATGAAGCCATGAAGACATGAAGCATGAAGCCATGAAGCATGAAGCCATGAAGACATGAAGCATGAAGCCATGAAGACATGAAGCATGAAGCATGAAGCCATGAAGCATGAAGCATGAAGCATGAAGACATGAAGCATGAAGCCATGAAGCATGAAGCCATGAAGACATGAAGCATGAAGCCATGAAGACATGAAGCATGAAGCATGAAGCCATGAAGCATGAAGACATGAAGACATGAAGCATGAAGCCATGAAGCATGAAGCCATGAAGACATGAAGCATGAAGCCATGAAGCATGAAGCATGAAGCATGAAGCCATGAAGCATGAAGCATGAAGACATGAAGACATGAAGCATGAAGACATGAAGCATGAAGCCATGAAGCATGAAGCATGAAGACATGAAGACATGAAGCATGAAGCCATGAAGCATGAAGCCATGAAGACATGAAGCATGAAGCCATGAAGACATGAAGCATGAAGCATGAAGCCATGAAGCATGAAGACATGAAGACATGAAGCATGAAGCCATGAAGCATGAAGCATGAAGCATGAAGCCATGAAGCATGAAGCATGAAGACATGAAGACATGAAGCATGAAGACATGAAGCATGAAGCCATGAAGCATGAAGCCATGAAGCATGAAGCATGAAGCATGGAGCCATGAAGCATGAAGCATGAAGACATGAAGCATGAAGCATGAAGCCATGAAGCATGAAGCCATGAAGCCATGAAGCATGAAGCATGAAGCATGAAGCCATGAAGCCATGAAGCATGAAGCCATGAAGCCATGAAGCATGAAGACATGAAGCATGAAGCCATGAAGCCATGAAGCCATGAAGCCATGAAGCCATGAAGCATGAAGCATGAAGCATGAAGCCATGAAGCATGAAGCATGAAGCATGAAGACATGAAGCATGAAGACATGAAGCATGAAGCCATGAAGCATGAAGCCATGAAGCCATGAAGCATGAAGCATGAAGCATGAAGCCATGAAGCATGAAGCATGAAGACATGAAGCATGAAGACATGAAGCATGAAGCATGAAGCATGAAGCATGAAGCATGAAGCATGGAGCCATGAAGCATGAAGCCATGAAGCCATGAAGCATGAAGCATGAAGCATGAAGACATGAAGCATGAAGCCATGAAGCATGAAGCCATGAAGCATGAAGCATGAAGCATGAAGCATGAAGCATGAAGACATGAAGCCATGAAGCATGAAGCATGAAGCATGAAGCCATGAAGCATGAAGCATGAAGCCATGAAGCATGAAGCATGAAGCATGAAGCATGAAGCATGAAGCATGAAGCATGAAGCATGAAGACATGAAGCCATGAAGCATGAAGCATGAAGCATGAAGCCATGAAGCATGAAGACATGAAGCCATGAAGCCATGAAGCATGAAGCCATGAAGCCATGAAGCATGAAGCATGAAGCCATGAAGCATGAAGCATGAAGCATGAAGCCATGAAGCATGAAGCCATGAAGCATGAAGCATGAAGCATGAAGCCATGAAGCATGAAGCATGAAGCATGAAGCATGAAGCCATGAAGCATGAAGCATGAAGCATGAAGCCAGACAGAACCTCCACTAGACAATAACCTCGTACGCTTAATTAAACGGCCGGTGACAAATGGTGACAAACCACCTGAGGCCTTCCTGCTCCTCCCATCCTCTCATCCTTCCATCATCCCATCCTTCCATCCACCCATCCTCCTATTGTCCCATCATCCCATCCTCCCATCCAACTTTCTGCTCCATCCTCCCCTCCTCCTTTCTGCTCCCTCCTCCCATCCTAATTTCTGCTCCCATCCTCCCATCCTTCCATCCTCCCATCCACCTTTCTGCTCCCATCCTCCTTTCTGCTCCCTCCTCCCCTCCTCACATCCTCATTTCTGCTCCCTCCTCCCCTCCTTTCTGCTCCCTCCTCCCATCCTCCCATCCTCCCATCCACCTTTCTGCTCCCATCCTTTCATCCTCCTTTCTGCTCGCTCCTCCCATCCACCTTTCTGCTCCCATCCTTCCATCCTCCCATCCTCCTTTCTGCTCTCTCCTCCCCTTCTCCTTTCTGCTCTCTCCTCCCCTCCTCCTTTGTGCTCCCTCCTCCCATCCTCCCATCCTCCTTTGTGCTCCCTCTTCCCATCCTTCTTTCTGCTCCCTCCTCCCCTCGCCTCTCAACGGCTCACTTTAACACAAATCAGCACTTTATTAAAAAAGAAGAAGTAAAAAAAAAGGAACAGCGCATTAGAGGATTCATTTGAACAATTATGCAAATGAGACAGGAGATGAAGCTTTTATTAATGTTGGAGAAGTGTTGCATCAGATACGCTGAAGTTCATTAAGTTACTCCAGTTGCAGATGAATACGATGTGATTAGTTTGATGTCGCCATGTTGTGCATCATCTCATCATCTGGGCCGCGTCAGCGAACACTCCCCACAGATCTGTTGCTGAGGAAGAGGAGGGAGGTTTCACGGCAAAAAGAAAAAAAAAGTGCAATTTGGATTAATAACCTCGGGTTCAGACGTCTTCATATCGTCTGCTGTTTTCTGGAGGTTTGGCTTCTGGTGCCATAAAATATATTTATGAACAACATCAATAAAGATATTTATTTAATGTGCACATTGAGATATATCTTTATTGATATTGTTCATGTATTAATCCTGTTTATTTAGGATCATTTCTCTCTCTCCCTGTCTGTCTCTCTCTCTCCTCTCTCCCTCCATCTCTCTCTTTCCCTCTCTCTCTCTCCCCTCTCTCCCTCTCTCTCCCTCCCTCTCCCTCTCTCTCTCCATCTCTCCCTTCCTGTCTCTCTCCCTCCCTCTCCCTTCCCTCTCCCTACCTCTCTCCCTCTCCATCTCCTCCTTCCTGTCTCTCTCTCCCTCCCTCTCTTTCCCCCCTCTCCCTCCCTCTCTCTCTCTCCCTCTCCATTTCTCCCTTCCTGTCTCTCTCCCTCTCCATCTCTCCCCTTCTCCCTCTCTCTCTCTCTCTTCCTCTCCATCTCTCCCCTTCTCCCTCTCTCTCCCTCTCCATCTCTCCCCCCCTCTCTCTCTCCCTCTCTCTCCCTCCCTCTCTCTTCCTCTCTCCCCATCTCTCCCCCTCCCTCCCTCCCTCCCCCTCTCTCAGGTACAGGGACTGGGGGTGGTGGACCGTGTTTGACTGACATGGTCCATGCCTGCCGTGGCTCCGAGGGGTAATTAATTTCAGCAAACGACCGCCACGTCTGTCGGCTTTTATAAACGAGCGTTTGCGCGCTATGGACAATTTAACCACTCCACTGAGCTCGCCTTGACAGAGATGAGTGGAGGGATGTGGGAGACGGAGAGAGAGAGAGATGGAGGGAGAGAGAGAGCAAGAGAGAGAGAGAGGGAGAGAGAGGGAGGACGGGGCCATGCTGCTGGGTGACTGATGGGAGATTTAATCAATAGAGTAAGCACATTTACTCTGGTGATGCTCGCCCAACATCCATATTCATGGTGTTAATTCTCCCAACGCCCACGCTGTCGCACACCACAAAATATCACAGCGCATGAAGGGTTTCACCACCTCATCAGGCCTCATCAGAGGCCGGCGGCACGGCTGCTAATTATGTGTCGCATCACGGACTAAACATCCTCGTGGTACTCTGGCCCAATTATTTTTATTCTAGGTCAAAGCTTAATTCGATATCCTGAATAACTATTATGTTCTGCCACAAACACCCAGCTTTGTGTTGTTGTTGTTGTTGTTGTTGTTGTTGTTGTTGTTGTTGTTGCCAGCCTTTTGAACGCGACGCGTAGATATTTCAACACAAGTTGTTTTCTACTGCCTGAACCTGACGAGTCGTCCTGTTGCCTCAAGCTAACCCAGTTGTTTTGACACCGTGTGCATGTGAGGAGTGTAGATTGACCTTTCAAAGGAAAACGCACAAAAAGTGAGGAGTGACTTGTATGAGGGCCTGTTGAACACACAGTAACGTGTCAGATAATCCATCCCACCTTCAAACAACACTGCCTGTAGTGTACCATAATGCATTTCATCACGTATGACATCACACTCATCGTGCTGTGCTGTGCTGTGCATGTCACTCAGCGCTCGGTCAGGCGAGTCCTGTGAAAACCGTTCTGTTTGCCTCGACTATCGGGTTGCCAGATTATTAGCGCTGCAGCCCCCCATCCCCCATCCATCCCATCCATCCCCTCATAGCAAGTTACATGGGGCTCGCCTGGAAGTCAGTGTTTTCCCAGCTAGACATACATTGCTGTGTGACATGGAGCCCCCGGGCGTTCAGATCTGCTGGGTTGTGTGACGGCAGCCTTCATGGCCGGGATAACGATGGCGTGCCCCGGTGAGCCGAGCGGCCTGCAGCAGGACGGGTTTCCATAGCTACAGCGGGCTGAGAGGATTGTTTACTGTACGGGAGTGAGAGATCAGGAACATGTCTACGTTTATGCTGAGCAATCCTTTCTGCAGCCGTGCTCCTCATCCTCCATCTCCTTCTTCCTCTAACACTAAGATACTTCATGCGCCGCCTGTCACGAGACATCAAACTACGTCGGACATAAAACCGACCGTTAGCAGCCGCAGCAGCTGCCCGACATCACCATCACGCAGACGTAAACCATCGCCGACGAACAGCGGCTCATTCCACCGATAACCGTAATGTTATGGAAGCCAGATGTCGACCTGCTCCTAATTGTCTGGGTGTGGAAATAATTCCAGGTCTTAATATCAACAGGTGATGATTGGGGTCAATGGTTGACCTCTTCTTGACTAACGGTGACAATCGGCTTCGGTGCCGTAATTCACTGCTCGGCTGCCGGAAGAAAATCCTCTTTTTCTTCCGTGGAGACATCCCAGAAATACAGATGTGACTAACGACATCTCCGTCTCCCTGTTTGCAACAACACGACTAAAGCGGCTGCGATGCCAGAGCGATAGGCAACGCTGTATTCGGTGTCGGTGTTGAAATATAGCATTATCCTGCAGGATGTAACCTTCCTCTTCCCTCCCTTCGGTACCTGACAGGCCTGCAGCTCAGCTCCCCCCTCAGCCATTACTTCTTCCTGCTCCATTAAACCCAACAAGCTTAACTCAATGGCCTTCATTCCTCACAGCGACGGCTTCCGCTTCATACCCTGGTGGCTTTTTACGGGAGAGGGGCAATTTGAGCGTGGGGGTGGGGGGGGCAGCGGCTCCCTTGTTAACACAAAATATGTCATGCATTGCCCTTGTTAACTTTAAAAAGAGAAATCTGCGAAAACAATATTTTACCTTCTCCGCTGTCCTTGTTGCTGAATATGAAGATATTGCTCACCGGGGGCCGCGGCGAGGACATCCGCCGGCTGCAGTAAAAAAAAAAGAGCCATTATGTTATACTGGCCTTGTCCCGCTGTGGCGTTTAATCGCCGCGCTTTAATACGCCGCCATGAAACCACATCCCACTTACAGGCCGGCGTCCTGCAGGACTCCTCCGCACTGAGTCAGCGATTATTGATCACGGGGGGGAAGCGTTTTTAGAAAAAATAATCTGCTTTATTGCAGTTCCCCTGAGTCTGTTAAAAGGCCCGATCCAGACTGAACATTTGACAAACAGGAAGGCCTGTCGGGGAGAAACCTCCCCTTTAAATCAAGCGACAGCAGCCTTGAATAAAGAAATATATAAAATAGAATGAAGCGCTGCGAGGGCAGGCAGGTACAATAGAAAGTCTTTAGCTGAGCCTCCTGAGCAACAATGTGAGGTGAAAGTTGCAGCGTGAATCTGGGACACGTAATAAATATTTCATGGCATATTATGAATAGGTTCTTTGTTTAATTAGACTTGGAAAGTTGTCCCCTTCAGCCACTGCTGTCACGTTAGCATGAAAAAATGCCATCCTTTCCACTTTAATTATAAAAGGTCTTCAGGCCAATCTGCTGTGTGATATTTCATCCATCAGCTTCCATGAACGCATTAACTGAAAACCGTGTCACGGGAGCCATTGAGATGCATTTCCTGTTTGTTTTTGTCAGACTTTTGAGAAACATTTGCAACGATTATAAATCAAATGCACAGTGGAGCTGTAGGGAGGGACTCCAACTTTTTCAAAGGTTATCCCAAAGTAGCTGAAAGCCATGAGATCACATTTAGACGTGTGTGAAAGCAGCATTAACACACTTACACACACACTTTGTGCCAAACAATGTCGGGGCAACATTTACCTCAATTAAATGTAATTAAATGAATGCATCAATCTTTCCTTTCAAGCAATAAAATGTGAGTCACGCCTGGAAACTCGTTACATTCGTGGGTTAGTTAGGCACACACACACACACACACACACATTTATAATATGTCCTTTCTTCACATATTTTGATTATTATATTATTGCGCTTTTAATTGTTTCGCCATTCCTGTTTAGTTTGATCTGAAGCATACGTTTAGTGTTGGATACTCTGCTCTCATGTTTAGCAGAAACGTAAAAGTTTAGGAGCGGTTCATTTTCTTTCTGTTGGTGCAGAACTGTAAGTTGAGCTAAATCTGGTTAAATCTGACATTATTAATGTAAAATAACCTTCACAGCCTCCGCAGCGCTGAACATTGGAAGCTTCCCGGCCGGGATGCAATCATCTCCGGAAGGCTTTCCCCCCTCTGCAGGATAGAAACCTGGAAAACTCTCCTCTCTCGGTAGCTCTCCGTCTTTGGACACATTCCTGCTTTTTTTTTGCAGACTGGGAACAGCTTCCGGTTTCTAATGGACACGCTAATTAGCACGAGCACAACTATGCACTTCACATGTATGCACGTGAACGCACACACAATCACAGCACATGAACAGACGTCCTCCACATGCCATGTCTTTTGTGCACTTTATGCCGCATAGTGTGGGGGACGAGGACGAGGAAGAATGGGAAGGTGCACACGCTTCCTGCACATTTTTCACGTGCACTATTTTCTTTCCTTTGAAGTGGCGTCGCTAAATGAGTTTTTCAAATCTCCGTAGATTTCAACACCACAGAGGAATACGACCACAGTTGATAGGCACCACTTACATTCAATTATCTTTGTTCCGCACACAGAGCATTAACACACACACACACACACACACACTTGCATGCATGCATACACAGACACAACGGCTATTCCTGTGCAAAAGGAGCATTGTGACTCTCATTAGCAGCCCATTCTGAACACTGCTCCAGAGCCCTCCATCTCCCATTGTGTAGACACAGAGCTCTGCTGCACTTCACATACATCAAGTAAGAAAAGATGCATTGAAATCCCGCGGAGGAGGAGGAACAATGATGGAAATGAAGCGCTTCATTAAGCGGCCGCCATGGCTTCCGTTTTGCCAGACAATCTGGTGAATGCAGAAGTAACTTCACGCGTACGCACGCACAAGATGCTTGTTTTGTTTTATTTGGTCCATGTTGGTGGTTATTGGGCTGCGAAATCTCTGAGAGTCGTCGAGGTCAGGCCACCAGTGATATTCACACAGTTACAGATCAAATATCTTAAATAAACAGGATGTTTCATGAGTGTATATGATAAAAAGGGGGTAGCTCTAATGCTCACCCCTTCAGTTCTCATCAAAAGGGCGGAGCAATCACATGCAAATATACATTTTGATCTCGGGCTGGGCAATAAAGCTGAAATTTAGGAGAAACAAATACTTTCATATATTATATATATATATACATTAAGGCCATGTAAGCAAACTAAAGTAGAGAATAAATAATATTTGTTGGTTGTTTGAACAGTATGTTTGAACACAATATGATCACACAGTCGCAGTAATTACCCGGAAAGAGTCATAAAAGGCAATATCTTCCCTCATGGGACTCCAAGTCACATGGTATTGGTATCGTTAAAGGATAGCTGGATATGTACAAATAAAATACAAACCTCACTAGTGTTTGAAAGATAAGAGTCAATAATGTCAGAATGTGTTATTTACCCCACCGCCACTAAACTCGACAAACCCCCGATCCATAACCCCCCCCCCCCCCCCCCCACCCCCCCGTTACTCATCACCGACTGAACGTCTCCCACCACAGATGTTGAATTTAATTTTGCCACAGCGTCTCCAGACGTTTCAGCAGCTTTCACCAACACCGCCTCATCGGCACGCACACACACACACACACACACACACACACACACACACACTCACGCCGGCTCTTGGCACCGACCGGGAACTGGACCGCAGTTCTTGGATTCTGGACAAGGGCTTCATCACATCTGCGCTGCTCCACCTCCCGTGGCGGCTCGTTGGGGGAACACACCGATAAATCTAACCATCACATAGCAAGGAGATGAAGAGGAGATGGTCACAGGAGGAGGAAGAGGAGGAGGAGGCCTCACCCTCTGCACTCCATCCCTCCCACACATGCACAACCCTCACCAAACCTCCGGCTCGCGGCCTTTGTGTCCACGGCGTTCACTTCGTCTGCAACAACTTCCATGGAAATGACTCAAATCCAAAATGTGGCAATTGAGTCAGCGAGTGCAATTATCATCTCGGACGGCGAGGAGTGACTCATCTCAGGATTGCCGGTTAATGTCAGCCCACTGACTCACTCTGCAGCCGGCCCACTCAGGGAGAAAGAAAGAGACACACAAGTTAACCGAAGTAAGAAATAAACTCTCGTAGGACGGCGTGCACGTGACCCATGAAGCGTCCTAGAGGGCCGGATCCTGCAGGGCCGGATCCAAGAGGGCCGGATCCTGCAGGGCCGGATCCAAGAGGGCCGGGTCCTGCAGCTCACGGGTCCAGTCCACCAGCGACCTGTGTGAACCATGAGAGGTTGAATCCAAGGGCATAAGGGCACAACATTCATTCATATACATTACATATAAAATTGTTTTAGTAGGTTCAATATGGAGGATGATGATTTATTGTCTGATCGTTCATATAGTTGGTTGTTATGCTGTTATGTATTTTTTGTTGTCTAGTTTGAGGTAATGTGTAACTTAAAACTTAAAATAAAATGATTGGCAGAAAGATGGAGGAGTTGGGAGTTTCCTTTGCACACATTAGTGCATGTGGGGGCACAGGGGTGTGTGTGTGTGTGTGTGTGTGTGTGTGTGTGTGTGTGTGTGTGTGTGTGTGTGTGTGTGTGTGTGTGTGTGTGTGTGTGCGTGTGTGTGTGTGTGTGTGTGTGTGTGTGTACCGAAGACTGCAGGCGACCTCTGAAACACCCACTTGGCCAGAATATGACCAGACCAGAGATCACCTCTCTCTTTCTCTCTCCCTCTCTCTCTATCCCTCTCCCACTCTCTCTCTCTCTCTCCCTCTCTCTCTCTCTCTCTCTCTCTCTCTCGCCCGGACCTGCTGCGTGCGAACAGTGAGCGAGCCAATCAATAGTTTGCAATTTCAGGTTTGTTAACGACAGCCATTCAGGGCCAGCCTTGTTTCACATGTTTGTTACAGCACTTCACAGCTGATATAATCAAGAGTTTTCCAGCTTGGACCGAGATTACAGACCAGTGTGTGTTCTCCACAGAGGCCATTTTTCACTGATTACACCTCTCTGTCTCTCTCTCTCCCTCTCTCTCCCTCTCTCTCTCTCTCTCTCAACTAACTCCGGAGGTTTAGGCCTACATAAACGACGTGATAAACTGGAGAGAAGATGGAGGAGTGGGAGAGCATGACGGACCCACAGCAAGGAAGAGAGGACAGTTATTAAAGAGATGAAAGATGAAGTATGGGAGAGGATGCAGGAAGTGAAAGATAGAGTAAGAAAGGGCTGCGTTAGGTGTGATGGATGGAGTTGAGAGTGTGTGTGTGTGTGTGTGTGTGTGTGTGTGTGTTTGTGCGTGCGCTCTACGTAGCATATATGTGTGTATGCCGCATGTACCATGAGTCTGGGGACCAGTGGGGGGTTGACTGATTATCTGTCGTGAAGCCGGTTGGAAGCTTCCTCTCTCTCTCTCCCTCTCTCTCTCTCTCTCTCCCCCTCTCTCTCTCCCCTCTCACCGCTCAAGGTCACTGCAACACTGTGAAAGTTTGGAAGGTGCATGATACCAGGAGCTCCAGGCTGAGTCAGCACTTTGCTGCTCATCTGCTGTTCTCTCACAGCCCGTTAGCATCAACCTGCATATCTCACCTGTAAGTCACTGCAGGGGGCGTGGCTTCTTCCTTATTTAATGACGCTGCCATGCTGTGGATTCACACCTCTTTCTTTGACAGTGGCATTAAAACTGTCAAAGCCCCACACAGATCCTGTAGCTTGTTTTAACTTCTAAATTCACAGAACCAACGTTAAATCCGTGGGCCGGCCGGCAGCCAGCGATGCTGTGCATGAGACATCGGGGCTGTACGTCCTCCCTCGTGGCCCTTTGCTTCAGTCCAGTGGCGTCGGCCTCGTAGCAGAGGAGAAGCAGCCTGCTGGACTTCAGCCTCGAGCTGATCCCGGGCCCGGTTCTGGACCCCTTCATGGCAGCTTGGCAGGACAACACACAAAATACCCTCTGAGAGACGCAACAGCAAAGAGCTGAAGAGAGAACGTTGGCTGTTCATCCACAATATATCACTCAGTAGTTAGTTATGGGTGTTGTCCTCGGTAGAAATGGAAAGTAATATCAGTGTTTAAAACCCTTCACATGGCCCACAAACCCACCGTGCTCTGCTCCAAAGGCCAGTGCTTTGACTTTTCACCACCAGACACACACAACTGGAGGAGCTGCTTCTTTTCTTAATAAGATAACTGAAGATATTGTAATCATGGTTCATAAAATCAAGAAATAACTGAAGGAACACACAAATAAAATAAGAGCAGGTGCTCTTAGAACAAACACCTCAAACCTCAGGGACTCTTCTCAGCGGTTTGAATTCGTGGAATTTGGCATGAATTTGTCATGATCGGTAATGAAATATTCATCGATGCTAATGTTTATTTTTTGGCATTCAGCCTCTACCTCCAAACGGTGGAAGGGCGTTTTTGTTCCAACTGCAGAGTTTCATAAAAAAAAAAATCTTAAACCACATGCACAGTTTTGCTAAAAGGATGAATTAATAGAGGAGTTAATGATTTAATAGATGATTTAATACTGCCTCAGTCAACATGACACCGATCTGACTGAACGCCAATTGACATTAAGCATGTGTTATTTATCAGCTGCAATCTTTAATTTCTGTTTGTGTTCATTAGTGACTATGATTGGATATTTATATTAATATAAATCATAGAAAAACTAAATAAGGTCAAGATCTTTAATTCCCAGAGACAATAATTAATCCAATGACCCATTCCCATGAATCTCTTCTCTCGCTCTCTCTCTCTCTCTCTCTCTCTCTCTCTCTCTCTCTCTCTCTCTCTCTCGTCCAGCCACTTTGTGCTTTATGGGATTCCTGTGGCTGAGGAGTCATCTTGTGCTCCATATCGTCCACAATATCATCTTCCCAAAAGTGTAACTGGCTTCGGACGAAAGGCGCTTGTGCACATCAAAGCGTGTGTGTGTGTGTGTGTGTGTGTGTGTGTGTGTGTGTGTGTGTGTGTGTGTGTGTGTGTGTGTGTGTGTGTGTGTGTGTATGTGAGAGAGAGAGAGAGAAAGAAAGGAGAGACCGCCTTCACCTCCAGCCCAGACCGAATCCGGGAACAACCACACAGCATCAAATGACCCTCATCCCCCCCATCACCCCCTCCCCCCCTAAAACCACTTCCCAGCAGGGAAGCCAACTCCAATCTCATGTGTTCCAGCTCGGTCCAAATCTTTTGTATTCCAATTTATCTGTAATCCAGCAGGACGGCCTCGGCCCGAGCAGGCATCAGCCTCCCACTGTAGTCCTGAAAGAATGAACTCCACTTCCACAAACCTCAAACCGTAGACCCTAAACCAGCTCCGGTGTCATGCCTCCCCACAGCCTCCACATCACAGAAAGGGTCACGCTCCCAGCCATGTTAGAAGTAAATTCCATAATTTAATAAATATTGATTCAGCGTTAAAGTAATTTATTTATTATTTTATTTATTTTTTAATTTATTATTAAAAGTCCACTCAGTGTGGCCACCCGGACCAGAAACATCCGATACGACCACGAGGCCGTGACTTCATGTTGAAGTCCTCTGCTGCCTTCCCACATCCATCCCTCCTCACCCCGAATCCCTCAGCCCCTTAACTCCATTCCTCTAAAGCCGAGTAGCGAGCGTTAGCCGGTCAGCAAAGAACCCAGGAAGTGAGCGTACAGGCCAGGAAACAACAAAAACAACGAGGTTGTGATGCGGCTGACCTGTCTGTGATCCAGCCTGCCAGAGAAACAGCCAGCCAGTTGAAAGGCCAGATCCTCATGAAACAGCAGGTTCCCCTCTTCATTTTCCATGGGACCTGTCGCTGCATTCCTTCCCCCGTGAGGTGGCTCTTGACTCACGAGAGGTTGAGTTAGAGGAAGTTAGTCATAACAACACAAGCAGCCTGACCTCAGCCTCCACTCAGGCCCTTCTTAGTCCTCCACAAAAGAGATGCAGACTCCTTAATAAAGGGAACGGACTCAGAAAACAACAGTTTGAACTTAAAGATGACTTAACAGCCCGAATGTAGTCTTGAATGGAGTTTCAAGTTTGTAAGACATTACAAACTCCCTGAATCTAACTAAACTACAAATAGTTTAAGACCTTATTTCAGGCATCCAGGAATTAGTGATCGACAGTGAATTGTCTTCAGAGATGTGGAGGATCTTTCTAATCTGCATCAAAACAAAATAAATAAAAAGCACAAAACCAAACGACACAATTCTTCATCAATAGTAATAATATTTTGCTTTTTTTTGTCTCTAGACGCATATTAGCATATTATTATCAGCACAGAGAGAAACTGGATTTAGTGCATCACCTAAAATAACCCCGAGCTCAGAGAAAATGAAGTTATACAATATAATTTGGACACTGTATTCAACAAATATCTATATTAACCTGTCCGCTCAAAAATATATCAAATTCTTCATCCAGGCATCCGACTGAAAAGATGTGCTCTATTATTTGAGAAAACTGGGTCTGAACAGTTTATAATCAAGTTTTTCGCATAATGTCTGTTTTTGTACAGTCTAACTGATTGGTGAATAAACCATGGATGAGTCCACTTATCAGAGGGACTTCATTCAAGGCATTGCTCCAATCAGAACAAAGCGAGCCTCCGCATAATGTTGTAAAAAAAAATAAAAATAAAGGAAACTCGAGTACTCAAAGCTAAAAAAAACGAAAAAACTATGTATTAGGTTTGAAATGAAGCTTTAGAGTTTTAAAAACAACTTGCTTCTTTTAAATGAGAGCTGACAGCGACGATGGGAAGAGTAAGAGGCGCAGAGAAAGACGGAGAGACCCGCTGAGAAGAAAGAGATATGGAGCGAATGCGAGTGTGAGAGGGAGAAGTGAAGAGAAATGAAATCAATAATGAACGGCTCCATAACAGGAACGTAATCAGAACAGCGGGTCCCTATATTGCTCCTGACTAGCGCACGCATCACCGCCGTCGATTCAATTTACTCCCCAAACCCTGGAAAAATAAATAAAACATGGAAAATAAATTGAGACGCTCATTCAAATTCATTAGAACTCGTCCCTGTGTGCCTACAGTACATAATATTCCCTTGAAGAAGAAGAAGAAGAAGAAGAAGAAGAAGAAGAAGAAGAAGAAGAAGAAGAAGAAGAAGAAGAAGAAGAAGAAGAAGAAGAAGAAGAAGAAGAAGAAGAAGAAGAATGGGAAAAAATGAAAATACTACTCAGTATTGGTTTCTGGGAGAGAATGAAGGCGGGGGGTAAAATGTCAGCCTCCTCCTCCACCGTTGTCTTCTCCCTCCCATGCACCCACGCACAAACACACATTATTGCATAGGAGTACGCAAACTGCATCCATGCACTTTAATAAATATGCATGCGCCCACGCTGTAATGTGTAAGTGCACATATTTGCAGACAAAATATCTGCTTACCTTTCCACCTACATGTGCTCTCCCTGCGCAGCCCTCCTTTTCTATGACTAAGCCACTCAGAACAAATTCATCACACTCATAAGGAACCGCGACAACAACAACAGAGGGGAAAAAATCAAATCAGTGGAAGGCAATGTTGCGTAGAAGTGCAAGCTGGGCCGGTGATGGCGTGGGGAGGCAGACCGTGGGCGGTCGGCCAGGCATGAGGTCTGTGCTGATGGCGGCGCAGGAGTGATGTTTTAATAGTGGGATCTGCCTCCTCAGCCAATAGAATGCTGCCCCCAAAACACACACAGCACTCACTTTGTTCCTTTCTCACCTCTTTTCTCACTCCGTCTATCACGGACCTCTTTTTATCTCAGTCTCTCACACTATTCCCATAATTCAGTCTCACCCCTTCTTCTTCCCTCCATCACTCCCTCGCCCTCCCAGTCTCCGAGACAGCTTCATAATGGCTGGCACCTCCTCAACACTGGCTCTAATTGAAAGATGAACGAGTTTATTTGGGCTTAATCCATCACCGCTGTCACCTGAGGAGAGGAGAGGAGAGGAGAGAGGAAGGATGGAGAGGAGAGGAGAGAGGAGAGGAGAGGATTGTGGACGAGAGGCGAGGAGATGAGAGGATTGTAGACGAGAGGAGAGGAGATGAGAGGGGTGGAGAGGAGAGGAAAGGATATGAGAGGGCAGGTTAGTAGAGGAGAAGAGACGAGAGGAGACGAGACGAGAGGAGACGAGACGAGAGGAGAGGAGAGGAGAGGAGAGGAGAGGAGACGAGAGGAGAGGAGACGAGAGGATAGAGGAAGGAAGTATGTGAAGAAGAGAGAAGGAGAGGAGAGGAAGAAGGACAGAACAAGACCAGAGAGAGGCCGAAGGGCAGATCAGAGGGATGAGAAACAAGAGAAATGGAGGGTGGCAGAGGAGAGGCGATCATGAGGAACGAGGTGTTCGAGGCGCCGCCATCAACACGATGGAATCACAGCCTCATAAACAGGCTCCACTCAACACCTGGGAAGGACTAAACTCATCGACGGTAATTATGCAGATTTTAATACTGTGGACCTCATAAACAAAATGTCAAGCAGGAACAAACTCACATCAGCTTGGACACAAATCCAGACAGAAATAGACCGTATTTATTTATATATATAACTCATAACTCTGAGCCCTGGCAGCAGCGAGGGGGCATTCAACAAATTGCTGCAGAGAATCTGCCGACTGTGCATCGCTGCATCACTACAATAAACTATATGTTTTAGAAATGCTGCAAGTCACCGAGCTGGTGACTGCTGGATATCCCTCATACCGTATACGCCTTGCAGATATCCTTCCCTTATGGCATTTGAAATCAAATTTAAAATGACTTACCTGATCAAGAAAAGTACGAGTGGAGCGAACAGTCTGCTCACAGGGGGCCGGGCAGGTCGCTGTGAAGACAAAGCCATGTATGCTGCTGCCAGCTGTCACCGCTGATGAAGATCTCATCCGGACTGTGTGAGCTACGAGAGTGCAGCGGCATGCTCACGAGTTGTTAAAGCGTTGTGGGCGGTGTGGACCGCTGTCCCCCAGGGCCTCTTGAGAAACGACCAGCACAAAGAGCGAGGGCGAGCTCGGGTGATTTTGTAACCGGCGGTCTGAGCTGATCTTTCTCTTTCTCCCTCTTTTCCAGAGAGGCTGGTTCTACATTTCCTCATTGTAGGGTTAGGGGCTGACAAGGATGTGGTAGTATCTAGGGGTACCTTATAATAGAAACAACATCCTTCATTTGTCATGTGACCCTAAAAGGCCTCTGGTGATCAATTCGGAGCAGAGAAAGTGACCGTCTCTGGAAGACATGACGCTGTTGAGTTTTCCAGCGCCGGGGAAAATTCTCCGGCACTTTTTGGCCGAGTGTATGGAGATTTGCTGACATGTCCTGGGAGGACGGAGTTTCACTTTTATTGGTGCTTGGTCAGCCCTCTGAGCTCTCTTTGAGGAGAAGTACAGCCCTAGGTTTATGGTTATAGAGCAAGTCAAAAGGAGAAAATCCTGGTGAGTACTTCCTGCACAAGAAATAATAGATCCAGCCTCAGCCTCACCTCACACAGAGCTTTCCCATGTCCAAAGTATAAACCACTACTGTAGCCTCCCAACACCGATGACACAACACTTTGGTAAAGGTGTGCGGAGGATTTCAACCTCTACTCCCAGGTCTCTTTTCTTTTATTCTTCATGCAACTACTTCTGTCACATTTCCTTTGTGCCATGATCGCAACGCTGCGATTGCCTTGGAGGAAAGATTGCCTCAGACTCGAACAATTATTTATGACGGACGGCTTTTTTATCCCGCCTTCGAATGTCACCGTAACTATGAAATACTTTTATGTAGTGCAAACTAGTTTCCACCAGATCTTTGTGCACATTCGACTCGACTGACCTCCAGGAATCCTGAACGAGACAACTGGAGCTCAACGGCTAGTCACAGCCCCGAGGATGCCAGGAGGTGAAGATAATGGCCGCCCCGGTCAGGGATGGAAGTGGAGCATGAGGAAGGGAGACTGGGATCAGGGTGCAGGCGTCCAGCCGGTGTAAAGCCCGTTCAAGTGTCCACCTGCAGCTTACATGGACACATGGATCTCCTCTTGCTCCGCTGTGGCTGCGACAAGGCTGGTGGCAGCACAAAGGCTGGAAATCCTCAGCTATAACCACCATCTGCCTCAGAGAGGGATCAGGGGAGCCAGCATCCCGACAGGCGGTCCAGGACCGACCGCTCCGGTCCACGAGGGCGCCAGGAAGCTGTGCTGTGAGCGACGCAGAAACCAGTCAAACCAGTCTCTGAAGGCTGCGGCGAACACGTCACGATCTTCCAAGTGTCTGAAGAGAATCCTTCAGAGTCAATGTGGAGACAATCAGAAGCTGGAGATGACTTGTTGGGAATGTGCACGGCCGTGTACACTATGTTCTTCAACAGTCTGTAAATACTGAGACCTTTCTTCAGGTTTCTTTACTTACTTATTGCGTACTTAATATATCTGTCACGTGTTTTGTTTCATAACGATTATTTTATTCTTAAAGGAGCTCATCTTGTCAAGACCCAGCGAGTAACTGTTAAATACTTTTTACTCTAAGAGTTGCTGGTTCACATGCGTTGGGCCGTGCGTGCTGCTAGCTTGCGCGTGAACGTTGCTGCCTGTTTGTTTTGGCTGCGAGGCGTTTGTTGAATAATTAATTAATTTTTTGTGAAGAGAAATAATCAAAGAAAGTAACACAAATCCATATTCATGTAACAGCGAGCGAGCAGTCAGAAGTGGTTGGTGTGAACTTTGCTGAACTCCCTCCTATTGTGTATTCAGCAGCGCAGCGGAAGAGCATGTTGGAAGTCTCCTGTGTCTCAGTTAAACTCTTTATCTCTTCCCTTGCTTAGCAACGGTTGTAAAAACACACACACCCAAACCGCCACACATAAACACACACACTGAATCATGCATGCACCTGCAGTCGCTCTCACACACACACACACATCGTCCATGCACTCATACTGTTGACAAGCACAAATACCCAGATGTGTAGATGCAGGCATACTAAAACTCTTGCACACACACACACACACACACACACATTTCCCCACCCTCTTATATTTAATTAAGCTCCCAGGCTTGGACTTTTATTTGATCAAATGTTGCAGAGTTAATTGAATTAGCTAAGCCAGTCAGGTGTAAGAGTGACTGCACCGCTGGTGGAGTGCATCACAGGTTGATAAGGATGGATGAACCCTGCTAATGTAGTCGGTGAGGTCAGCAGCGCAGTGCAAGCACCATCACATGTGATGTGTTTGTGCAGGTGGAACCGTGTTGTTGTATTTTACCAGGCGGACCAGCCTGAACTTGTTGAATTTTTCCCAAAAGCCTCCTACGCTGCCCCTAGTGCATTACCCATGAGCCACCTGAGTCCCCTGCTCCTCGTCTAGGGGCGGCTGCAGCTCACGGGGAGAGTGGTCGTCCTGCAACCACAAGGTAGCTGGTTCGATCCCATTGTTCGCATGTGGAAGTGCCCTTGAGCTCCCCGTATGTATGCAAATATGACAAATGGATATGAAAAAAAAAACAATACACTTAAGACATGATAATGGCATCACAGTGCAGTAGCTTCTCTCTTTCATTGCCTTTGAGGTTCGGCAAATCTCTTGTCACCGAGATCCGACCCAACATTTCCACATACTTGTGTGTGTGTGTGTGTGTGTGCGTGTGTGTGTCTGGTCCACTCTCCATTTCTGCCAAGTTTCAGCCAAAAAGAGAAATGCGTTCTAACAAATGGGATAACGTACAGCATAACGATCTATTGGGTCCAAACATTGTTTGTCTAAGCCCCTCATGATAAAAAAAAAGACAAACAGAAAAAAAACCTGTGTTGTTCACACATCATAAATCCACTGGTCCACCGTCTGTGGCCGTGTGCAAGAGTAAACGAGAGGAGACAGAGTGTGTGTGTGTGCATGTGTGTGTGTGCGTGTGCGTGTGCGTGTGCGTGTGTGTGTGTGTGTGTGCATGTGTGTGTGTGTGTAAAGGCACCAGGGGGATTTTTACGACGCCCGCGGCAGCCACCATGACGGAAAGCCCACAGTTGGCTCGGTTGCATCATCCCTAATTCTAGAATAAGTATCATAAAAACGACACCGCTGTCATAATTTCATGTTATGCACCGGTCGACTAGCGGTGCAGCGTGTGGAACATACGGCTTCGTCCGGGCAGCGGGGGTCAGCGACGGCCCGGTCGGGCCTCGTTTGTGCTCAGTCGGCTGAGGACGTGTGTTTGTCACCAACAAGGAGCCAACGCCGAGGATGCATCACACGGGGGTCCGGGCCAGCGGACTAGTCAGGCCAGCGACACACCTTCTGTGCAAGATGTTGCTCACTTTGGCGTCTTAATGCAAAATAAATCCGAGCGCTGCACAGTGTGAACGGTTGTTACAATCAGAAAGCAGCTTCCCTGTGACGTGAATCTGTACTGAAGTTGATGCATTGAGACCAATGTCTTCTATGGCCTTTTGTATATTCTGTATATGCTGTATTTGTGTGTTTGAAGAGCCCCCCCTGTCTGAGTGCACAGTGGATCCCTGGAAGGTAAATACAGTGTTTATTTGCTGAAGAACTCAGTTCACTCACCTGCAACAAAACACAGCTCTGGAGCTGTATGACACATCACAACAGAAGAGAAAAAAACTGCACATTTTAAAGTCGTTAATGCCCTGATAAATCTCTCTGACAAGCTTTAAATGGAGTTCGCCCACATGTCAGCTGACATTTACACAGCTATGTAACGGCAGCAGAATCATTTAATAAACGGAGGAGGGGGCCTCCCAGCAGACCTGAACGCCTCCTCTGGGTTCTAGAGACTCATAGAGCTTCAGGATGAGCTTAGTCTGCAGCGTATCCAGGACTTCAACCAACGCCGCCTCCAACTGTGGGTCCTTTGGTCTCACTTGCCTTCCAGTGAGGGCCGTTCCTGCAGGGCAATGTGTTGGAAATGCAAGAGGTGCAACGTATACATCTTGTACATGCAGTGTCTGCCACCATTATGCATAAATAAGGACCTTTTGGGCCTTTAGCTCTTTAGAAACAGAATATTTTTTCAAGTGGGATATCAATCAAATCCTTGGCATTTGATTGGACCGCTAAAGAGTGGGCGGGCTTAAAATGTAGTGAGATTCTGTGGTTGCAGATTGATTGATGTGGATGTCATGATATGGTTGGTAATAACTCACATAAGCTCACGTCACAGGAAGAAAATGCATGTCATTTGATTCTGAAAACAAAAACAATGCATATATTGTTTACACATTGTGACAGCACACGGGATATAAAAGAGTTTTAAAAATAAATGCCTCACGTGATCGTGACAGTTTTCTGCTGTTTGCCGCTCTTCTTTGTAATTATGCTCGTCTACATCTGGAAGCGTCTCCAGTTGATGTTTAAATGAAGGGAAGTCTGTAATTTCACTTAATTAGAGACACAGCCGGCATTAAGAGAATCATTTATCTCTCATTGTCTCGTGCTCCCGAAGTGACACAACCAAGATGAAGCGCCTTTAATTCTTTAATTCTCTCCTGATCACGTCCGCCGGCTTCAGTGAGCCCAGAAACCTGGTTGGTGTTCGTTAAGGTGGACGTGGCCTCTGACGGCTCCTTTCCTTCCTTTCCTTCCTTTCCCTCCTTTCCTTTCTTTCCTTCCTTTCCTTGTCTTCTCAGAGTTTTGGGCATGGGTCCCGATCACGACTCCGCTCCGTCGTCTGTGTTTTCATTAGCTGACCGGTGCTTCCAGAATGTAATAACGGAGAAAAGAAAACAAGGACAAATTATCACCGTAATTAACTTCTTGAGCAGCAACGGGAGGGGAGTGGGAGAAGGGGGGTGGAGGGGGGGTTTGGCCACAAATCTGGTCTGCTCGGCTGGAGGTGAGCTGGTGTGCATGTGCGTTTGTATGGATTGTGTCTTCTACCTCCTTTTATTGGATGCAGTTCTACCCCGTTGTCTCTCTCTCTCCCCTCTCTCTCCATCCTTTAATACTTCCCATTATTCCGCTGCTCTCTTATCCGCTCTCCTTTTCCTTTGTGCTCTCGCTCCCATTTTCCTCCCGCTCTCCAACTTTGCTGTATTATCGTTGCCCCGTGCAGTATTTCACCCCCCCTCCCCTCCCGTGGGTGTCAATCCCTCTCCTCTGTTAGCGTCCAACAACTCTGTCCAGATTTCAGCGAGGCGCTGGGTTCCAGAATACAGTATTTACAAGGACAAACACAAAATCAATACCCACCCGGCGCAAACACAGCACACAGGCAGTTTCGGCAGTTCTGCCAATGGCGCTGGCTCGCGCCCCGCAACTCAGTTCGGTGCTCACAGAACAGAAACGACAAAAGAATGGCATCTTGCATCGCTCGGTGTCTGCAGAGACCAAAGAAGTTTGCAGTAAAGTGTGTAAAACAGTTGAAAAGGGATAGTTTGGGGCTTGTTACCCAGAGAGGGATTAGAACACATAACATCACATGCCCAGTTCACCACAGGGCCAAATGGATGTTCCTAACAGTTTCTACTGCCATTCCCAAATCCCTTTGTATTATATTATGAGACGGTAAACCAGACTATTTGAAGAGACGTACGTTTAATAAATCACCACTTCATTTTGTGCACGCGTTATTGAAAACATACACGCAGTTTAAATACTTAATGAGATGACGGGCTCTCGTTTTTATTCCTATAGGCAGGCTACACTTATCAGAACAATACGAACATGCAGGCTCCCCCATGTGGTGAAAATGTGTACTGCAGTAATAAAAGACAACAGAACATTTTCAGCATTATTTGGTGAAACCAAATTAAATCTCCACCTGAAGGGCAAAGTCACTGGATTAGAGGACTAACTTATCACTATGTTTGCATGGATGTATGCTAAATATGCAGCTGCTTAGCGTCCCACCAACCGAGACTCCAAGAAGGTACCGACCCCAGACCCAAATACCCCCCAAAATCCTCATACAATCTACAATTCAGGTTTTGTTCTGATTAGAAAATAAACATATAGCATTTTAATTAGTGAGCTTTAGAGGTGCTGTTTCCTTTGGACACATCGGGGCTAGCTGTTTCCCCGTTATCGCTATGTATGCTAAGCTAAGCTAGCTGCGGCTCGTTCCGGCTTCACATTGATCTTCACATCGGACTCTCAGCAATAAATTGAAATGGCATTATTTACACGATAAACTTGACCCCTTCAGGCCACAACTTGCCTGGAAGTCTCTCCTAAGCAGACCACATTACCGGCTTTTCTGTTTCTCCACCCAACGGGGTATTGAATCCACAAACTTGAACAAAAGCATACTTAGATAATCACAAACCAAGCGCCTGTTTGCTCTCTTCACACAGCACACTCTTTTCCTTTCGCTGCTAAATTGAATTCAAGCCCCCTCGGTACCGTCTCCGCTCCTCTGAATGCAGTCGATACTCGGTTGATACTGCGGCTCGAGCATTGTGTAGCCAGAACATCCACGGGGGCCCCGCGGCGAATGCAATGTGCCTGTTTAGTGTTTCTCCAGCTGGGCTGATCTGAAGCGACAGAAATTCAACCAGCAGAGTCTCTCAGGAGGCTTCAGATGTCGGCGGCACCGCCACCGCTGCAGCTGTTGAAATGATCTGGATGAGAATGGCGCTAATCTACTACCCTTCATGGGGACTTCGCAGCGAATCGGGGGGCCACAAAGGGAAGAAACATGCCCACCGCGATGGAGGAGCGGGAGGTGAAAAGGGTACAAACGGAGGGAGGCCGGCGAGGAGGGTGAGCACAATGCCGAGATCCCGCCTGCCGTTCCCAAAACAGCCAACGTGATTTCCCCAATCAGCGTATTGTTGGTGTTCCAGCTGACGCTGAGCTCGAGATGCAGAGATTTCAAACAGCCTCCTGGGGAACCACGTCAACTGAATGTGTGTTTTATTTCATCCTCACCTAAAACTGATGTAGCGGTCTGGTGTGATGTAGCAGAATCACTGCTGTAACTAGGACACAAGATATGCTCCGTAAGCTCGACACACACACACACACACACACACACACTCGCTGAGAAGATCGTTTTTCATAATTATGCAGGAGATGCCCTGTAAATCTGCCGTGACGCTCCACGCGTTCCTCGGGCGAGGAGAGAGCATCGCGCCGCTAACGTCAATAAATGCCAGGCATCACATATTTATGGATATTGTTTCATCTCACTAAACTCTGGAGCTATATGCTGTATTATTGCAAAATGTCATCCTGCTTTTCAATAGCTCATCAGACTGAATGGAGGGGGGGACGGGGGGGGACGGGGGGTCATCATGTATTCTTTCAATGGCTTCCTCCCAGCAGATCCCTCGCTCCCTTTCTCTGGCCGTCTCTCTCGGGCCGGCTGACATTTAGACTGCCGTGAAGGCCGAGGGAAGAGGGGGAAGTCGGAGAAAGGAAACGGGACGGAGAGACGCTCCTCCGCCCTCCGAAGGCGAGACCCGCTGAACCTCACCTCAAATCAAAACCCTGTCACCCGTACAGGAGGCCCGGTCCGGCCCCGGGGAAGCCGATACGCCTGCGTCATGGAGGCTGAAAACGGCCACCGTGGACTCAATTCCCTGAGTGTTTGTCTGGGATTCATGCAAATGGTAAGAAGCGATGTCGCTATCACGATTATTAAAAGATGGATTTTTTTTTTCACCCAATAAACTCAGGAAGAGGCAGGAAGCTTTTCAAGGCTACGTTCAATTTAAAATAATTTTCTTTCCTCTGTTTTCATAATCATTGCTCCGATGTTTGTGACAGCTAACATGTCAAACCCGGCTCGTAAAGGTTTATGGACCCGGGTCACGGATCACTTGTTCCATGAATGCATTTAAAAAAATAATAATCCAGCAAAAGGTGATGCTAAAAAAACATAACCTGGAGATATTGTGTTGATCAGCACTCCTGCCATATGCAGGGGCATGTGGTGCATTACATGGTTTGTATACTGAAAGGGATTTGCTTTTTTTTATGTTTTCATTTTGCAGTTGTTTTTCAGAAAACCCACAATGGGTCCGAGTGAGAACGAGATGTTTTCCTCCCACAGACGCCAGCAGAGAAAAGAGGAAGCAAGAAAAGGACCGACGGGGACAAAGCTCGGAGGCCTGAACATTCACAAATGTAATCACTCGACAAGCGGATATTTATCAGAGTAAGAAAGAGAGGGGCGAAATACATAAAAAAAAATAAAAAAACAAGCTCGTAGTTGCAGGCAGGCCGTGAGGGAGGAACACCATAAACACCCGACTTGTGCGATCAGAGGATAATTTATGTGAACACTCCCGAGGACCGTAAAACTGTGTCGGCCGGCCGGCGGGTCGAAGCCCCAAATGTTACATAAAGAGGGAAATGCTGCAGTTATGGTCTGATACAGAACACCAGCCAGCTCCTTTCACGACGACGGAAAGATCTTCATGTTCAACGCACGCCGATAAAATGTTTCCCCCTACTGGCAGCACGGTGCACTGCATGCTGTGCACTGTTTGGCCTGCAGGGGCTTCCCAGGGTGTTGGGTCTCTCTTCCCAAAGCTTCTCGTTTCCTTTCATTTCCTTCCATCCATCTTTCTGCTTCACTGTACGCCGTCTCCCTTCTTTCCTCCCCCCATCTTACTCCCGTGCTTCACTCTTCACCTCCTCCCTCTCCCTCCAACCCCTCCACCCCGAGCCAAGAGGCATCCAGCTTCTCATAACTCTTCATTAGAGCCTTTCCCGGGGACCCGAGGCTGCGTCGTGCAACCAAGCTAGGTCCGACTGCAACCAGAGAGAGAGAGAGGGGGAGAGGGGGAGAGGGGGAGAGAGAGACAGAGAGAGGGAGGGAGAGAGAGAGGGAGAGAGAGGGGGAGAGAGAGAGAGAGAGAGAGAGAGAGAGAGAGAGAACTGAGCCTCAGAGACAATTAGCTCAGCGTGGAAAACAACATCATCCTCCAGTCCACAGTTTGTGTGTGTGTGTGTGTGTGTGTGTGTGTGTGTGTGTGTGTGTGTGTGTGTGTGTGTGTGTGTGTGCAGCACGGCTGAGGCTGGCTTTGATTAGGCCCCGTATAGAACGCGCCTGAGGCATTAAATGGCATAGATCAGCATCACAACGCCGCCTTCATGTAGTTGTGTGTGTTCACAGCAGGATGCACGAACACAACCGCTCGACACATGTTCACTAATCCACACAAAGGTAATAACAACACAGTGAGTGTATCTGCTGGTCTTGTTAGCGTTGACATATTCATACCATCACAGCAAATTAATATAGTAAACGGATGAATGTGGCTTTTATTTACTCTGAGATATCCATTCTGGTATAAAACTGCATGTTTTGTTCTGCTCCTGCAACACAGAGACAGGACCACCTCTAACAAGGCGGGTCCGAAGCACCTAGACCGGCTGCAGGTTCTCCTTTTTTTTATATTGCTCCATATTAGTGCGATATGTCTTCTGATATGTCATATTGGTATGACACACGAGGGCATGTCAGTGAACCCAACACCAAGGCTCTGACCAGAGAGACCCAAGCAGACAAATCATTCTCTGTCACTTTGACGAGACTTGCAGTGTGTGTGTGTGTGTGTGTGTGTGTGTGTGTGTGTGTGTGTGTGTGTGTGTGTGTGTGTGTGTGTGTGTGTGTGTGTGTGTTTTCGACGTGTTGTGAAGCATCAGGTGTCCTGAAGGGTAATTCCACTGATAGGAATACAAGGATCAGGGGGATTCCACAGCGCCTGAAAACTCCTTCACACATAAAATTTGATTAGTTAACCATCCCCAGAATGCCGATGCCGCCCTCGTAGGGTTTCCCCTCCCCGCAGCAATAAGAGCCTCTTTTGTCGTCAAAGGTTGTACGTGATCACGTCTGTCATTAATACCATACCAAGGTCACGGTTCCCCTTTCATCCTTATCTGCGTCCGCACATCCTCTCATTACGCTGGTTTCGTGTGCGCCGGCACGTCTCTGCCGTACGGGCAGCATTTGAACTCTACCAAACCCGGTCAGGTGACTTCTGGATGAGGACGGCCGTCATGCAGGAGCAGGAAGTGCTGGACGCCCAGCGTCTGTGCAACGACAATCTGCATTTCTTCCTCAGATAAAGTCAGCTAACAGCGTTTCAGTTACTCCGGCGTACACTCCATGAAAGCTGCATGGCCGTGACGTAAAACGCATGTCTTCTTTAACAATATTAATAAGGGTTATGAGTCGGATCTAAGCGTGGAAGCCAGCGCACAGATTAAATTAAAGTTATTTTTGAAACCCATCTCCCTCTGAAGGGTGGACTAGCTGAGCATGAACATCGCACTCTGCAATATACAGTGCAGGAGGCTTCCGAATACAAATAATGGCCGTAATAAAAAAATATACAATACAGCACCATCCACAGCCATGTGCTTCCACCAACTGTCAGACCACACTACTTCCTTTTCACTAATTGATATTGGCCAAGGCAAAATGAAGGGTAAACGCACTAAATGAGGTAACTGCACAGTGATTATGTTGCATGTGGGAGTAACACGCTGCGTTGAAACACTCTTAAGTTTTAGCTCACTAGATGAAATCTAGGAAAACAAGGTCTAACTCGCAGTGAGGGACGTCTCTTAACAGGGATTTGGCCTTGTAAGCCTGAATGTCTGCAACAACCGAAATGTTGCAGAATGTTCATGAAGGTGCTTCATGACAGAGTGTCATGCTGTGATGCTTCGATGCTTTTAATACTGCGTACAGTAAAATTAAATAAATCAAACAGCGACAGAGCAAAATGCACAACAGTAAGTTTATTTGTAGAGCACATTTCAACAACAAGTGCTTCACATAAAACCATTAAAAGCATCAAAACATAATGAGGAAGAAAACAAGATTTAAAAACAATTAAGAACATTCATTAAAACATAAAAAAACAGTCAAAAAGCAAAAAATACAAAATGTAATAACAGTTGCAGTGCAATTTAAGAAATAAAAGATGCAGAAATTGATTAATATCCTTGAATCTGATTATGCACGAAACATATTCAATATTTGGCACACCTAAAGTATACACACACACACACACACACACACACGGAGAGCAATCAGTGGAGCCAAGACAGACATCTCACTCCTGCTGACACCCCCCTCCCTCCCCCCCCCCTCCCTCCCCCCCCCCCACGACGGAAGACATCTCTTCCTCGCTGTCACGCTGTCAAGCCGTCAAGAGGAGACAGAGGAAGACGGACAGGCAGGATGAGAGGAAATCAAGTGGGGGAGGAACGCAGAGACTTCTCCCTGAGATAACAATGACAGGCCCGGCAACAGTCTGTGATTTTCTCCGGGCCGTTGAGTCACGCTTTGCCATTAAATGTTTCCTCTCCCGCTTCTCGCTTCATTTGCAGATTCACTTCAAAGCAATCAGACTTTTGCGACGACCTCATCGGCCAATCACCTCGTTGCGGTTGCGATCTGTTTCCTCCCGCACGCCTCCTCCTGCTCTCATCAGAACCAGCTCTCCAATGAGCTCACCAGATCACATCCTTCTCCATCGTCAGCTGAAAGCGCTTCTATTGGCTGTCTGGACTCCATCGCTGCAGATGTGACAGCTCACGGTTCGATTATCTGTGAAAAAGGATGAAGTCACGATGCGGTACGGTCGCCAGACTTCTCACATCGAGTGAAGTGTTGGAGATACTTTGGCCCAGATTGCCAGAATCGTTGCACACGACTGATTTCTCCAAATAACTGGACATCTTTGCAAAATGAAGGAACAGAATCTTCTTCCCAACCTATTGCATGGAGCGATGACAGCGATAAGCAGTTATTATGTTTGTTTAGTCACAAAGAGATGTCGCCCAGTGTTGCACCCTGTAGGAGACTCTCTGCAGACAATTGATCCAGAGCGTTAAAACACTAACCACATATTTCTGCAATAAACTATCATATTATCATTATTATCATCATGTATAATTGAATTCAAACTACATTTTAATCACTGCTTTACACTCGGAGGCCTCCTGTGGAGCAAAACAACCGTGCTCTTCGTCGGCCTCATATCATTTCCGATGCATTCGCTCCCGACGTTCCGGTGGACTGCAGTCGTCAGTCGTCCGCAGCGTTTTCGGAGGTGAGGACCCCCAGCCGCGAGTCTGCAGCCAGCAAGGGCAGTCTTAATGAATAGTGAGATACATGATAAATGAGGCCATATGGTGGAGCCGGCTGGCCAAGCCAGGGGTGCTAGCTAGCTCTGCTAAACACACACACACACACACACACACACCTCGCTCTTTTCACTCCTTAGCAGGAAAAGAGGAGTCATCAAACTCCGCACAGCCCGAGACAGCAGCAGCTAGGGGTTAATGACCTTCAGGTCCTTTGGCGAGATGGAGTGCGATGGCCAACTGTGAAACCATCGCCGCACTTCCTGTCAGGAAGTTTCACCGGAGCTGGAGCGAGGAGGCAAAGCGGCTGTCACTCAGCAGCGGTGACTTTTTAATTACTAGCATTGTATGTGTCTCGCCGCATAAATGCAAGGAAGTCCTCATTTGTATTTGCCTCTCCGGTGATTTGCTGTGTGTGTGTGTGTGTGTGTGTGTGTGTGTGTGTGTGTGTGTGTGTGTGTGCATGTGCATGTGTGTGTGTGGGGCTTAACTGAATAACAGCAGATGAAGCCATATGCCTGTCATACTTTGAAGGCAGTCGTTTTCTTGTGTTCTGCTGTATTCAATACTCTCTCTCTCTCATTACTATTCAACACACATACTCCACACGCTCATATACTGTAGCTACAGGAACACACACATACGCATAATTACTAACTAGCCTACGGACACACACACAAACGTCATGCGTATTCACACACACACACACACACACACACACACACACACACACACACACACACACACACACACACACACACACACACACACACACACACACACACACACACACACACACACACACACACACACACACACACACACACACACACACACACACACACACACACACACACACACACACACACACACACGGACTGAAACACGCAGTGAACAAGCCATTGTTCTCCTTTCATAGCAGATGCTATCTCTCTCTAATTGGCTCAGCAAAAACAAAGGAAGGGCCTTGGATGCCCCGCTGCAGCGATGCTCGCTCGTCTCCCGGGATGCCCTCCGCTGTACCAACACACACACACACACTCACAGGGCCTTGGACATGGCTGACCTCTGTGCCGCCTGAAGAAGGCCAGTTCCTGATTACGTGGCACAGTTTCAGGGTCTGCAGTGAACCAGTACGCATGCTTCAGAAGCATTTTGAAGCCCGGCGTGAAAACACCCGGCGGGTTGTCAAGAACACGGACGACCGGAGGTCCGTGAACTCCACATGCTAACAGCGCTCTGAGGCTAACCCTCTCACACAGAGCGGGCGGCGTGGGATTCAATGTTTGTGCTCGAGCTGTTTTCTCATCAAATGTTTGTCAAAAATAATTTAAAAAAAACAACTTGATGACATCATAGCTCCCATACGTGCAGCTTGACGCTCCATTGAGAGGCGATAAGACTTCCACGCATCATGTCGAACAACCGCCAGTGTCTTTGAAACGCAGGGAAAGAAAGAAAGAAAGAAAGAAAGACTGGGGTTAAGTCCACCGCCGGTGTAATTTGTGTAGGTGCGTTTAGTTCAGCCGTGTGAAACAACTCTGAGACAGCAGGGTGATGTACGGCCGCCCTGATCCTCACTTTACCTGCCGCAGGGCCGTTGGAGCTGACGGGGTATTATATTGCGGAGGACGGGATCAGAGAGGGTATGCAGTGACCTCACCGCACATGCATGACTGCCTGGTGATTAATAGTGGGTGAAGGCGCTCTACTTGACAAAAGGTGTCCGTCCTCCCTACTAATATCACAATGTTGTAACTGGAAGGTTTTAACAAGGTGGTGAGAGACAACTCAGAAGGAGTCCAACCTTTTCGCCTCTCCAGGGAGCTTCACACGCCTTTGAATGCCTCATTGTCAGCCATTATAAATCACTTGAGCGCTTTAAGCCCGGCTGCCAGGCGCCGAGCGGATAACAAAGAAATGGCACCCTCTTCTGGTTGGAGGTGAGCGTGCACCCTCCATCGATGTGGAGTCACGGGCCGATGTTTAAAAACACAAACAGACCCGAGACGATCGACCCACACAAGTGCAATCACGAAGCTGAAGACGCCACCATGAAGCCGATGTGCTGGGAGGAGGTGGCCGAGGCCTCAGAGAGAGGGGCAAAGTCCTGGAGCTGTCCAAAGTGATGAGGACAACAAGCGAATGATTAATCATTTTCCAAAGAACAGCAAGTGCTCTTGTTTTCCCGCTGCAGTCTTTTCCCATCAACGTCTAATTACGAGGGCCACGACATCAATAATTCATGCAGCACTTTCGGACAGAAACACGACAATCAGCGCAGTCAATCTGCAACTTCTGTCATTATTAATTCAGCATCTGCCGGATGCTTTTCTACCATTTTTTCGCTCCTGCCACTTGGCCTGATTGCATGAGGATGCAAGTGTATGTGTGCACAGTTCATTATTAAGCCCTTTCCCAATTCCTGTAAACAAAAGGAGATTTTTTATGCATGTCGCTTTGGATGGTTGCTAAATATGACTCAAGCTGTCTTTGTTTATCTGCCATAGCTTGGAGCCAACGAATTAGATTTTTTTTGAAGTGACCATTATTTTTGTAATATGTTGTCATAGAGCTCATGCGTGCAAACACTTGCTTCCTCCAAACAAGCACTTAATTTTCGGCCCTGAACTAACACATGCATAATAATGGCCGTATCTGCATAACATTATGTCGGTGTGTTTAGTATGTTAATGCCGGGGAAACTTCTGGGCTTAATCGTTCAGCAGACATCCTAATTGGGAGTTGGGTAATTGGTTGCATTGATGCTCTGACACGCGTTACTCTACTGGCGGGTCTCGTTTCTGCATTTCGGAAACAAACAGCCCGGTTTCACCATCGAAGGAGTTATTTTACACTTTGCTCATGAGATGCGACTCGTGTGTGTGAGGTGAAAGAGGAAGCTGACTCTGATCACACAGCATTTCCTCTTCACATGTACAGTCCAGGGATTTACGAGGTAATAAAGGGCTGATGGGGGCATTGATCCTGCATGTGGCTTCCCCTCGACAGTGAGGTCCAGGCCTGTAAGCTGGTCATGTGCTATGTGGTCTGTTCTACTGCACGCGGCACTAGAATGGGGATTTGAAAGAGAATCAAATCAAATTATGGTCAAAGTAATCAATTAGAAACCTAATTTCACCAGGTAAATGTTGATCCCTTTAGAGTTGATACAACAATATTCAGAATATGGCATATATCATCAAATACTCTGAATTGATGATATGATGTACACACCACAATCAGCAGAGAAGTAAAGACGCAGTAAATACTGTATCTGACCAATGAGGAAACATTCCCACAGTGGACTGAGGAAGTATATATATATATTTACTTTATTAATGAGCTTTAAAAGGTCTTGACTTCAGGTTGTTCAATTATAAGATCACTTACAGACCTTCAGATGCCAAAGTATAACACTGACATATGCATTTATTATACAGTTTTTCTTCAAGTCAACTGCACTAAAAGGTATGCTGTGAGACTTTATATTCAAAACACCATGAAGTTAAATACAACAAAATAAATAAATACTATATTGTTCTATGCTGGCTTGAACAAGAGCCGTGAAATAAATAATGCAAAGTCATCAAAATGATCCTAAAACAGTGCCGTTTGATTTCTATCTTGGAATATTCTCTCCGATATGATATAGCGCGTCCTTGACAGCGTGGTGTCGTACTATTTCCTCTCGCCGCTGTAAGGAGCTACATGTCAGTTGTTAGCCTTTCTCCCGTCATTTCTTTGGCTCTCCGTCTGCCCGTCCCTGACCTTGAGAGGTCGAACCACGAGGGCGGCCATCACTCGATTCTCCTCCTCCAGCCAATAGTGTCGGCCTCCTCAGGTCCTCCCTGCTGGCCGCGCTCTCAAACCTGTAGCCGTCTATGATCAAGGTCTCTCCGTCCTCCTCTATGTTGGCCTGGCCCTCCAGCTGAATCACTCACAACAACAACAACAACAACAACAACATGCACACTGGGTCATGCTGTGCACGGTATGCCTGAGCACATAAAACAATGACAGAACCATTTGCACATGCATCAGGTAAAAACTGCCTTGTGCAATATGAGCAATAGAGGGAATGTTGCATGTGTGTGTGTGTGTGTGTGTGTGTGTGTATGCCTCCTGTTAGAAAGATAATCTATTAACAGTCCTACATTAGTGTTTTGCTCAGCCGGGTCCAGACTTCTGAATAAGCGCCTGCATCTCACATTTTGTCGGGAGATTCAAAGGCCTTTCAGGAATTTGTTCCGGTCGGAGAAGTAGCCGAGCCAATTAGGTGGAATTGAGGTGAACGCCATACAACTGGACCACAGCCAGAAGCCAAAGAAATACGGCAACAAGCGCGGCTGAAATCAATGCCGCTTTGGAGGCCGCTGTATAGCAACCTGAAATAAAAGCTCTTAAATCAGAGCAGCACACGCTGAAGGTATTTCTCTCTGGTTTTGGAAAAAGTCGTATTTGTTGCCCCCTCTGGTACTTCAATAAATAGGTCAGGGGGATTTAATGTTTAAAAGCGTTTGTCCCCTCGATCACTTTGATGGAAAACCATGTAAAAGAAGCTGAGCGGCTTGGCTCAGAGTGCACAGCAACAATTAAACAGTAAAATAGTTAAGTGGCTTTAGCGTATGTCAGCTGGAAACGACATTGACGGCAATTCAGTTTGCATCTCAGGCTGCAGCGGAGAGGCAAATTAATGGTGTTGCTATGCAACTGTGTGGGACTCATGTAGCCTGACCACTTCTGACCTCAGTATTGAGTGAATGTAATAGTCCTATCTGCTTCATTATGTCTTCTAAAGACAGGATGAGATGAATTAAACAAATGGACCTCTGGTCGGGCCCAGAACATGACAGCTGCAGTATCAGTGGGGGAAAGAGCAAAGACAGAAAACGAGGACAAACCTCATGGAGCCACATGACCGATACCTACTCTGCAACGGCTTCATTTAGGGCCACAGTTAAGACCAATGAAACTACTTATAAAGGGAAATGCTGTGGTCGTGGTCATAGTCACATGGCCTCACCTCTAACATTCTGTGCGGTCTCTGTTCGGGGGGGTCCACTGACGTGCACGAGTCCATCAGTTTGTCTAAGTCCTTTCTCAGCAACTGAACCTTTGACAACACTGCAATGAAAAAGAAACCGAAGTAGTCCCCGCTTACGTTTCATGTGGCAAACACTTCTGCAGGCATGTGCAATGCATTTCTCATTTCCAGACAGACGGAGAATCTATTGCTAATATTAATGCAAGAAAATAACCGGACATATTTATAGAACGGTTCAAACTGGCGTGATATGCTACTTGTGTCGCCTGTTGCCTGATAGTGGAAGGGTTGGATTGAAGATAGCTCGTGTGGGGGATGGGTATCCTTTAGAGCGGTGGACCAGCGCAAAGCATTTTTGGTTGAAAAAAAGATGTTATACACAGTGCTGTGCCATCAGTGTCTGATTTAATCTAGAATATATATATATACACACACAATTATCTTTATTTCACTTATATTATATTGAATATATATTAAATAACATTTTTAAAGGATTTTTGAATGGATGCGAATTTTAAATATATATTTTTTTAAGTACCCCCATTTGAGAACCACTGCTTTAGAGAAAGAACATTAGTTTTACAAGATGGGACAAACTCAGAGGACTCACAAACTATTGGTTGGAGTCTTTATGCATTTTTAAGCCCGACCACGACAAGACACTGAACTCCAGAAAATTAATCAATTAATTAATTATGATATTATAATTATCTGGAAAGAAATGAAAGAACAGCTTTATACTGTCTTTGAAAAGCATTTTACTCTCTGGACGAGTAAAAACTAGTCTTCCACAGTCAAAGGGAAGTAAGAGCATATTATCTATTGAGGTGACACATGCATGTCTTACACTCACAAAGTCTTGTGACTGCGATCATGGGCTCCTCCTCACATGTCATGTCACTCATCTCTGCAGATTCCTCCATAGCCAAAGCACCGGGCCTTTTGTATTTCACACGTTTGACTCCTATTTGACTCCAAAGTGAGTAATATAGCACATTTAGTAATTATTTGGCAAAAAAAAGGTACATTTTAAAATCAGTGAATATTATAGGTGACATACTTCAAAAACAAATCCCAGTATAGTTAGATCAACATTAGAAATCAGGAAAACAAGTTCTTTATAAGAGCACATGAACTTTAGTAGTGTTCTGCTTGCACTTAAACTCATATAATCTTTCAAATGATACCGTTAAAATCATTAGAAATGTATGATATAAAAAACAAACATGCCAAAGGGTTGCAGGTCTTCAATTTCCAAACTCTTTCATCATCTCTTATTTTGTAATACATTCCAAATAATAATTGACTCACTAACTAGCTTTGGCGATGAACAGCTGACACTAGCTAGCTAGTTATCGTGACAGTGCTATAGTTAGCTAGTTAGCTTAGCGTTAGCTACCTTGTAAATGTCCCCACTAATAATGAATTATCTTATCTTATCTCACAGCTCAACAAGTGACAGAAAATAAGAGTATTTTCTTATTTTGTATCTGCCAATGAGAAATACATTAGCAGTTGTACTTGAGCAGTGTCCGCTGACACTCGCGAAGCTAACTTGCCTCAGGTTAGCTTAAATATTGGCGGTTTGTTCACACGTTATAACGCCAACGGTCAATTTCGGTTGGAAAGAGATTCACAGATTCGGACTTCCCGGATCAATAACTCATTAGTGAAACGGTGTTAAAACACAAGCGACACCTCTCTGTAATCGTAGTGATGCAGACAACAAGCTACAACTTTCGTTTTTACCAAAACGGGTTGTTCTCCGAGTTGGAAAAATAACGTTGGTCTCAATGCTGGGAGACGAGTGCGCGCAGGGGCGCAGGGACAGTAACGTTACTCAGCGGAGACGTGCACGCGTATGCAGGTTCACGTGATTCAAATAAAGCCCCGGGTCCGTTCACAGTCTGCAGTTCCTTCACTGTGTGTGTGTAACGTCATATCCACGGTATGTATATGCATGTTGACTGACCTACAGTAGAAAACATGATATCATATATTTGAATGCACATTCACGTTAACATCTGATACTTCCGGCCACAGAAACACGAACAAGTCACACATGAATAAACACAACTGCAGAAACACGACTAACGTCACAGCTTTCAAGTGAACCAGAACATGTAAACACTAACTCTCATCACCTGTGAGGTCATTGTTATTCATTTGACTGACGTCCTGTTTCGCGTAACGTCCACACAACGGAGAGCTCCAGAAGTTGCGTGTTGTTGATACTTCCGGCCGTGACTGAGAGACACGCCGGAGGAACTCAAAGCAGCTCCACTGCGCCACTAGCGGCCAAAGATATAAAAGAAACACTACTTTCTCAAGATCGTTCAAATCGCAAAGGCCAAGATGTTGGAAAGAACAATCCCATCTCCACGGGGCTTGTCTCCGGAACGAGACCGATACTACACGTGCGGTTTGTTCTCATGAAACGTCACTCAGTTGTACAAGCACTTTTATATCCCGCAGTAAAGCTGCAGTACAGGGTGGATTAACCTGTTGGCTCAGTGAATGCACTCTGGAACATGGTGCTTCATCATCACCTGCTTCAGCATGAAGGAGCTCCATGGTGCTTCATCATTACCTGCTTCGTCATCACCTGCTTCAGCATGAAGGAGCTCCATGGTGCTTCATCATTACCTGCTTCGTCATCACCTGCTTCAGCAGGGAGGAGCTCCATGGTGCTTCATCATCACCTGCTTCATAATCACCTGCCTCGTCATCACCTGCTTCAGCCTGGTGGCGCTCCATGGTGCTTCATCAGAAGCCCGGGGATGGCAGCTCTCATGCCTTCTGTCCACCAGCCGTGGTCCAGGACTTGAACGATGCCTCCTATTTTAATGGGTCCGGTGCAGAGGAGGATACGGGCAGCGGTGCTGGAAATAAATACAATTATAAAGCACATGCTTATTGTTAGAATACAATGATATGTTTTTATAATGTCATATATACCTATCAACTCATTAGTATAGTGATTACTGAACCAGTGTCCTGTGACCTCTCTAAGAAAAGAGCTAGAGCCCCCTTGTGTTAAATCACTGTCACTGTTTTATTTTAGTTTGTTTTAACTGTTTTTGTTACTATGTACTGGCTCTGGGGCACTTTGAGATTTTGAATGAAAAGTGCGTTACAAATAAAATGCACTATTATTATTAGGTTATTCAGTGATTTATTGTAAATATTTTTATACTTTTATTAAACCAGACCACTCTCACTATACTATACATATAAATATAATTTTATACTGTATATATGTATATATATTATTGTATATGTAATTATATTATATAGTTCATAATTTAAAATAAATATATATATTATAATATATTATATATTTTACATTTCATAATAATAAAAAAATGAGTGTTGTTATTCCGATCCTCCTATTCCTAATATCTGCAGATACCTCCCAGGCCGTGCACAACCTGGCATAGCAGGCCACTAACACGAGTCCAAGCTACCTCAGACCAACGTCGAGACCAGGCATATGAGTCGAGATACTGCTATAGGAACACCATCCCCCAGGTAACTTACTACCTGGCACAGCGGGCCGCCCGAAAGCGACCTATGGCATGTGAGTCGGAATGGTGGCATGGGAACGTAGCCTTGAGCTCAACACTATACAACTACTAGACGCTCATCTGACATTTATGGCACTACATTCCAATAACATTCACAGTCAGAGTTCAGAATTTTTTTTTATTTTTCTCTTTCGGCCTGTTTTTCATAAAACGTGCCAGAAAATCAAAAACAGAAACATGTCTGATATATTCTACAGCTCAAGGTGACTTCACAGAGACTGTTCTTACATTTTAAAACGCTATATTTTTAAAGCTATTGGCTTTAAAGTATCTGAGTCATCTTTCCATGGAACGCTGGGTAATATTAATGACCAATCAGGTTAGGGCTTTGTAAATATGGACGTATGAAGAATTATCATAGCATATTCATAATCAAGTAACTTGAATCAGTAATGTACAGAGATTCATGAGATGGGCCACACACTAAATCACATTTCTTCAACCCACAGCTGCCACTGCAGTGCTGTTTATGCGCTAGCTTAGCGGCTAGCGCTAAATGAATAGGGAGGGATTACTGCTCGGTTAGCGTTAGCTAGCTCCCGCTAGCTTAGCGGCTAGCTGTGAGTACTTCTGGTTGTAAAACGCTATAAGGTCTGCTGTCAACATTTGAGTTGTTAAACTTAAAGTGTTCCTCGTGACTCTTTGTAGGTCAGGGGTCTGTGTATCTGGTAGGATAGGACTACAAACTCTGCTTGGCTGAAATGGACCTGGTCTGGTGTGGTGAGCTAGTACCAGTTAAAAGGATTATAATAGAGCCACAGGTTACGAAAGCTCTCTGCTTCCCCTGACGCGAGAACAGTGAGACGTATGTACAATACTTTCTGTTTATTAGTCGTATTAAGTAGTGTTAAAATGAGTGTATGACATCTTATGTAGTGCTCATATTAGTGTTTGACAGACCCTGAATAAGTCCACGAAGGCCGAGGAGCCCGCGGAGCCCGGGGAGCAAAACCTTGTAGAGAAATATTTCAAGCAGATCGAAAGCCAGGCGTTCGATCTGTTGCCTGTGATCCAGAGCCACCTGTTTGTCGGCAACCTGCCCAAAAAGCCTGTCTTGAGGGACGAGGAGAAGGAGGTCATCTCTGAGATTTGCCGCATCACCTCGGTGAGTGCAGCGGTTTACCCTCTGGTCACTTTGCATTGCTTTCCCAGTATAAGTAACGGTAAATTGTCATTTTCGGGACACACTGTTGAGTCGTGGTGCAGTGTTGCTACAGCTACCGTTGCACTCGGAGAAAAGAATAAATGATGGTCTTGTCTTTAGCCGTTCATGGCGTATTTATTTAACATGCTTCTGACACGTCCGTTTCACGGTCAGAGCTAACTTCAACAACACTCTAGCATATGGCTAATCGGCCTTTATAGCCTGTGCCCAAAACGCCACCTTGTGGCGTAACCATATATACATATCACAGTACAGCGTTACATTACATATACATCTGAGTACATAATGAACATATCTCAACACCCCCACTTGTACTCAGGTTGTTATACTTCAAGCATAAGAAACACAAAAACACAGAATGAATGTGAACCTCTGTCATACACATATCACTCTCCAAAAAGAGCACTTGCAAACCTCTTCAGTTTCAACTTATTTACAGGTTTGGTCATTACATCAGCAATCATGTTATCGGTAGAACAATACATCAAAATCACTCTTCCCTCAACCACAGTTGACCTGATAAAGTGGTACTTTATGTCAAAGTGTTTGCACCTCTGTCTGTTTACAGGGTTTTTGGCAAGAGCTATTGTCCCCTGATTGTCCTCATGTACAATAGTTTGTGTGTAATTGTAGTTATCTATACCCCCTAGTAACTGCTCCAGGTACAGACACTCCTGTATGGTTGAAGCCAGTGCCATGTATTCTGCCTCGCAGGTGGATAGCGCAACTGTGGGTTGTTTTCTAGTCTTCCACGAGACTAGAGAGCTGTTCTGACTAAGATTGACACAGTATCCTGTGGTACTGCGTCTGTCTCTGGTATCGGCCGCCCAGTCAGCATCACTGTAGGCTTGTATACCTAGCTCCTCACTGTCATTTCTCCTAAAGCTTAACCCTTTCTCTGCAGTGCCTTTGAGATACCTTAGTACGTGCTTCACAGTGACCCACTGCTCCTCTGTAGGCTCTGCAAAGTACTGTGATAATCTGCTCACTACAAAACTTAAATCTGGTCTGGTACAAGTAGTCAGGTATATAAGACTACCTACAGCCTCCCTGTACATCCTGACATCTTCCATCTTTACTGCATCGTCAGTATACTCTAGCTTCTGCTCACAGGGTGTTTCTCTGGTCCTACAATCTTGCATATTAAAACGTTGTAGTATTTTGTTAGTGTACCTTTCCTGTGACATCTTTACACATCCATCTGATTGACTGAAATCAATACCCAGAAAATGTTTGAGATTGCCTAAATCTTTCATCTTAAACTTTTCTGCGAGCATCTCTTTCACCTCTTTCAGTCTCTCTTCATTGCTTGCTGCAATGATCAAGTCATCGACCCATATGATTATGATCACCTTCCCTTCTTTTGACTCTTTGGCATAAACACAGTGGTCGGCTGGGTTTTGTGTGAATCCATCCTCAGTAAGGCAATTGTGCAAAACCCTATTCCAGTTTCGGCCGGACTGTTTAAGACCGTAGAGGGATTTCTCTAGTTTATAAACTATACCCTCTTTTTCTTCATAACCCTCTGGTGGATTGATGTAGATCTCATAATCTATGGGAGCGTGCAAGTACGCAGTTTTCACGTCCATTTGGTGCAGGAGTAAATCCTCCTGTGCAGCTTTTTGTAGCACCACCCTTACACTCGTCATGTCTGCCGTGGGTGAAAACGTCTCCCCATAGTCTACTCCCATTCTTTGGCTGTAACCCTTGGCCACAAACCTTGCTTTGTATTTGTCTCTCCCATCTACATCGGCCTTGATGGCGTAAACCCATCTACCCCCCACTGTCTCCTTGCCTATTGGCAGTGTTGTCGGGGTAAAGGTCTTGTTCTCGTTTAAGGACTGGATTTCCTCATCCATGGCTTTTGCCCATTCTTTTGAGTTAGCTGACCCCATTGCCTCCCCAAATGTCTGTGGGATGCCACACACCGCTCTACAGCAATAATCTACTGTGATATGAACCGCATCACTAACACAGTCTTCAGTTATGAACTCATCTAAGTAACTCGGCTTCCTTCTTTCTCTAGTTGGATACCTTCTACCCTCTGGTTCACCACTTGTCACACTCTGTTGTGTTTGATCATGGTCATTAGATCTCGCTTCTGTACCTGGACTATCACCATTTTCTGTTTTCCTACTAGTCCTGGGTCTCACAGTGTCATCATAGCTATCGCTTGGATCTGGCTCACCTGTCTGTGTTTGTTTTTCCACAGTTGACTGCCTCACAAACTTTACCAGTCTGTGTTTTTGTACTTTGTTTGTATCTGGATGATACACCAAATACGCTGGGCTGTTCTTGTCGTGACCTACAAAATGCCCCTGATCACATCTGGAATCAAGCTTCCCTTTGTTCTGTTTGTACGTGTAACATACAGACCCAAACTTTTGCATTTTGGATACATTGGGCTTTTTGTCTGTTAGCAGCTCATAAGGAGTCTGCCCTGTACGTCTGTTAAAACATCTGTTCCGAACCATTGCTGCTGTTTGTACAGCGTAGGGCCATAGCTGCTTTGGTAATGCACTTTCAACTATCATGCACCTACCCATCTCAAAAAGAGTACGCCAACCCCTCTCTGCTGTTCCGTTCTGGTGTGGGGAATAAGGAGCTGACGTTTCATGTCTGATCTTATTTTTCCTCAACACTGCTTGGAAATCACTGCATGTAAACTCTGTTCCGTTGTCGGATCTGATGCACCTCACCTTCCCATAAGGGGATATATCTGCTAGGAACTTTTCCGTAGCCTGTACTGTGTCACTTTTCTTCTTTAGAAAATAAACAAACACTGCGCTTGAGTAATCATCAGTAAATGATTGCACATATTTGTAACCATCTCTCGACTCAGTGACTACGGGACCTGCAAGATCTGTGTGTACCATCTGTAAGGGAGCCTTTGCTCTGGTATCAGGGTCCCTATTTCTGGTTTGGGCAAACTTTCCCTGAATACACACCTCACACTCTTGTTCTGGCCTGCCCGTTTTGCCTTTGATCTGCATACCTACAACAACATTTTGCAACTTAAGAACATCGTCATAGTTACAATGGCCTAATATTTCATGCCATGTCTGTATGTCGTGACAGGCATTACACTTATCATTAGGTTCAGATTCAGTATGCAAATAATACAGCTTTCCATACACATGAATGTTAAACCTGGTACCTCCTTTGGTTATTAGGACATCTTTATCTTCTTTGAAGACAACCGTAGCTCCACTCGTAGTAGCTGCCTTCACCGAGAAGATGCTCTGGGGATATGACGGTACGAACAAAGCGTCTCTCAGTGTCGCCTTCCGTCGCTGTCCGTTGCTGTCGATGAGGAAAACCTCAGCATTCCCCCTCCGCTGAGCAATCCCGCTGCACCGGGTGCCGTCTGCCAGCTCGACAACGTGCGTTTCTGGCCTGAACGCGCTGTCGAAACTCTTGAACACGGTTATGTCATTGATGACATGAGAGGTAGCTCCCGTGTCCACCATCAGACCCCTCTCCTGGATGCTGTGCGCCGGCTGCCGCTGGGTTCTGGTTCCTTCGTCTCTCACCGTGAACGCGTAGTCCTCGTCGGCATCTTCTGAGACTTTACTCACACCATCTTGTTTGTCCTTACGCCTACACGTGGCATCTTTGTGTGTGTCACTTCTGCAAAAACTACACCATGTCTTCTGTCGACACGCTCTCGCTCTGTGGCCTTTGATGCCGCACTTGAAACATAACATTTCTGTGTCTTCTTTGTTCCAGCCACGGGCGACCGTTTTGGCGGGGCGCCTTCCACTCTTCCCTTGAGTCTTCATCACACTGTCGCTCGACTCAGCTGCGTTTATCTTCTCCGTTTCTTCAAAACTTCGTAGTTTAGTCTTGAATTCTGCAAACGTGATGTTATCGTCCGTATGTGCCACATGTATTGCAAATGGCTTAAAACTCTCAGGCAGTCCTTTTAAGACCATAGCCACTAGCAGTCCGTCTCCTAACGTTTCACCCGCGTTCCTCAGCGCTGTGATGGCGGTTTCTGCTCTGATGATATAGTCCATTATACTCTCGTGGTTTGCCTTCTGAAGCGATGTCAACGTGGTGTACAAGTTGATTATACGGGGCTTTCCCCTCCCTGCATAATACTCTCTCAATATTTTCAGAGCTTTTCTTCCTTCATTGGGCGCATCCCTCATAACTAACGAGAGGCTTTTGTCATCCAACAGTAAAATTAGCTCTGCATATGCGTCAGCATTTTTACCTGCATCTGCTGCTATCTCTCGTTCTGACGTCGGTTCTCTCAGAACAGTGTCCTTTAGTCCATTCAAATGGAGATATCCCAACATTTTGGTTTCCCAAATCTCATACTTGGTCTCATCTCCGTCGAATGTCGGTCGAGGCAACCTGCTCCTCCCATGTTGTTCCATCATGCAAGCTTGCTCTTCTCCTTAGCTAGCTGCCCGTTAGCACGCGGTTCGTTGCGACTTTCTAACCGTCAAACTTTTCTTCCGAGCGACTCCTGGGCCCATAACCTGTTGAGTCGTGGTGCAGTGTTGCTACAGCTACCGTTGCACTCGGAGAAAAGAATAAATGATGGTCTTGTCTTTAGCCGTTCATGGCGTATTTATTTAACATGCTTCTGACACGTCCGTTTCACGGTCAGAGCTAACTTCAACAACACTCTAGCATATGGCTAATCGGCCTTTATAGCCTGTGCCCAAAACGCCACCTTGTGGCGTAACCATATATACATATCACAGTACAGCGTTACATTACATATACATCTGAGTACATAATGAACATATCTCAACACACACGTCGACTACTTTTAGCAGCTTTTACCTTTATAAAAAATAAATGTACACACTCATTTTGGTAGAAAAGAGTATGTAAAGACAGTCTGTGTCCACGTGAAATGACCTCTGCATGTTTTTCTCACCTCTCTCTTCAGCTTGAGGCGGACTATATGATGTTGCCCATCCTGAACAAGCTGAAAGCGGAGAAGAGAGATCTAAGCAGGAACTACATGCAGGCGCTCTGCAGAGTGTACACGGGGATCTGCCGGCAGAAGAGAGACTGGGAGAAGGCCCACATCCTGGCCTACAGCCTTCTCACTGAAGGTGAGCAGTTAGTCCTAAAGCCCACACACACACACACACACACACACACACACACACACACACACACACACACACACTCGATACACCCGCACTCGTGGCAAGTTAAGCCTTTTCGCTCGATTGATTTTCGTTCGATTGATGCTTTTCTCTTTCTCATTGCGCGCCCTTCTGCAGATTTCCCAGACTCTGCCAAGCTGGTGTTGTTCATGGTGACGACATGGCCCAACATTCTGTCACACAGCAGCTCCCTGTGCCAGGCCATACACACCGTCACCAAGCTGAGCGCACAAGAAAACGTCCTCGGCTGCCTCTCAATGTTCCTCGAATGGGAGAAGGTGAAGGATTTGTAGAGATTGGGCTCTTCCTATTGGCTGTTGCTGTGGAAATATTTCAATATTTGATTTCCAACCCGTGTGACCTTAATCAGGAGTTCTTTCCCCATTTGCAAACCCTCTCAAATGACCCCCTCTCCAAATGAGCCCTCTGAAAGCGTTTGTCTCCGTATCGCTGCAGAGTCCTCCCTGTGACGTCGACACCCTCATCTCCAGGACGCTCTCGGATATTCGGTCCGGGGTGAGCTGGTCCTTCATGACACACCGCCGCTACGGGCCCGACGTGGGAGCTGAGGCGTGGCAGAGCATCTTCACGCTGCAACTCCTTTGTTCACACAAGAAGTGGAAGTGGACCTACGATAACGTGTTGAGGTGTGCTGTTATTTTTCACAGTTGTCTTCCAATCAGAAGCCACTGTGTACTCGTGTGTTGACGTCTTCTTTTTGCCTTGACAGCAAGGAGTTGTGGCCATTGATGAACACTTGGGTGAGCCAGCCCAGAGGGCAACAAGCCCCCGTCTCTGATGTGACCGTCGCCACCATCATCCGACTCATAGGTCAGTCGTTTTGATCGTTTACTCGGCCTGAAAACATGTGTTATTTAAACTGACGGTTGAGAATTTCATTATCTTTTTTTTCTTCTTCTTTTTAAATAGAATACCTCTGTCAACTGGGACTCAAAGAGAGGTGTGTTTCCTCGGTGGAAACTGTCGCCAACGTCATGAACACGTTCGGGAGGCATGGAAAGGCTGAAGGTATGAAATATGAGTTTTTTTGCTTTTACGTTAGATATTTGGAATACAGATCACATTTTGTTTATCCTTTCCATGTGTGGGCACACAACTACTTACCTGTGTATTTAAGCAAATTACAGTATTTATATCTCACCCTGGCATATTCAAGTATATTCGAGTGTTTGTATTTATTTTTCATAATTGTGCCAACTATTAATTGTATATATTTTTTTTTTTACTTCTCTTTTAAATATATATATATATATCATATTTTTTTATTTTTTATAATATATATATATATATATATATTAGAAAATATATATATATATTTAAAACAAAATTATATATAGTACATTTTTTTTAATAATAATTATATATATATATTAAATACATATATTTTTTGTATATATATATATATATATATATATATATATATATATATTATTATTATTTAAAAAATATGATATATACATATATTATTATTTTTTTAAATATATATACTATTTCTTTTTTTTTTTAAAGAATATATATATATATATATAATGCTCTGACATCCTGATGTAAAAGGGAAAAGGCCATCCAGCAGATGTATTTCCATAATTAGTCTAATCGCGTCACGCCCCTCCCCCCCAGGTGTGCCATGGGAAGTCCAGGTCGCCGCCATCTACTGCATCTACGACCTGTCCCCCTGCAATCCCAAACAAGCCCTGGAAGCCATGGCGGAATGGAGGGGAGAAACGATTCAGAGAGTCCCTCCTGCAGTCACCAGCTGCATCAACCAGTTAGCGTCGGTCTGCAGACAAGGTCACGAGCTGAAAAAGATGCACACGCCGCACTAAAGCACATGGCAGCCAGTGACAGTTTGTTTACTGTTTTGGGACATTACAAATGTTGTGCTCTTCTTAATACACCGTGCCTGGAGGTTCATTAAGTCTTGAATTGAAATGTGCAGTAGAAGACGGTTTCAGACAGTCAAACGTTTTAGTTTTGTTTATTTGTTACGTGCACTTCTACTTTATAATAATACATTATTTAAATGAACTCTAATTTTGTAGCAAATTTGTCCTACTTTTTTATTGTTGGAGACATGCAAAATTGATTTTCCTAACATTTTAGCTGTCCACACCGTGTAATACCGCCTTTTTTTTGCTGTTCTCAGGTAATGTTCTAAAGTATTGTAAAATATGTTGCTGTATATGTTTCTTCATTCGGGTGTTTGTAAATACAAGGTATTGCTGTTTGTGGCAATCTTATTTTTCATTCATACAGTCAATGCTTTGTACAGTTTAACGTTTCAGAGGTTATTTAACTTTTTCAAATAAAAATTTCTACATATTGAAAATATTTGTCTGTGGCATTATCTTCTCACCTGTCTCACTGCAATACATGCTAAACCCATGAAGCTGGTTGTAATTATATACTGAATATATGTATATATAATTTTATATGTCATATTTTATAGTTAATTTAAAATTATATATATATTTACTTTTTAAAATAATATATATATTTTCTTAAATATATATAATATATTATATATTTTACATTTCATAATAATAAAAAAATGAGTGTTGTTATTCCGATCCTCCTATTCCTAATATCTGCAGATATCTCCCAGGCCGTGCACAACCTGGCATAGCAGGCCACTAACACGAGTCCAAGCTACCTCAGACCAACGTCGAGACCAGGCATATGAGTCGAGATACTGCTATAGGAACACCATCCCCCAGGTAACTTACTACCTGGCACAGCGGGCCGCCCGAAAGCGACCTATGGCATGTGAGTCGGAATGGTGGCATGGGAACGTAGCCTTGAGCTCAACACTATACAACTACTAGACGCTCATCTGACATTTATGGCACTACATTCCAATAACATTCACAGTCAGAGTTCAGAATTTTTTTTTATTTTTCTCTTTCGGCCTGTTTTTCATAAAACGTGCCAGAAAATCAAAAACAGAAACATGTCTGATATATTCTACAGCTCAAGGTGACTTCACAGAGACTGTTCTTACATTTTAAAACGCTATATTTTTAAAGCTATTGGCTTTAAAGTATCTGAGTCAACTTTCCATGGAACGCTGGGTAATATTAATGACCAATCAGGTTAGGGCTTTGTAAATATGGACGTATGAAGAATTATCATAGCATATTCATAATCAAGTAACTTGAATCAGTAATGTACAGAGATTCATGAGATGGGCCACACACTAAATCACATTTCTTCAACCCACAGCTGCCACTGCAGTGCTGTTTATGCGCTAGCTTAGCGGCTAGCGCTAAATGAATAGGGAGGGATTACTGCTCGGTTAGCGTTAGCTAGCTCCCGCTAGCTTAGCGGCTAGCTGTGAGTACTTCTGGTTGTAAAACGCTATAAGGTCTGCTGTCAACATTTGAGTTGTTAAACTTAAAGTGTTCCTCGTGACTCTTTGTAGGTCAGGGGTCTGTGTATCTGGTAGGATAGGACTACAAACTCTGCTTGGCTGAAATGGACCTGGTCTGGTGTGGTGAGCTAGTACCAGTTAAAAGGATTATAATAGAGCCACAGGTTACGAAAGCTCTCTGCTTCCCCTGACGCGAGAACAGTGAGACGTATGTACAATACTTTCTGTTTATGAGTCGAGATACTGCTATAGGAACACCATCCCCCAGGTAACTCACTACCTGGCACAGCGGGCCGCCCGAAAGCGACCTATGGCATGTGAGTCGGAATTAGTGTGACGGTGTTAAAACACAAACAACACCTCTCTGTAATCGTAGTGATGCAGACAACAAGCTACAACTTTCATTTTACCAAAACGGGTCGTTCTCCGAGCTGGAAGAGCAACGTTGGTCTCAATGTGCGGCCAGCTGAGAGACGAGTGCGCACAGGGGCGCAGGGACCGTCTGCAAAGTGCAATGCGGAAAATACATACTACAAAAATATTCAATAACTTCACACTTATGAATAGTAGCATTACCAAAATCATTTCATACATCAATGGGCTCATCCCTGGTGTACTACAGTGGTTATTTCTGATAAAATGTGTTTTGGATTGTTTATTAATAATTTAAAGGGATTTTCTATTGGAATAGATATTCAATAGCTTCATTGTTATGAATAGTGTGGTTGTACTACAGTAGTTATTTTGGTGAGATGTGTTTTTGATTAATTATTGTGAATTTTTATTAGGAAAGATAATTCAGTGTAGCACAATCATACTCTGTTTAACCACCAGGGGTCCCCTTGAGACATCTAGTTATATATTGCAGAATATTTGTTATTGGGAGGATTATCTTCACTGTTATAAAGTGTAGCATGACCAAAATCATACCATACATCAATGGGCTCCCCCTTGGTGTACTACATTTGTTATTTTTGAAGAAATGTGATTTTGAAGAATTATTGGGAATTCATTTTAATATTGTATGCAAACAATATACAATAGCTTCACAGTAATAAAGCGTAGGATGACAAAAATATTTACGTACATCAATGGGCTCGCCCTGGTTGTACCTGGGGCCTGTTGCACAAAACTAGGATAAGGGATTAAGCCAGGATATCTTGGTGATCCTGGCTCAATTGATCCGTAATCCGGTTGCACTAAAGATGGATAGGGGGCAGGAGGATATGTTATGGTATAAATTACCATGGAGATTTATTCTGTGGAGCTAGCCTGCTCCAGACCAGGCTAAATTCCAGGATCTATTTAATCTCATCCCTAATGTCAGTCAGCAGTCACCACAAATGGAAACCAATAGTTATTTCACTGCTCACTATACATTGTTATCACATATAACTAGACCCACTGTCATTATTTAAACGTTTGTGATCATTAATTTCAATGATTTTGGATAAATGATTTTTAGATGATGTTGCGATCATTAGATAATTTACAGTTTCCCATAGACTATAAGGCTATATATAAAATGATAGAATATTAGGGCCAGAGGGAAAAAAAAGACAAGTCATAATATTGTAACCAGTTGTTTTAAAGGAGGACAGTTGTTAAAATGACAGATGTGGGGCATTTCGTGAAATTGTACTTCAGTATGGTTTCATAAACAAAGACATGCTGATGTGCCAGAATATTAATTATCACATTGTCATAAGTATCAAAACTGTAAAAACAATATGTAGCTTTTCTGCAGAAAGAACCAGCCTCATAAATTTATGACTTTATCCTTTTTCTTCAGTGTGGCCCTAGTACTCTGTCATATAAACAAATACACATTCCATATGAATATAAAAACACAATGTGTAACATTATGTTCCTTTATTGAATAAGGACAAAACAAAGCAGGTAAACCATCAGCTCCTTTCGAAACTGAAGTCACAGTGACTCTACAAGATGGAAAGCACAGAATCCAAGCATATTATACAAAATGATACATACACATTCAAAGGTCTGTATATAACACACCCTGCATGTCTGCACACTAAAATAAATGCAGGACAAATCCATACACATCAACTGAACAGACAAATGAATGGATGCAGTAGCCTCCCTGCAGCCTTGTATTACACACAGTATACCGCACAAACATCATAAGAGGCCAAATTCGTAAAAAAACGAACCCAAAAAAACCCAAATTCCTCTGCCACCGCAGGACATATTTAACCAAAATTGAAAGCACACATACTAACTAAAATAATTCAACACATATTGGTCCCTCAGCAGCCGACCACTGTCGTCATCAGGGAAGATTGCCGGATTGTCCCAGTCCATGGCTGGTGGCACTCTGGGGGCCCTCTCCTTCCTCAGGCAGGCCACATTGTGGAGGACAGCACAAGCCACAGTAATATCACATGCCCTAACAGGGCTGACCCTTAATTTGTGAAGGCAGTGAAAGCGTGCCTTCAGGAGGCCAAAGGTCATTTCAACTCTGGCCCTGGTCCTGGCATGGGCATGGTTGTAGGCCTGCTGTGCTTCCTGGGGGTCTGTGAAAGGTGGCAGCCATACCCCCTGTCTCCCAGCAACACACCAGAGAATTCACCTGTCAACACAAAATCTCATCATTACTACCTCATAAACACAGTGATATTCTTGACACAGCCATGATGGTTATAAATAGGGGTTGTGTGGCTTACCTTGTGATAGGCACTGATAGATTTCAGAGGCCCGAAAGATTCTGGAGTCATGGACTGAGCCAGGCCATTTTGCCACAACATTGCTGATCACACAGTCAGCATTGCAGACCATCTGAAATCATAAGATGAGGAATATTACACCAATCAATGCACATCACTGGCAATGCAGAGTGTTCGTCAATGGACAATATCAAAAAGTTATGTTCACCTGAACATTAATGCTGTGAAAGGATTTCCTATTCACAAAATCGGCCTCATGGGCACCTGAGGGGGCTTTTATCCTTATGTGTGTGCAGTCCACTGCACCAATGACATTGGGGAAACCTGTCACACAAAGTAATGAGTATCCTACTATGTGTTAACAGTTGTCCTGTAATTTGTAGATCCTCTTACCTGCAATCCTATAGAACTCCTCTTTGATGTCACAGTCTTCTGTGGCCAGGGAAGGAGATGAAGACATCTGCTAATGCTTTGATAGCCAGACACACACTCCTTATTGTGCGGCAAATTGTGGCCTTGTTCAGCTGTTCTGCATCCCCCACTGAGTACAGGAAGGCTCCACTAGCAAAAAAGCGCAAGGCCACACAAACCATTTGCTCCACACTCAGTGCATGGCTCCGTGCAGTGCGGTGCTTAATCCTGGGACCCAGTAGTCTGCATAGATACCTGATGCCATCTGCAGAAAACCTGTATCTTTCATATAGATGGTCATCAGGGAAGGCCAGTGGGTCCAACCGGTCCCTGAAGACCCTTTCTCGCCTGAAGGCTCTCCTCAGCACAAGTGCTTCTTCATCCACCACATCTCGCACGAATGGGCATGCCATTGTCAGAGCAGAAAGGAACACACAATTTTGGGCCTTCATATAGGCTAGTGGCCACACCTGGTGCTGGGGGGGTGGGCAAAAGAGGGCGATGCCTTATAACGATGACTTGGTTGTACTGATTGCTGGGAAAATAAAAAAAACCTTAGAAAGATGCCACCGTCCTGTGTGCTCACAATAAGAGCTCATATGTCATGGCTCACTTGACTTTACGAGAATATACCTAATTTTTATTTTGAGCTGTGTCATCTTCTTGGAGCTGGGGGAGGAAAGAAAAATAATGAATACATTTGTGTTACAGTTAGCATACAGTGTACATTGAAGGCATATCTCACCTCCCTCTCAAGTTTTTTTATTTCAAGGTCCAGTTTCCTAATTGTCCTCTTTTTTATTTCGGACTCCAGTGCAAGATTTTCCATCTTTTTCTTCTTGTACTGAATGTCTATGTCTGCCAGTTCTATTTGGCGCCGGAGGTGGTTGCCATACAACTTTCTGATAGCTTGTGAGCTCTGTGAACACAATACAATTAGCGCAGCTGGAATTTGGCAGGATGTGGTGTCCTTTTATTAATACGCACTATGTTGCCAGGCTGGTTTTCCCACTGTATAGCATCTGGGTCCTGTAAAAGAAATTAGATTTTTTGATTTTGATGAGGACTCCTCACCATTGTAGAGTAAATAGTACTTTCACAGTCTTAACATGATACCTCATGCCTTCTGGAATCCAGAGAGATGGTCTCCTCCTCATCATCATCTCCATCATGTGCTGTTGCTGCTGCACTGGGGCCTTCACCCTATCACATTTAATCGGATTCATATTGAAGCTAGTAGACAAGACATGCCAGGCCTACAGTATGCCTTTGATGGAGTACTCACTGGATCAGCATCGTCTGGTGCTGGTGGCTCTAACAGGAACACAGTGCTGCCAGACACTGCAAGGCAATAGGTAAACCAAAGTCAGACAGTCCAAATTGATTCAATATGAATGTGGTTGTATCCCATGTAGAGATGGAAGGACATACCTTGAATGAAGCGGGTGGCATCTTGGGAGGAACCTATGCTCGTCTCTTTCCCCCCAGGGATCCCCTCTAAGACGGGCCTGCCTTTATTTAGCTCCAAGGCCATGTCCTCTGCTGGGGTAAGGTCAGCCTTTGGTGACCCACCACCCGTGCCTTGTCTGTGGGTATTCTTTTTCACTGCTAAAACAGTACAGACAATGTGTGAGCAGGCACCTTCTGGGTACAATATATGCTTGTGCTTTGTTAAATATTAGTCAGGGACCATACCATTCTGCAGAATGTTCTTGTATTTGATTTTGACCTGCTGCCATGTCCGTTTTGGCCCGTTCATGTTTAATCTACACACACACACACACAAACACACACATTTAATGGAGTCACACTGCAAAAAATTACTTGGTATTTTTGTCTTGTTTTCAGTAAAAATATAAAAATAAAAAAACTTAAATAAAGATGTATTTTCTTGATTTGCTAAATGACCTAGCAAAATAAGTATAGTTTAGACAAAAAATATAAACTTTAAGTAAATGTGTGCTTAAAACAAGCAAACAAATAAAAAATCTGTCAATATAATAAAAATTCTCTTGAAATAAGTTTACTTTTTCCATAAACACTTAATTTTAGAAAAGTTCTCGTTTCACTGGCAGATTTTTTTGCTTATTTTCCTAGGTAATTTTGCTCAAGAAAATATTTAAGATTTTTTTTAGATATTTTCTTTAACTGAAAACAAGACAAAAATACTAAGTAAGAAAGACATTTTTGCAGTGCAGTGAGCAACCGACCTTGGGTCCTTTGAAAGGCGTTATATAAATTAAAGTGATTATTATTATAGCTCATCTATTTATTCAATTAAATTTTATTTATATAGCACTTTTCACAATTGTTTCATTCTGTCAAAGCAACTTTACATTAATGAAAGCAGGAGAAACACAAAAAAAACGGTGGACAACATAAGAAGCAGAGTACAACGGCTAAGATTAAACCGTACTGAGCGTAGTAACGTTAAATAATAATGTAAGGCTTTAATAATAATTTATCATAGCTTTATACAGTGTGATGGAGTTACTTTACACAATCACTCATATCTGCAGTGCATTTCAATTAAAAATTTAACCGTTTCATAGTTACAGTACAACTGCATTTTTGGAGATGTGAATTAAATATTTGAATTGTAATTGTGATGTTTCAGCGGAGCGGTGAGTGTGTAATTGTGCACTACTTACGCATTCAGGCGGTCTGCAATACTTTGCCACGCTTTTTCTCTTTGCTTTATCACTGTGGCGGTGTTGCCTTTCTTCTTAATTATATCTTTTACCTCCTCGTATGCCTCCATGAGGATTTGTGCTTCCGACGGGGAAAAGTACGCGGCTCTAGTTGCCATGGTAAATCAGTTAATCTGTGATCTGTGGCGGGGTCTATTTGAGTGAGCCGTGAGCGCGCACCTATCCAGGATTGGTTTCACCTGGCTTAATGAATCCGTGTCTGCTCATCCTGGCTTGGTCTTTGTGCAACCAATTAAGCCTGGACGCACATGTTTTGGCTTCATTGAGCTCAGCTGAGTCATTTAGCCCGGATGTCTTAATTCTACTTTTGTGCAACAGGCCCCTGGACGTCGATGTACCTGCACTAGCTTAGTCCTCCGCGAGCTTTTATTTACATCTGGTGTTTTATTTTGAAAGGACGTCGGCGGTCAAGTGACTCCCGGAAGTTTTTGTTTCCTCACCTGTCAGTTTCTGACACGGTGCGAGAGTCCAGCGTCGTCTCTTTGTTTTACCTCTTTTTTCTCCCCCCCTCCCTCGAGAATAAATGACCACCCAGTGTATCCGGCTGTCGCATCGCTGAAGGAGAGCACCAGATACGGTCAGTGAGAGCCGAGAGAGAGGGGGAAACTACCGCCTGCTTTCGCTTCACCTCGCCAGGAGACGTTAGCCGCGAGCTAACGCTAGCTAGCTAACTGTCATCGTCAACAGATCGATGTAATCGCGGAATCTATCGATACGTATCCAATGCAGCTCCGCGTGACTGTCTGCGTTGTGTTGTTCATTTTGAAGCCTGTTTTAGATTTGACTGTCAGTGGGTGTGTTTTTCTTTTTGGGGGGGGGCGGATGTCAACAGAGCTAACGGAAGCTAACGCTGTAACGTTAGCATCGCACAGACACGAGATTCATTGATTGTTTACATCCCAATTACGGGCTGGTTTTCGATGAAACGGGGGTCTGTTGGCTGCCGTCGCCTCCCTGTCGGCCCAGAGCTCTCGTGGACTTTCGTTTTCACTCGCTGGGGTCACTTTCGATTTCCTACCATTTTCTGAAGTCGTCCTTTTAAAAGTCAGCCTTCACTGTTTTAAAAAAAAAAAAAAACTTGGCTCCCCAGTGTTTGCTGCATCATTGCATGCTGACATCATCAACTCGCTTTAGCTGCACCGTCTCTCTCTTTACTTCTAAACAGAAGGGAACGGATCAAGGAGGGTTAGGGTTAGGTTACCGGTCTGTGTGTGTATGTGTGTGTGTGTGTGACAACAGGTCACTGTTGAGTCTCTTTTATCTCCTGCAACTGTGTCCAATCAAAGTCCTCCATTTGTATGTATAACTTTAGAAAATCGTTGTTTGTATGTACAGTATTGTTTTATTATAGGGCATGGGCCATGTGCCTAAACACTATCGATATCACCAATTGCAAAGCTGCAAATTTCTCTTCATAATATATGGGTCGCACACATGTGTAATCGCCGCTGCACAATAAAGATATGTGACTGTACGGTGGGCCTGATGCTGGTTGAGGCCTATCTGTCAGTGTAGTCACGCCTACAATCAACTCCCGACCTTATCCGAGAGCCAGTACAATTACATTAACTAGACCTTTTTAAGATTATGACAACTTTAAAAAAGGTTTACAGTTTGTAAACCCCATCAATTTTCAGTTGAACTCTTTCATTTGTGCTCAACGTCTTGTTATTTGTTGTTGTTCTAAATACTTCAAATGCCTCTCGCACACAGGAAGTGATACAGGTACATTTCCTGCAGCAAAGGTCATCAACTGAACAAAGTTACAGCAATGAGACACTGTTTTATTGCAGAGTGATCTGTGGGATATGTAGTACATAACATAGCAGAGGCCAGCCATCACCTAACATGTCACAATAATGTTGCAGAAACTAGTTGCAAAGCAACTTAGCAAAGCAATGTATTGTAATCGCAATGCAAATGCTTTATGATAGCCAGTGCTCGCTTAAGTTGTCAAACCAAATAGTAATGAATTAATTTCATGATCTCTTTTTCAAAGAAAACCCAACAGAGATTCATCCCAGTTAAAAATGAACCCACCTCCATGTGATCCCCAGGTCTTCTATCTGCTACAGAGTAGGCCTGTGCAGGCATGGAGGCCCTGGCAGTGGATGACGACATTTGCATCCTGAAGCACGAGACGGCCTACACCGGCGCTGGCGAGAGTCCCGTGTCGGTGTGCGCTGGCGACGAATCGGTTGCTTCCCACTTTGCCCTGGTCACGGCCTACGAGGACATCAAGAAGAGGCTGAGGGACACCGAGCGAGAGAACACCTTGCTGAGGAAGAGGGTCAAGCAGCTGGAGGATAAGGTATGGATGTAAACGACGAGGTGGGGGTGGGGGAGAGGCGAGCAGATGATGGCGTGAGGAGAATGAAGGGGAAGAGTGTTACTGCTCATCCAGGTGGCTTGAAAGCCAGAGAGGAAAGTTTAGGAAGGGAGTTTTCCTTTTCTCATTTCCCAGGACACTGGAGTTATGGACGAACACGAAAGTGCTCAGAGAAAGTTGAGCAGATTCAACCGCATAATATTTGCCTCTAGGAGCGTGAGCATGCCAGCATCATTAATATGGTTGGCCTATAGTCAAAGCTATAAAACAATGAGAAATACATCTGCTCTGTCTAGAAATTGGAAAACTATGCTATTGCCCCACAATGGCTCTACACTTGGCTGCCGAAAATGGGTTGAAAAAAAACCCAACAAAAGATCGAGTACAATACAGAGAGAGCTAATTAAACAGGAAGGGTCCAAATCCAGATGGTGGGCTGGAGTGGAAATGCTTCCTCAACATGTGGACAGTGCCTCTAGTGGTGGTCGAGTTCTTCTTATCCGTTTGAAGCATTTGGCCCATCAAGACGGGATGCGGTGCTAGCAAAGTGCCCTCCTACCACAGATGTGTGAGTTGAATGAAATTGAGCTCTCTTCTCTCTGCGTCTCATCCATCTCCACTGTAGCTCTTCCGGCCGGAGGCTCCTCCATCAGAGGGTCCCCAGTACGTAAACAAGGCCTTCAGTGCTTACCGGGGTATCTACATAGAGAAGGAGGACCTGCAGGTGGAACTGAACAAACTGGTGCGTTTACTGATTCATTTGTAGTATTTCTTTTATATATAGGATAAGGAGAATAAAGAGTTTTTTAATTTTTTTTATTGATTCCTCTGCTGTAATTTTGGTTCGTAGAAACACCAAGCTCATGATATCATGACACAAATACAGCACATGTGGAACAGGTCTTGCCATGAGCAGAGAGAGAGAGAGAAGAGAGAGAGTTTGATTCATTGATAGGAGTGCTGACCCCACCACCACCCCACCCCCACCTCACTGTCTCGTCTCTTTCTCCGTCAGAAAAGAGAGAAGAGTGAGAGTGAGCGGCTGCTGACGGAGCAGCTCCAGGCCAAAGAGCTGGAGCTGCTTCAGCTGAGGACGGAGATGGAGACCAGCCAAGGTACAGGTAGAGCTCACAGGGTTCGCCTTCTTCTCCGTGTAACCGCTGCTTAAGTATACGTTGCTTAAGTGAGATGACGATGTGCATTTATGTGTTGAAATATTTTAATAACGAGGTCTGTGAGGCAAAGCAAGGGGTGAAAAGTAATTCATTGCATTTACTCTTCATATAACTGTCTGCAGCGTATTTAAGTGTCTCACCAAGTGACTGATTCATTGTAATAAATATTCAGTAACAAGTCTCAATGATAATATGTCAAATATAATGGAAAAAGATCCACATTTAACATTTCCAAGTTCAATAATTCTTTTTTTGGTGATTATTCAGTGATGAAGAGCCTGAACAGCCCTCAGGACTACTGGCAGGTGGACAGCGTCGGCACTGACCTGAAAATCCTGAAACTGCAGGAGGAGCTGGAGAGGGTGACGCTGGAAAACAGCAGACTGCTGGATAGAAGTGGGGTGAGTGGAAGTGGGAAGATGGAGCAGAAAAGAAAGGAGAGGATAGTAAAAAAGGAAAAGAAAGGATAGTAAAAACGGAAGGGGGTGGTTATAGAAGAGGTACTGTGATGCTGAGGAGAGGCACCACCCCCACTCTCTATTTAATCTTTTGCATAACTTTACTCTGATTTCAGGAGGAACCCCACGGCCTTAACGGACCCGACCTGGAACAGACCTGTGACTCAAAGCATAATGCGAGGTAAGAGGTCTCCTGATGGTCGCTGGCCAAAGTGGCTGCCAGTCCAGTGGTCAACTCTCATTTCAGTGACAGCGAATAAGCTCTAAAACAATCATCCTCAGGCAAACATCTGTAGAAATAAAGTGTGTAGTATAGTTTTTCTTACTTTAAATACATTTGCAGCAGTTGAATATATATTTCCCCTCAGACCTCGATGTCAACAATCAAGCGTTTTAGTGCTGGAAGCTCCAGATTACACGTGAAATGTTAATGTTTAATCATTTGCTGCAATGCTTTCCATGTGCACTTGAATGCAACACACGGATGACGATTCCAATCTATGTTTTCACATGTAAACTGCAACATTACATTTCATTTAGCTGACGCTTTTATCCAAAGCGACTTACATGATATACAGTGTACAGTAGACACAGCAACGGTGAGCAATGAGGGTTAAGTGTCTTGCTCAAGGACACAACGACACGGACTGCCGGAGCCGGGGATCGAACCACCGACCTTCTGATTGAAAGACCGACTTGCTAACCACTGAGCCACAGTCGCAACAAATAAGACTAGAGATCGGTCTCACATCACTCCTCGTGTTACATGAGTTCAGTTGCTCCGTAGAAACTAAACATAAGCATAATTCAGACATGTATTCTGGCTAAAACTAAATAAAATGGCATGAGTCGACACTGGTTAGATGTGTGTCTTGTGATACATGTGATGTCACGGTATCTGCTGGTGGTGTAATGCTCCCCGTTGGCCACTAGAGGAGGGTGCAGCTTTATACATCTCTACAGCCGGTGTTACCCAGAAGCGCCTGGGCTTCCTGCTAAACCTCTTCCACCTGCGTCCATTACAAACACTTACAATTTGCACTCCAGTGTTTTCGATGCAAACGAGGTCTGTAACATCTGGAATTGCCATTCTCTCTTCTTTTGATAATCTCCAGTAAATTAGCATTTCTCTTTGTGGTGCATTATAATAGTTTCACGTGTCAGCAATTTTCAAAAGGCACCAAAAAACGTTTAGTTTTTCCTCACATTATGTTTTTCCCCTTTTCCTTCTCTTCTTTTTTTTTTTTTTTTTTGTCCTGTTCCAGGCAGGTGTTTGAAGTTATCGCTTAAGTGTTGATGAGATTTTTGCAACTTTACATAAGGTGTGGAGAGGACAGTTTGTTCTCAAATACCTCCGCTCTGATGCTGCTGGCTGGTTCAGCATCGAAATCAATCAACCTTTAAGTGTCAGGAATGGCTTCGTTGTTCCAGTCGGGAAGCGTTTTATCTTCATGTAGCGTAAATGTGCCTTCATAATGGGAAGTGATTATGCTCAACACCTGTGAAACTCACCTGTGCCTTTTTAAATCAGTGACTGTGTGAACTAAACATATATCAGGATTACAGTTCTCACAAAGAAACAAGCCTCTTGATGGGTGAATAGATTCGTCTTCTATGATTATACATATAGTTATGAGCCAGTTTTACATCTTGGAATGTCAACAAACATGCAAAATGACACATTCCTTGACTTTAAGGACAATCACACAACAGGCCTCCCCATTTGAGTAAGTACACCAACACGTGGGCCTCATTGCTTCTAGTCTTCCAGCTCGGAGGAGGTTTTATTTTGACGGTCGGATTCAGAAAAGCCGAAATCCTCCAGACCGAAACGTTGGAGAATAACTCCGCTGTCGCCCTGCAGGGAGCGGAGCATGCAGCAGACGTACGAGGCCCTGTGCTGCGAGGTCACGCGCCTCCACTCGCAGCTGAAGCACCAGACGGGCCTGATTAGGAAGCTCAGGCCGCTCATCAGCGAGACGAGACAAGGTGAGGCGCAATGCATTGTGGGCACGCACTCGGGGCCGTGCCATTGGCCGCCGATTATTTGACCATAACTGATCTGTGATGACCTTGTTGTTCCCCGGCTGCAGCCTCCTGCACCCCACACACACCTCACAGGTCACCACTACTCACGTCTTCCAGAATAGTATTCAATTCAAATGAAAAAGTGGCATATTCATAAACGTACGTGTGCTTTTGCATGCCTGCATTTGGCCCGTCGTTCACCTGCGATCCCAACCCATAACAATAAAAAATAAGCATTACATAGTCATGCTTTTGAAGCAGCTTTCAGTTGGGAAGTGACACAAAGATTACACTGGACGAGACTGGAACTGGTCGATGAGCGGAGAGTGAATAGATCCAAATATGACGTTAATAACTATAAGAGACCGTATAACCACGCTTAGCTTCTCATATCCAACTGGATGAGGTGAAATAAGTATACTGACCAGGGTTTGTATATTTAACCAATCTGACATCAGAAAATGTCTTTAAATGCATGTTCACCGAGTTTAGTGGCTGGAAATCAAACTTTGCTTCTCTACACAAGAACTAATGTGGCTAACCTAAAAAGAAGGGGGGGGTGAAGGAGGGGGGGGCTTTTCTAAGCAGCAGCACTACTCACTGAGAAGATTTCTCCCGCTGCTCCTTGTCACAATTTGTATAAGAGTGTGATAAGACTGTGGATATTATCAAAGTACTCAAACACTTTTGATCAAGGACATCATGAAATAGTCTGTTCCGCCTCCCCCCCTCCCCTCCCCCCCCCTCCCTCTGTGGCGATGTATTCTCCTCCAGGAGAGATTACCTCTGTTGTCGATTCCCTTCGGAGTGTCGGGAGAGGAGACTAGGAGGTGAAAATTAGAATGAAATACAGCAAGAAAATAAATCTCGGGCTATTTTATTCCACTGAATAACAGGGTAATCCTGTAACTCAGATGAGGCCGATGGAGAAATAAGGAAAAGCGGGAGTGGTGAAGAAAGAGAGATGTGAAGGGGGAGGGGGGGGGCTGAGCTATGTATTTATTCAGTCATATTGTGCATCTGTATTCTTCTAATGTTACTTCCTTTGGAATCACTTTTATTCAAATCCTAGACTCAGAAGACCCTCTCATGGAGCGATGGATGGAGAGAGGCAGGGGGAAGGAAAAAAGCGGGAGGAGAGACTTATTTTAAATGTATTATTCGCTCAAAATGATGATTTGATAGCAATGCAACGGCGTGTGTGTGTGAGTGTGAGATTAGGACATCTGATTTGTGCGTTGATATGCTTTGTACGGAATTAAAGTGTGGCTTAGTTTACGCGTCGGGGTTTGTTTGATTACTTCTAGTGAGCGAAAGCTCATTATTGTGATTATTGTGTGTGTTTACACGCTGCAGGGGCTTCATTGTGCGACATGCCTCAGCGCCGCATGGTGCGGGCTGCTTACCTCGCGCTGAGGCCTATTATCTGGCCGCACAATAAGTGCAGTAAGTAGAGAAATGAGGACGGAGGTGCGATCCGTGGTGCCGAACACCGGAGGAGACGGGATGTCGTTAAAAGAAAGAGGAAAAAAAAACAGTGTTCACACACTTGTACATAGAAAAATGCAGTAAAATGAATCTCACCTGTAGAAATGAGCTGAGGCCTGGATGACAATCAGAGATATCCATTTTCATTTTCTTTTAATAATGCAGATATGTGGACTGAATTAAGTACTTAATGCCAATTACCGACTCTTTAGAGAATAAATTGCTTTGGTTTTCCCTCCAGTATATCACGCCCATAATCTTTTGTGCTCTATTAATTTTGTCTACAGTTGCAGTTGAAGTGCACTCAAATTGAACTGTATTCCAAATATTAAGGTAGTGAAAAGCTTTTTTTTCATTTTCATTCTATCCTCTCAGCCATACAATAACTTTGTGGAAATAAGATATTGTATGACACTTCACCCAAAAAATATATTCTTTGATCCCATATTGTCTGATTTTCAAATATAAGTAAAGAAACACCAAGAATCTGATTGAGCCTGATCCCTCTGTTAGGAACTTATGAGGACAATGAAATTAGTATTAATGATAATATTATCATTAACAATTGTCAAAATATTGTTGAAAATATATATATATACAATATATATATTCTTTTCTTCTTGGAAATACAATGCAAAGATCTCTCGAAAGCATTTCTGCAACATCCAACTCTTCCTCTCTTCCTCTCCTCCCTCCCCCCTCTCCATCCCCCCAGCTGGCTCCTCGGTCCCGGTCCAGTGTCTGGACGACGTGGAAAAGAACAACAACCACGCGGCTCCCCGGGCCTCGCCGCCTCGCCCCCCCGGCGCCCCCCCGCTCCCCTCGTGCTCCGGCCGCCCCTGCCCCCCCGCCGGCGGGCCGCCGGACAGCCTGAGGGAGGACTGCTGGTACAACGGGCCCTGGCCCTCCCAGAGCTGTTCCGGGGAGGCTCTGGTCGGCGGCGACGCCTGCTCCGTGGTCCTGCCCCCGCCCCCCCTGAACCAAGCCTCCCTGGACGACAGCTCGCGGTCCTTCCCCAGCCCCCCCAAGCCCAGCGACGCCATGTTCTGGGAGGGACACGCCGCTGCCTCCAGCTCCTCATCCTCGATTGGAAACTGCAGCCCCAGGAGCCCCCCCAACGCCGAGTGGGCCAAGCCCTAATGAGAGGGGCTCCGAGGGGGCGACTAGATTATCAAATAGTGTGTAAACAAACGAATGAATGAATGGACTCTCCGACCCTGCCACATAGCTACCACCTAACCTGCCTTAAGTTGATAAGACCACTCCTCTTGGCTGGGCTGCACTGGACCTGCTGGTTGTGGGAACTTCTCGGGGCCAGCAGAGGCCTTTTTTCTTTTGAGGTAAAAGACTCGTCGCTCTGTCATCTCTGCACATCGGACGAGAATAGTTAGTCTGCACGTGTGCGTCCTTGTGCGCATGCACACGGGCGGTGTTACTGCTGCGTGTGCGTGGACACGCGTGCATCGAGCAGAGCGCGCCTGTGCGTGCAGACGCCTGCGCCCCGTCATAATAAACCCGACCGGGCTCAACGGGCCTCGTTCTCTGCGTCGGACTAGAATTTGTAAAACTGCTCCCTCCAATGCAAGTCTTTTTACATTTAATCGCTGTAAAGTATACAAGGTGTGTAGTCCCATGTGTGTCTCACGGTCGTGTGAAGGCGGCGGCGTGAGGACGTGACGTGATTGTTTTTGTACCGTGATGGCGGCAGACACGCAGTAACTGTGGGATAATCAAGTTTTGTTTGACTGGTTTTTAAACGGCTACCAAATTTACATCTTTTTTTATTTATCTTTCCTCCAGAATTGTTTTTTTCATTGACGCCCTCACGGATCAATATCAAAGTCGGCTGTCGATCCACCTGCGCTTGCAGAAATCATGTATGAGAATGCACTTCCAGTATAACAAAGCACCGGCAGCAGAAGTGGTTAAACTTTTTTTTATTTCACAGAAATGTCACAACAAGCGTGAGACTTGTGTTTTCACATTCGAAGGACTCGTGGAAAAGGCCTCACACACTCCCCCTGTATTTGAAACCCAATTAGGTTTGTGGAGTTTGAATTATAGAAAATGTATCTAAACTCTGTACTGTGCTGGTGTTTATATGATAGTTTTTTTGTTTTTCAGTATGAGCTAAGTTTCTCTTTTTCAGTCAGATTACAAACTGAAGGATGTACAAACGAAGCAAAGCCCCAGAGGGCAGAACATATCTGTACATGTGGTGGATCGGTACTCGGCACTCCAAAGCATAAGTTTAGTATTTCCTTTTCCTCCCGGACCTCCACGGCTTCTGACGTATCCGACGGGGACTCGACCAGAAGTCTAGAAACTTGAAGTGTGAGCTGTGACTTGATCAAAATAACAAAGTGCACAAACATGGTTGTTGAAAAATGCTTTTTATTTCCTCCCATTTTCTTCAGTGTGTTTCATTACTGTGGTCTTTTCGTTCCTTTTTAAGAAATGTTATTTTACAGCAGTAGTTTCATACTTCTGTAAACGATTTGCAAACCAAAATGCAATGTACAGTAGATATGGATTATATTTTAGATTTACTGCACTTCAGACTGTTTGTAAATATGATCAATTAAACAAAGGAAAGGAAACGACTGAGTTTGTGTTTTGTCCTCGACGCCTTTTGACTTTAATGATCTAAAAAATGGCCGACCAACCGTCGTTGATTCTAGTCGTCTGTCCCCAAAAAGAGAAAACAATGGACGCCTACGGTTCATCTCCAACACAATGCATTCATGAACATCTTCACACTTTAATGCCAAAGAATATTTTATTCGTTATTGACGTCACATGATCACACGGGTCATCGATGTCGGAGCTCTCTTACATACACAAGCGTCTCGTTTCCACGTCTTTTTCAAAATATTTCTTTGTGGCCAAGCAGAGGCAACAAACCAGACACGTCCTTACAATATGGGATCATACGTGTGAATGTACAATATAAGTAATATCAGCAGATACCGAGCATCCCATAATGCATGCAGACTGTTTATGTACAGCAGATATTTCTGCATATAGTCCATCAACCTATAAGATGGGTGGCAAATGTAAATGTTGATTTAATCGAGTGAGGAAGAGGAAGATTAGCAAATATACAGAACCAAGAAGACTGCTCGTTTTTTTATTTATATACACAGCAAACTCTGCAGATTTTAAATGAAAGGCAGGCGTGTGCCTTTAAGAGTGATGAACCCAGCCAGGTGGCGACTGTCCGGCTGCTCGGTTCTGACCAATCACACGAGGCCGCCTCGCTCCTCACATGCTGGTTGGTAGTTTCTGTTTCCTGTTCTTCGTTGCGATCCCCGTCCTCAAGAACTCCAGTTTCTCTTTGATGTACTCCTGCTTGCACTCCTCGAAGAACACGGGGTCCCTGTAGCTGGAGAACAGAGGGTACGCCGTTTATTGTTACTGAATTTAATGCACTTTATAATAACTGCACGCTGCGAAGCATTAGTTACGTATGAGTTAACACTCAATTCATCATTTTTAAAGCATTGTTCCACATGTTATAAATTATGGATTCACCATTTGTAAATTAAGTATTAGACAATGCAGTGGTTCTCAAGTACCAGGGGGTACTTGAGATTCAAAATATATATACTTTTAAAAGTATCATAAATTAAAAAAATGCTTATTTAATAAATATTCAATAATATAAGTGTAGGATAACACACCTTTACCATGCAATAACACACATTTACTTTGTAATAACAAACCTTTACTGTGCAATAACACACATTTACTTTGTAATAACAAACCTTTACTGTGCAATAACACACATTTACTTTGTAATAACACACCTTTACTGTGCAATAACACACATCTAAAGTGCAATAACATACCTTTATGTAATTTACTGTGTAATAACACATTTACTGTGCAATAACACACATTTACTGTGCAATAACACACATTTACTGTGCAATAACACACATTTACTGTGCAATAACACACATTTACTGTGCAATAACACACATTTACTGTGCAATAACACACATTTACTGTGCAATAACACACATTTACTGTGTAATAACACACATTTACTGTGCAATAACACATTTACTGTGCAATAACACACATTCACTGTGCCAGTGCTGTGCGTTGCAGAGGAAATGTTTGCAGAGCACAGAATACTCACTGTATCGTCAGACATTCCTTCAGCGCCGCATTCTGCTCTCGACACTTAAACACCATGAGGAAACCGGTGTCTTTACAGCAGTGGTTGAAGGCTGGAGGGAGGCGGTGGATAGAAAAAGAGGTTCAACAGCCACAAACATCAAATGCATTACTAGATCTTGTTTTCAAATATACTGACATAACCTTCCACCATACACTATGAAATCAAGGGCAAGAGCAGAACATAAGTAGCCACACATGCAAACCGAGAAGGGCCTCTTCGTAGTGACTCCACCACAAGAAGGGACCCTGGTCTTGGGCCATGTTGGCAGCCCTCTTATCAAACTGAAACCCACGCTTCCTTGTTCACACAAAAGGCTGAACTCAGCTGCGCAGGCCTCAGAGTGGTTGCGCTGGTCTGGAACCCACCACGCATGCACACATATACCAACACGGCCAGCAACACATGCCCCCCCCCCCCCCCCGGACCAGTTGTTGCCCCACTGATCTTCTCACCAGAGAAGAACAGAAGAAAAAAAAGCAACACCTAAATAAAAGGTTGCCACAACACTTCAAAGCGTACTGAGGTGTCATCTGTCGTTCTAGAGCAGGGGTGGGCAAACTTTTTGGCTCAGGGGCCACATTGACTTTTAAAATTAGACAGACGGGCCGGGCCAGTATCAGATGGATAGAGAGTGTTTGTGTGAACCAATATACATTATAAATAAAAGCCAATAACTAAAAAGTAAAGAGAACTTACATTACTTACTAACGAATATAACTTAAATGACTCAGCTTTTTTGTTTAACTTGCTGGCTAAGTCTTCGTCAATTAGTTATACACGCCGAGTCACTGTCCTGCGTGATAAACTACATTTTTGAATTTGTTTTTGCTCTCTGGACACAAGAGACCTGTTGCAGAGGGGCTCTGCAGAAAGCACGGCATAGCTGTCCTCTGCCGCACGGCACGTAAAGACCGCTGTAACGCTTCTCCGTTCCCGACTTGAGTTAAGAAACATCGATGCTGGTCTTTTGCCGTCATCGTGCTTCGGAAAAACGCCCAACGGGCCGGATCCGGCCCGCGGGCCGTAGTTTGCCCACCCTTGGTCTAGACTCTAGAATTTGCTGCGGGCCAATAAAAACTGACCCGCGGGCCGCAGTTGGCCCGCGGGCCGTAGTTTGGACACCCCTGTTCTAGAGTAACATCCTGGTCACTGTCCCCTATGCCGGCTGCAAAAGGCTCTACATCTGTAACATGGTGATCGTCCCCCGAGATGCAACGGGTGAAGCCGCCCCACGAGGCTGCATCGGCGTGTTTCTCCGGATTAAACGCTCGAGGCCTTCGCTCTAAACAAGGCGTCGGAGGCTCTTGACCTCGTTAACGAGCTCTTCTTCTGCAGGATGTAATTAAAAACACTGGCCTGCCATGCCCCCCCCCCTTCCAAACATCTGACACCATAAAGACCTTCACCAGTGGCATCAGTATGGTTCTCACACAGTCACTTTCATCAGGATGCAGATGTGAAGAAAAACCAATTTAGAGAAGCAGAACAGTGCGACTAATCTAATCATGAAGCGCCTCATCCCGGTCCCGTGGTACTAATAGAGGCTGCCGCTCCCATCGCAGCTACACCAAAAGGCAAATCTAGGAGACTCGTCGGACTAGGCCACTTCTGAAGGAAGGTGTGATGCCACCTTCACTTGAGGCGGGGTTTGTTTGCCATTTTTTAAAGATTCAGAAGTGAAGTCTGGCAGAAGCTCGGGGCGCCAACGTTTAGGGAGACGTGGACCTTCAGAGGAAGATGAACGGCGTGAACTTAAAAACAGAAGAGGAAAGTCAAAGATGTGTGCTTTCCTGGGTAATTAAACTAATTAATAATGTGTAGTAACTGAAAGTACAGATATCGGATACCAATCTGATTAAATATGGTCCGATAAAAGGGCAATTTAAATAATTATGTATTACTCTGACAATTAAATTATAGATTTCATAAAAACAAATATAAAGAAACGGATGAAAGACAACCAAAGGATGCCTCAATCTCAAACAAGCACATTAGTGGCTCGTGACTCGACCACAGCGGTTAGAAAGTAGAGCATCAAGTAAGAGGAGGTATTTCACAACCTGTAACGTTTTGAATCAGCTTGTGCTGCCGGCTCAGGTGTTGGATCGGTACCTGGTATCAGTGTTGGAACTGGGCCCATGCCACACAACAAGTATGTCGATGGGGAAATTACTATTTCAACTGAGACTTTTGTCTTCTTTCCGTATTTTGGATGAATTAAATGTACAAGCAGCTTTCTGCAAACGTTGAATATTATCTGATTGTTTACTTTAAATGGTTTATTCTGAAGGACAAGTGAGCGTATGGAAATGAAAAGCTAATGCAAAAGGATGAATCAGCTAAATTAAAAAAACTACAAAATAATACAATGTAACGGTCAGTAGTGCCAACAGTACACAACTGTGGGGTGTTTGAGGCACACAGGAAAACACACTACCGGGTACATCGTTTTTACTTTCTTTTGCAAAACGCGATGTGGGAACCCGGCGCAGACACAAACACACAGAATAAATGAGAGAGGGCGGACACGGAGGTGTGAAAACGAGTGGGACGAGACGCATGTGAGGGGGGGGTGGAGGGGGTTTCCGCTGCCCACACACCTGAGGCTGCATGTGCACACCGGCTCAGATGTCACCAAACCACATCACCGAGTCGTCACCTGGCTGCTGCAGTGGACCGGGGCCGCGGCCCGTTCAGCAATTCAGAGGAAAAAATACACTTTTTATGGTGGAGGGAAGCAGTTTAACCAAAAAGAGTAAAAATGATTAAGAGACGGTAAAAAAAAAAAAGAAAGTGCACGGACCCACAAGGATACTGTTTGATTTTGAATTCATTAATAATCACGCTTTATTGTGAGTGTGGGGTTTTTATGGTTGCGGTTACAATAACACTACATACAGAGTCATATTTTATACATTTCCTCTGTATTAAATATAGCTGTGGAGTCACATACTTAGATAATAAGTGTGGGGAACAGGCTATTAAAGGCAGACTGCAGCCCCGGGGAGACGTTAAATCATAAATAACGAAGCATTAATGAACCTTTTGTTCATATTAACTAATACTTTGGGGGGTTTCCAACACACTGTTTGGATTTTATGGTTTTTTTTGTTTTACAGCTTTCCAAATGCTCTGGAGGTAAAATACACTTTGATAACTGGAGGGAGGCCGTTTCCTATTGTGACACTTAGCTGTAACGAGAACTGAATATTATTACTTCAAACAATAATCTAAAATGATCACGGTGGGGGACTAAATGAGTTATCGTTTCATACGTCAATGACTGCAGAATAAATCCACTGCACTCTCCTACTGAGGATATTAAAGCTGATATGAAGGCTTATTTTGGACATTTTCTTTAACTTTTGGGGAATAGCATAAGGACTTTTAGTGGGCGGGGCTTCTCTATTGCATTTGTTACACAGGAAACACTCAGTTGACAGTTTATGAAGTGCAACTAGTCATTTAATGGCGACTTTTTATTAAAACTTCAGTTTTAGTTTCAGACAGGCGTTGACATTATAATGGGATGCATTTCTAATGTTTCATCCACCCTCGTTGATGGGCTTCTTCACAGCAAGTACTTTGACTTGTCGTAGGAAAAGCATTGCATTACTCAATACAACTTCATTATGACCATATAATGAAAGATGGAGGGTTTTATTGATGATGTAGTTGAAAGAACTTTTGGTTTTCTCTCATTTTATTGCAGATCCATAAATGAATGCAGACATAACAAAAGGAGTGCACGTCCAGCCGATATGAAGAAGCTCCTTCACCCGTTCCTAAAAGACCACAAATATGGCCGCCTCTTCTCTGGCTTTGTGTTGCAGACTGGACGACCACTCAATGCGCCATGCGGCTCCGACCTGCGATGCACCAACATGCTGCAGGTTTATTACAGCAACCATGGAGAGCAAGAGACTCTAAGAGAGACGACCGGGTTCTGAAGATGTCTGGGAGCGACTGTGGCTCAGTGGTTAGCAAGTCAGTCTTTCAATCAGAAGGTCGGTGGTTCAAACCCCGGCTCAGCCAGTCCACGTCGTTGTGTCCTTGAGCAAGACACTTAACCCTAATTGCTCACCGTTGCTGTGTCTACGGTCTACTGTATATCATGTAAGTCTCTTTGGATAAAAGCGTCAGCTAAATGAAATGTAATCTAATCTGCTCCCAGCAGCAACGCTACACCAAGAACCAGAAACCGCATCAGCTAAATGGAATGCAGCCACCTCTTTCTGCAAAAAACATCATACTTCACAATGTGAAGTATGATGTTATAAGCAAAACACAACATAAAAATGGCTGTGCTCCGGCTAACCCTAAAATATATTTTTTTTATGATGTGACTGAAGTGCGCGCACACACACACACACACACACACACACACACACACACACACACACACACACACACACACACACACACACACCTGTAACCTTCTCAGCACAGCGCTCCTTGGCCTTCTCCCTCATCATTTTGGGGATAAGGACATCTTTCTCCACGTGCCTCAGTTGGATCTCCTCTGAAGAAGCAGCAACCACGAAGAGGACACACAGGGAAACCATCAGGACCATGATCATCATCATCATCACTCCTCGTGCCATGTTATTTCTTACAATGCTTACAAAGTCATTGAAGAAGGCTGTTAACGTCACAACCTCATGGCAACACGAACAATGAGGTATAATATCCCCCATGACGTAATTACAGCCTCTTCGGTTGGCTCGTGCTAGCTTACGTTAGCTAAACACGAGTCCACGTAACGTCGAATAACGTCGACGCAGTGTAAAGAGCGACGTAACTTACACACTTAGCGAGCGTGATGTCATCAAATAAACATATAAAACACGTCACGCACTTTTAGGTGAGCAGAATAATACCTGTGTTGGCTGCCTCCATTGTGATGCGACGTTTCTCATAACATTACAAAACTGGACCAATGTGACCTCGTCGCGTACGCTCAAAACACTTCCGCTGACGTAGGTGGGCGGAGCCATAAACTACAAATCCCAGAGTCGCTGACGGACTACGTCATGCTGCTTTTGCCCTACAACAATAAGAGACCTATAATATTAGAAACACTGTCCACGCACTATGTGGTTAAGCATATAATAATAATAATAATAATAATAATAATAATAATAATATATATATAATTAATATAATACGTATAGTAATTGTAATAAGTCTAATAATTATAATAACAATAATATTATTAATACATTAATGGTTTTCATTGTAATTTAAAAATAAATTGGTGTGAGTGATGTATACCAATCATATAGCTTACATGTCAAAAATATGTCAGCAAATCCCAATCCAAATTATGTGCTCCAGAAAGACATAACCTCATTTTATTTCCTCCTGGTTGGTCAAAATGTTCAGTACAAGGTGTGGACCTAATTGTAGAAATGCCATACCATTAGATTTTATTTTTTATTTTGTAAGAGATGTTGTTGCCAAGCATCATGTAGTTGTATGTAAAATAGTGTAATGGTGCAATTTTGTCAGAGCCAATGTGAATATCGTAAAGACCAGTGCTTTCTCCCATAACCATTATTACATTACTTTTACTTACATTTTAATTCATTATTATCAAATAATTGTACAAATCCACACTTTGATTTAAGGGCAGACACAGTATTTCCACTTAGTTTTGCAGGATCTAATGACTTAATGCTATTATTAATAATGATTATTTTTCTTCTTTCACATGCAAAATAACCCAGAATAAAAAACAAAATAAATCTGTAATTTGGACCAGCCGGCTCGAGGGGAATAAAGCCATAAGAGCGGTGAAAGAGTGCTCCGCTGAAAGTGCATCGACAGCCAACCACAATGCTTGTGAGCCTGCACCGCAGACTGCACGCTGAGCATCAGCCTGACCACAGCCAGTTGTGGGGCGGACTGGCTGTCTAGATCCCATGCAAGCAGGCCTCACCTCGCAGGTACACACTCGCAGACGTGCAAAAGACAAGCTTCACACGTTAGACTGCACTAAGAAATGCACGTAAACTACCCACCTCCACATCCAAACCACATGTACACCCCGTGCACCTTCACAACCCACACTCACCCACGCACACACACACACACACACACACACCAGCAGAGGGGATATTGTGAATGTCTTGCCTGTCGACTTGAAGTTTTAACGGCTCTCTGACCTCACAAAGCTAAAGCTGCCACTTAACTCAGTGGAGGAGCGCGTTCTTTTCATCTGAGAATCAAAAGCCATGAGAAAAGACAAAACAATGATTTCATCAAAAGCCCCCTTAACAAGCAGAGACCACCTGTATGAACTGCATGTTTTTTTTACCCCAGACATAGACAGTTACAGCAGATGGACACACACACACACACACACACACACATCTCCAAGTCCAACCAAACACCTTCCAGACTGCACTCTTCTGTTTCCATCCCTCCTGACACCAGGTGGGCATCTGCAGATTTTAATATCGGCAGATCTTCCCAAACTGGAGCCAAGTTTCCACAACAGGGAACACGAGAAGGAGCAAATCAAATCTGAATAAAAGAAAACTATATTCTGTGAGCTTTATTTTATATGTTTAATGAACTCTGCCATTATAATAATAATAATAATAATACAATTTTACATTAAGCCTTAACATTTAAGTTATTGTAATTCTGTGTGGAAGGAACAAAGTTTTTTTTATTATACGGAGTAACTGTCTTTAACTGTGCTTATGACAATAAAAATATCTTCAGTCTTGAATCTCTTGAATTAAACAGTTGAGGCCAAAATGTGCTCTATTAATATTGACAAATCTCTCAGACACAATGTATGTATATCCATAAAAAATACATGCATATAAGTAATGTTTTACTTAATAAGATGTGTAAATGAACAAATGAAAAGCAGAAGTCTAACATTGATGTCTAATGATTATGAATTATGTTACAATGGGAAAAAAGCACATTGTCAGAAAATAAAATCTGATTCTCTAATGATGAGAAATATTAAGTATTTTTTCCCAATTTTTTCAAATGAGTGTGGTAAATGTAAATTCATAATTATAAAAGCAAAACAATTTTTATTTTGAGCTGATGAGTTTTTTTTTTATTTGCACAATTTAAAAAAAGAACACTTTAATCTTCCTTTATATTCTGGTTTGGCCACAGTGTAAATACACAGAGACACCAAACACTCATTTACTGTCAGTGTGAACCCTCTTTGAGCTTCATAATTAGGTTATCAAAGAAAAGACAAAGAATAACAGAGAAATGCATCAGTCAAACAGCTATCTGGTGGTTTTACTAATTCACTTATGAACCTAATATGCAAGACTGGTGGAGCAAATGCATATTGTTGTTTACTGAAACAGAGTAAACACTGGAAGTTCACTTCTTTAGGGACAGAAACCTTCTCAGTATTTGTTGATTTCCAGCTCAGGAATCCTATTAGACTCCTGTGCATGCTGTGAGAGTAAATAATGTGCCTTTAAAACAATATGTTTATAATACTGAAGGGAAAGGAATCAATCCTGTGTCTTGGGATGAGAGCAGGTCAGCGAGGATGCAGCCCAGTTGGCTCCTTAGTGGAAAGTGCTCACCAGGTAGCATGCTGGCTTGTATGGCAGAGGCACGGCCTCCCAACACTGATCCAATATCACCCGAGCAGCAGGGCCCCGTGAACCTGGCAGAAGGAGGTTATCAGAGTTAAACCCCCTCAGGCCATGCCTCACTGCCCCGGGCCGACCACCAGCTCCTCCAACTGTCCACCGCGGCCGCAGAACCAGGGCCCGGTCCCAGAAAGTTACAGGACCGCCGACACCGGCTCCTCTTGCACCTGTGAGTCTGCAGAACAACGGTTTTGTTGTGAGATTTATACATATAAATAGAGTCATGAGTCCACTAGAAGCCTGTTAAACGTGTTGCAGAAGGGACGATGAAGTCACTGCTTTCACCCTGCACCATAAAACTTGTAGTTTGGAGGAGCACGAAGCCGAGAGCAGGCTGGTGGACTAAAGGAGCCCCAGCGGGATGCAGGAGGTGTGTTTGGGTTTCTCAGACCCCTCTCCTCCGTATCTGTGACTTCCAAGACGCCGTGCGGCCGGCAGATGGGGCGTAGAGACCAGGTCTCAGAGAGTGTTTAAGCCCGGGCGGCGGGGAGCCTCTTCAGGGTCGATGGAGAGCAGATAATCCACCAAGTCGGGTGAGGGGATTACAAACCTGCAGGCAGACCTCTGCTGGTGGGTCCTGCTGTGGGGCACCTTCCACAGGTCACCCCTGTGAAATGTTGGCAGTGGTAATCATTGCCGATGTCGACCGAGAGCATCTTGACGGTAGGAAAAGACACAGTCTCCATGCTGCAGGCTTTTGGTATCAAAGTGTTGTGATGACATAGCCATGCAGACCTGTGATGTTCGCTAGAATGATGCAAAGAGAAGCACGAGCGTTTACCTTCTTCCGATCCTCGTTTTTTATTCATCTCTAACCAGACTCCATACTGGTGTGAATTAAATCACCATGAAGACATATGTAAAAAAAAAAAAAGCATGCAAACCAAATTCAGCAATATAAGAAATAACACACTTCCAGGCATAATGAAGCCATATCATGATACTCCAGAGCCAGAAAACCTTTTTTTGCTTTTTTTTGGGGGGTCATATTGGCAACACCCATGCAATGTCAGGATGCATTTCCTCTCAAGCAAGTGAAGGGGTCTGCCACTGTGCCGCAATCTGCACCCGCTTCTCAGGCAGGCTAAACCCTTTGACACCACAGTTTTTAATTAAAATTACATTAGGAGTAATCAGCCGGAAGAGTTGGGGATGGAGAACGGGGGCAGAGAGGGAGGCTTGGGGGGGCCGAGGTACGTTTTGCATGGAGGATGGAGGGGGGAGAGGCTGACCCTGGACCAGTGATCTCTGTCAGAAGAGACGCTGCTCTCGTGAGCTTGTGGTAGTTTTAGTGCTTTTTAGGAGCCGTAACAATACAGTAAAAAAAAGGAAATGGCAAATACACAAATTACACAATTAAACAATTCAACCGGACAATTCGCTAATTAGTCTAGATTAAACAGTGACTACGAGATCAGTTTGATAACTTCCTGCAGTGACTGCTTTACGCTGTCGTTGTATTCTGCTCCGTGGGGGATTGAGAACATACGTTTGTAAAATTAAGTTGTTGAAAGCTTTATTTTTTGTATTTGTTTTAGACGAGACACATCTGTCTTTCTCACTGCATCTGTAAAAGTGGAAGAGCAAATGTTAATACGACTTCCTTCTTCCCAGAAACAGCAGAGGGCTGAAGAGAGGCGGCTACAAAGACCCCATTCGTTCTCACTTGAGGGGCTCTCGCCGAGATAATTATAAGCTTTATGAAAGTACACAGCAGAAAAAAAAGTGGAAGAAACCCACCGAAAGAATGGACAAGACAGGAGTAGAAAATTACTTTCCCCCTCTGCCTTCGCTTTATGCCCCCTCTAACAAGAGATGAGACGCAGCGGATGGAGGAGGCCTTCTTCAGGAGGCATCCCGGGGCTTTTTTTTTTTTTCTTTTTTTGCGGCGAGGGAGAGCATTCACCCTTCTTGTGTTTCTCCCATTCATTAAGCCAGCAAACCTCTGACCGTCCCACAATGACCAGAGCTTTCCTTCATTACATGGTCCATCTTGATGAAAAGATGAAGAGGACAACAAGGGGAGCAGAAATGAAGGCCAGGCCATTTGAATAGGGGTTGGGTATAGAATCCACTCGCACTAAACAACACCAAAGAGAACATCTTGTCTTTTGATCAAGTTTCTTTCTCCATCTCTCTCCCCTTTCTCTGTCCTGTGTTTTTTTTTTTTCTTCTTCTTCTTCTTTTCTAGAATATGATCCTCTCTCTCGGCTTCTGTACCCACATCGCCTACACTGCGCCGAGTGTCTGAATGCGGTTAATTATCTAAAAGGAAAAGTTTGTACCTGTTGAAAAGCCATCCTCGGTTGCTTGGCTTGTTAATGCCAACAAAAGGCCGCCATAGCGGATGGTCAGAGGACACCACATGCTGGGGGAGCCTTTCAGACGTGTCCCTAATAAGAATGCAGCGGTGAGAGCGCCTCTGAATGCACACAGGGGAGAGGAAGATGGGTAGCAAGGAGAAAGGAAAAGAAAGGGGAAAAAACATCTTTTACCTCTCCATCTATAATTACTCCAAATGAAGAATAGGCTGAAGAAATGGCTGGGGAGACTTTCCATTATGACAGAAAAAAAGAAGAAAAAAACGTCAAGTAGAGAAGGCAAAGCACAAGATCGATAGATTTTTAATGGATAAAAGATTTTTTTTTTTTTACAACATCTCAGAAGTAACGACGTAGAGTATGTGCATCCGTGTGTGTGTGTGTGTGTGTGAGTGTGTGAGTGTGTGTGTGTGTGTGTGAGTGTGTGTGTGTGCGAGTGTGTGAGTGTGTGTGTGTGTGTGAGTGTGTGAGTGTGTGTGCGAGTGTGTGAGTGTGTGTGTGCTCAAGTGAAATCACATTTGTGACTTTTAAATGTAGAAAAGCACTGTCCAGACGCCATTATGTGGCCACTCCATCAGCCCCACAGTCAATATGCTGCACATACAGCTGTCTGTCTGCAGCTTGGCTTCTCGCATGCGATGCTCAGAGATGTTTATCAATCGCCTTCACAACCTGCCGTCTTCTCTCCTTCCTCCTCCTCACTTCATCTGATGAAATGAATCACTGAAGAAGGAAGAGGGCTGCCTCCTGTTTCCTCTGTGTCAGCATTAGAGAGAGATGTTGCTGTCTGTGGGGCCTACAGTGATCTGTGTGTGTGTGTGTGTGTGTGTGTGTGTGTGTGTGTGTGTGTGTGTGTGTGTGTGTGTGTGTGTGTGTGTGTGTGTGTCTGTGTGTGTGTGTGTGTGTGTGTGTGTGTGTGTGTGTGTGTGTGTGTGTGTGTGTGTGCGTGTGTGTCTGTGTGTGTGTGTGTGTGTGTGTGTGTGTGTGTGTGTGTGTGTGTGTCTGTGTGTCTGTGTGTGTGTGTGTGTGTGTGTGCGTGTGTGTGCGTATGTGTGTGACCCTCTGACCTGAGAGGAAGTGTCATCTCTTGCTGTAAATGGTTTCACGCTCTCACAGGGAGAGTCGTGTGTGTGTGTGTGTGTGTGTGTGTGTGTGTGTGTGTGTGTGTGTGTGTGTGCGTGTGTGTGTGATGAAGCTTTGGTCGAGGTGAAGCTCGGCCGGCTGTGTTCATGTAGTCATCAGGCCCTTCACACCTTAAATAATACACTAATACACACAACATTCACACACTCACGATGTGCAAGGTGTTGCACGAACCCCGAGAAATCAATGTGCACTTGTTCACATAGTGAGCACAAAGCTTGGCCTCTGGTTTTGGTCTCTCTCTCTTCTTTTTTATTAACATTTGCAAACGTAAACTATAAAAAAAATTAATTTAATGTAATTTCTGAGTTGTAAATCTTGACTATTTTTATCTGTAACTGTTAAAATAGTTAAACGCTTCTCCAAAATTCAATAAATTCCCATTGGATGCTCTCCGATCCCAATCCCAGGTGTTCATCTCTCTTTTGTGGCCTAATTTGTTCATCTTCTATCCCACCATCAGAATGTGAATAGTCTATTTGATCCTCTCTGAGAAGGTGAGTAGCACTGGAGGTTTGTGAGCAATTGACAGCGCTTTTATAGGATCAGTAGGTGTGCGTATGTCTTTCATAAATTACACAAAAATGGTGAAAAATACACCTTGCAAAGGATGATGCAAATCAGGACCCTATCTAAGAGCAGCATGTTTATTCAATATAGACTCGTTGATTCAACACTGTGTGTGTGTGTGTGTGTGTGTGTGTGTGTGTGTGTGTGTGTGTGTGTGTGTGTGCGTGCGTGCGTGCGTGCGTGCGTGCGTGCGTGTGCGTGTGTGTGTGTGAGTGAGAAAGAGAGTGGGGGTACAGGCCTCACACGGGGGATAGGTGCTAAAATAAACAGTGAGAAAAACTGCGAATGTGACAGCTGAGCAATAGGATACGGAGGAGTCGGGTTTCGTAGACAATAACAATCTATTTTTACTATCAGTAGTGGCGTATATTTTCTTTAGAATACAAATGTGTGGCCATTTTTTATTTTGGCTCTGGAGGTATTGTAGATACTATATTGCTCATATTTAATATCCTTCAAAAATGCAGTTTTTTTTTTCTTCTGCCAAGTGCAGAGCTACAGCATAATCTTACGTACGCCGACAACTTTTTGTAAAATGTTGTGCCGGTTTCTCCTGCACACCTTTCCTCCGCTTCCTAAAGTAAAGACATGCGCACAACACAGGGAGAGAGGAAGAGAGGAAGAGAGGAAGCAGCCTCTCAATTATCAACCTCTCTCTCCTCTCAACACCTCATGTTTCTCTGTTAATGATTAAAGCTCTGATTAAGATGCACTTAACCCATAAACAGCAGTCCCCATTCACACGCCGTCGAAAAGCCAATTAAAGCAAGCCGACACTTCAATTAAGACCGACAAAGGCCGGACAATATCAGAGGCTTTGTGGGAGAGGGGGGGTCACTTTAACAGAGATCTGGGTCAGGACGTAAAAGTAATATCAACCGATAAGAGTTTTTTTTTTTTTTTATGGATTTAAGTGGCTAATATAAGAATAAAAGGCCCAAATGGGTCTCAGAGTTGAGAGTCTGCTGTGGAAAAGAACTTTAAATTGCCTCAAAGTCATCTCTGCATGTCAGTTTAATTAACGATTTGGATATTCATAGAGACTTCTGAAACGTGACGAAATCCCAAATTTGGCATTTGACAAGAAAAAAGGTTGGAAATACGAATCAAGGTAAACTAGAAATCGTAATTATGTCTGTTTACCTGCTTAGTTTTGATCTTTTGCGCTGGTAAACAAGGGATTCTAACTCACGGGGCCTCTCGCCTTCCCAGCAGTCACCAGTTCAGACGGGCATTTTTGCATCCAAACTTCTAAACAAAGCCGATTAATTAACTCTCAGGCTTATACCTCTGAACCATAAAGGGCTTACAAATTACCGTGGGGGAAGTGATTACAACCATGGAAAACAATAAATCAATCAATGAATCTAATGAAGCCTGCGTGCCGTCGCTGGCGGTTCGCTTTTACCCTCAGTCATCTGTGGAATAACAATGGGGAAGAGGGGGACCGTAGTTAAATTGTTAATCACAATGTGATACAACAGTCAGCAGATTCCCCGTACGAGACAATCATGCCCAGGGTCCTGTCGGCTCCAAGAGAGGACATAATGCAGAAAATATTCTTTCCACCCGACTGGAGGGAGGGACACAGAGGATGTATTTATTCTTTTGCTGTATGAGAAACAAAACAAAAGTCATGTTCAGAAACAAGCGTGAAGGGAGGACTGCAGTGGTTCAGACACAAACAATGAATTCAATCATTTTTAGATATATAGATATTTAGATTTGTAAAGTATTTGTATGGCCCGGATGTCGTAATAACGTAATGTGATGCTCAATTAAAGCCGACAGGGATTTCTTCCCACAAGGAGGTCAGAGGTCAGCTGGAGAGCAGAACTTCAGCAGGGAAGATATTTGAAATTGGTCGATTTTATCTGCATGCAAATGGTACCGAGGCCGAAGAGGAAGCCATTCTCCATCTTGTCTTGTAGCTCAGCTTTTCAAGAGGGTGTTCGTATCATGCCTTAAAGGTATCGCCGTCTCTGCGGATCATCTTGGTTTTATTGAGGTAATAGCTCATTACTGTGACTTGAGATCAAATTGTGACTGTGTTGGGGGGTTGGGGGGGTGTGGGGGGGCTGACACAGGCAGATTGGTGGGCAGGGACTCTTTAACAGTACAGATTGGGTGATAACGAGGAAGTGCTCTAAACGGGCAATAATTGGTCCTGGCCTGAGACTTCTGCAACTTCCCTTCAGATAAGTGATTTTGGGAGTCATGTTTCTTGGCTGAGGAAAGCTTCTTCTAGGAAGACAAGTCTCTTGTGTGAAGCTGTGATCCGGATGAACTGGCAGGGGCGGCCTCAGATCATCGGGGGATGGGACTGGCAACGAGGGTACGAAACAAGAAATAGGCAATGCCGTGCTTTTGGTTTAAACGAAGACGAATCAACTAAAACCTGTGTTGAATTTCAGCATCAGAGTTTTCACAGTTTTTACAACTGTTGCTTCCTCGTGACTCGGGATACCATGTTGTTCCTGTGTTGCATCCAATTTCAGAATAAAACTACTAACTAACTATAATAATATAAAGACCACTCACCAATACTAACCTCCCCATCATGCTGCTCTCCTGGCCAGATCACTTAATCTCAATCGGACTAATTGGTTTATAAAGGCTAAATAAGTAGGACTTCATCCACCTCCTGTATTTGCAAAGAGGTATTCAGAGAGATAGCCTTCAGCATACAGTCACGCAAACAGGATCTCATTAGCGAATGCAAATGAGAAAACACCAAATCTGAAGAGAGGCAGAAGTGTATCTCCCTGGGATAGCTGGAACATGACAGCTCACCAACCGCCCCCACGCTGGGCACCAAATGTGATGGTCCGCTCCTGCTGCTCGTCTTAACAGGATGCTGGACCAAACCATAAATGTAGGAGTGGGGGGGGGGGGGGGGGGGGGGGGGGGGGAGACAAGCAAGTGGGTCACTAGAGGTCTTCGCCTTCTGCTATTTGAAGTTATTTGATGTTATACATTTTTATAGTCTGCAAATGCAAAATTCTTCAAGTGTATTTGCATGATAGTTTAGGTTTGTCTGACAATTTTGCACAAATTAAGTCTGTTCTTTATGCACTGGTAACTAATTAACAAGGGGGGTGAAAACGGGTTGTAAAACTTTGGAGTGCAAATTTTTTTTCAATACAAAACTCCCATAACTCTCAATTACATCACCAGAGGTGAGAACATCTTTGTAGTTTCCCACATGATCTGCGAAGGCAGCTGTTCAGCCAGGAGGGCAGAAAGCTGTGATTCAAGCATCCAATTAAAGTGATAATTAATTAGGTTTTCTATGTCTGTATGTTGTTGAGAGGGCATTTCCCAGGAAGTGAGGAAGACGAACCCTCGGAGCCAATCAGAGCTCTCGTCTGTGAGCATGTCTGTCGTGACATCACAAGCAGAGTTCCTGGCATGGCTTCAGCCCAACAGACCTTCTGCTCCCAGCAGGGTGGAAGTGGCCGAGGGCAGGCCGGCGATGGCCAGGTCACCAGCTTTTTCCTCCGGCCCGGCATGAGCGCTGCGGAGGGGTGGCCGGCAGGATGGCAGGATGTCAGAAACAGCCCTTTAGACGTGTCAAAAAGCAGGCACAGCTAGGGGAAGCTGCTCATCGAGCGCGACAGAGAGCGAAGCGTGAGGCCGCGATCCAGACCGGCTGCGCGATAACCACAATGTAGTATAGTAGTGAGCAGTAGTGAGAAAAGCTGATTTAAGCTACAGGAATTGTATGTTTTCATCATCACAGACAGCAGTATAGTGGCTGAAATAAACTTGTTCAAAAGAATGCTGGACCGTTTATTTTAAAAGACCCCCTTAGACATTTTAAGACTCTTGTTTCAACAATAAATTGCGTCTATTTATTGTTTATCTTGTAGGTTAAACGGCCTGAGACAAGGCGTCTCCATCCTCTCCACTCACACTGTGTTACTAGTGTTTTCCAGTTGCGTATAGTTCCTATCAGACCACGATAGTCTTTTTATTCTTGCACATGCCTGCGTTAAATTCTGATTTAAACGCAGATTGGAGAGCATATCTATAGCCTCTCAACGACTCTCAACGTGGCGACGGTTGAGCCGGCTTCTCGCAGCTAACGTGCTAGCAGCTAAAGTGAAAGCAGCTAACACGCTAGCAGCCAATGTGCTAGCAGCCAACGGTCTAGCTGCTAACGTGATAGCAGCTAACACGCTAGCAGCTAAAGTGAAAGCAGCTAACACGCTAGCAGCCAACGTGCTAGCAGCCAATGGTCTAGCTGCTAACGTGATAGCAGCTAACACGCTAGCAGCTAACGTGAAAGCAGCTAACACGCTAGCAGCCAACGGTCTAGCAGCCAACGTGCTAGCAGCTAACGTGCTAGCGGCTAACTTTCTAACAGCGCAACCAACAGCAACATTGCTGTTCAGCTAACAGTGTTAACCTGAGGGGGGGCTGGAGGATGGGCGCCATGCTTCAGGTCAGGCCGGCGTTATCAGCCGTAACCGCCAGAGCACAGCGGCGGCCATGACCCGGCCATGGGGCACGCTCACATGCGTCTAAAACTCACTTAAAGGCATGCGCAGCCCACTAAACAAAGCACAAAGAGGCTTAGAAAACAACACACAAGAGAGGGAGAGGGACTTCCTTCCTGCTCAGACCGTTGCTCCACTTTATCTTTACATAACAAATAGTGGTTTGCTGCTATATTAATGTTCAGAACATCAAATACAGAAACTTTCAGGTGAGAACAGAGTATTTCCCCCTGCGGCAGATGAATGTGAAAGCTAAAAAACCCAAGTGACTCATTCGAGGGGAGACTCCTACATATTCAGAGGCTGAGTGAACATGAGTACATGTTAGCGAGCGCTCCACCGGGACAGCCGAGGAGCTTCAACAGAAACAGAGCGCTTCACACGTTCTCACGTCTGAGTCACGGCGTCAGCATCAGTGCACGTGGCCGTATGCGTTGTGTCAAATGGGTAGTTTGCTAAATCAAGAAAGAGAAAGTTAGAGGGAAAGAGAGAGTTTCACATTGGTGCTTGAGAGTAAACATTTCAATACATTTCTATATAACACATTTGACTCGCTGAAATACCAATGACGACAGAAAAAAGCAATGCAAGCAGGGGGGGGGGGGGAATACTTCTGTGCCAAAGCAAATGCAAGACCACTGAAAGTCTTACTCTATATTCATGACTTCCTGAAATAATCAAACAACTCAATCAGGTTACCGGCGAGGTGCATTAGCTTCAGGCTGTTTGCTGTGCAAATAGTTTACTCAGAGAGTTGATTTGTGTTGTCTGATGCTCAATGTGTTTATTTCAGAGGTGGCGACCTGAGTCATTAATCCTGTCACGGCCTTTGTCATGTAAAGGCCTCTCTAAGCATGCAGCAGCAGCAGCAGCAGCTGAGTGTCGTCTGGCCTTGGGAGGCTTCTTAGAGCTGTTAATGGTGCCCCGTTAGCACCGGGAGGGCAGCGCCATTTACAGTCTGAGTGTGGCCCCCTTTGAATCTGAGAGGTGGAAAGAACCCAGAAAGCAGTCGGCTGTGAGCTCCTTTACGAGCCCCAATGATCTGTGAATGCCTCCTGACAAACCTGTGTACTGGGGCAACGTCCATCATCACCATCACACCTTCTTCATGGGGTGAGCCTCAGTGGGGGAGAGTTCAGATGCTTGTTGGTGTATCGTATATAGAAGTCTGTGGGTTTCTCTCTCGTGTTCGATCTTTTACAATTATGGCAAAATCACAAAATGCTGTGTGCTCTTTTGATCGGGGCTCCTCCATTCAGCCTCCATTAGCATTGCTATGGGGGATCCCATCGCTGTGCATATCTGTACTGGTCTCTGACCACAAAGATGCAGTTTCAATCTGCGCAGGTTCCATTTGTGCCGTTATTGACGTGAAAATTAAAGAATTGTGTTCATTATTATTTTTGTATTTGTGCCTTATTGTCAGTGAGCTACATTTATTTTTCACAGTCTGACACGTTTTGCTCAACATGTTATTAAAGTGTTACAATGGTTGTGGATTCCATGCTTCTTCTTTTTTTTAAGGCTATATTTGCGATTGTGCTGAAAGTTTTGAAAAGTTGTGGCCAACTTTAAATCTGCAGCAACGCCTTTTCAGAAATATGAACATGGATGTCTTTAACTCCAGAATTAAGAGTTTTTTTTGTTTTTTTTTTGTAAAAATCAGTGCTCTACAATATAAGGCCAGGGTCCACTCTGCACTATGACCCCATGCAGGCACACTGATGGGACTGTTACGTCTTTGTGAGGACGCTGAGCTGGAGGGATGGTATTGGGGAGCAGCTCTTATACACCTTGGCTGTGAGGCCCCTCCCCTGGAGACCAGAGGGTCTGATAATAGGCTGCTATCTGTGCGTCATGCCACACGGAGCGAGCAGCGCCTCTATCCTCCGATCCTCCTCCACATGGCTCAGGCTTCACCTTTTTACTCCTCAACCCCAAACACCACATGATGTCCTGCGCGATGGGCTCCGCGTCGCAGGTTATTTTGCGCACTGAAGTTTGTATTTAGCTGAAATTAGTCTTGAGATTGATTTTCAAACGGAAACAGGAGGGAGAATCTCTTGGTAAGTGTATACATCTATTATATTTATATTTTTGTTTTTACATGGGATAGGCATATATTAATTAATTAATTGAATGCATGCGTTTTTATTAGGACACCCGGTGAAACATTGGTTTCATTCAGCACTAAAATAAATGAATAAAATTCAACTGCAATTTAGCCATTGGATATATTCGACAGGGATTCAATGCACATTAAATAATTTTGTCTACTTATTTGTATTTCTTTATTCTTTATTTCTTGGGCAGGATGGTTCACGTTTATTTGTTGCTGTCTGATCCAAGAAACATCACAGGCTTCTTCAAACGGAAAAATAATTGCCTATTTCCCTTTTTCACGTCGGGTATCCCGTTGGGAAACAGAGTCGCATCAGAATTGAACGAATGCAAATTCATCAACTCTGAATAATAATGCAGGATTAACAGCATTCCGTCTAATAGAAAAAGAGTACATTGAAAAAATATTTTTTGTTTTCCCCGCAAATAAATGTTTGTGAAGATAAATATATTATTTTGTAAAAAAAAATAATATGTTGCTGTCATTAATTTCGCACGGTTTAATCTCACTGGTTTCTAGGATCGTGGGTGTCTTTCACTTCAGTTTTAGCACCTCGATGCCCCCTCAAAAGAAATCTGTGCGTTCGACTTCTTAAAGTTTGTCATGTGATTTACGAGAAATTGGCTCTCACTTGAAGGCGACTGGCCTCCAACATGTTGAATAATACACGTAATACACGTAATACCCAAACACACGTAAGGTCACCACGCCACCTCATTTATGATCTGGTCACTAAGGTTATAAAATAGTCGAGATTCGCGTTTTTAGCTCTCATTGTGAATACAAAAATATATATAATATTGGGTTGCCTTATTTTATTACACTGAGTTCAATATGAAAGTGTATTTGTATTTTTTACACATAGAAAAATATTCAAATATAGGCTATGGCAGCTATGAATTGTGTTTAACTTACTGTAAAGTCACTTGTTTAACAAAAGACGATGAATTGATGCAGTCCAGGTTTTGATCGCCTTCTCAGCCACACCCTGCTACGCCCCGGTGATTAGCGGTGCTTTGATAAAGGTCACTTTCCCATGCGCCACCTCGCTGAAGGCCCATCCTGCTACGCGTAATTTGGCACTTTTTGAACGCTGGCGCTCGGCCCCGTGCCTGCAGATGTTGTCTACCGCCGGGGCTCCTCTTAACCACAATCTCTTTCTGTCTCCGGGTTTCAGACTTCAGTGAAAGTTTTTCCTCAGAAGACACCTGGCGTAAAAAAAAACCTGTTTTAGTGATTCCTGTGGAGGGGGAGGGGGGAGAAGACCCCTGGAACAGAGCAGTCTGAGATCAGAGGAAGCAAGTCTGTGTCGAGACCAGAACAGCAGCCATGCTCGGCGGTGAAGGGGAGAGCAGCGCCTTCTCTTCTGCGAAGGAAGCCGCGGAGGACCGGCGCAAGTCCCCGGCTGTGGATGGGGCCGACCCGGCTGCTGGCAGCAGGTACACGGAGCACGGTATGGGGGCTGACCGGTCCTACTACATCCCTCCGACGGTTTCTAAGCAAAGCCCAGAAGCCCAGAACCCCTGCTCGTTCATCCCTTACACCCCCAGTGGGACGGTTTACGCCGCGTCCGGCGCGGGCAGGTACCCCTCATCTCTCCACCTGGGCTCCGTGTTGCCCCCCGCGGGGTTCTCCCCCTCCGCTGCCGGACGCAGTCACTTCAGCCCGGCCTACCAGCTCGGGCAGAGCCCTGGCTGCCTCTACCCGCCCTACAGCAGCTCGGGGTCGGCTCTCAGCGGCATAACTCTGCCCAGCGCCGGCCCGGGGATGAGGGCCCAGGTGTACCTCTGCAACCGGCCGCTGTGGCTCAAGTTCCACCGGCACCAGACCGAGATGATCATCACCAAGCAGGGCAGGTGAGGCGGCGGGATGGAGAGCAAAAACAACCCGGTTTTGATTGTTCTGCAATAAGACCTCAGTTATTATTCGATTATCAATTATTGGATGTTGTCTTGTGCCTGCAGACGGATGTTCCCGTTCCTCAGCTTCAACATCGCCGGGCTCAACCTCACGGCGCACTACAGCGTGTTCGTGGAGGTGGTGCTGGCGGACCCGAACCACTGGAGGTTCCAGGGGGGCAAGTGGGTCACCTGTGGGAAGGCGGACAACAGCGGCCAAGGTACTGAAACAGGTCGAGATTTACCATTACTAACATTGTATTGTGTTCAATGTTGAATTGAGATTTAAATTGAAGGGCTCACCTTTAACCTCTGAATTAAAAAACAAAAAATAATAAAATAACTGTTTTGCAAAAATACAATATTTCGATATAAATTAGGCATTTGTGTTGATGTTGGAATACTTCTTTATTGCAGGGAACAAAGTCTACATCCACCCAGAGTCTCCCAACACGGGGGCCCACTGGATGAGACAAGAGATCTCCTTCAGCAAACTGAAACTCACCAACAACAAAGGGACCAATCACAACACTTCACAGGTATGCCAAACTTATAAATAAAGACATAACCCTAAACTAACGCATTTAACCCTCAGCCATTTGTATCCACTTGTATTACAATGTCAATGTATTTGTTTAGCATTGAAATATATAGCTACATATCTACCGTGGTAAAAAAAATAATTCCGGAAATTAAATAGATTAAAACGCAGCATTAATAGTTTCACGTAGATCACAAAGACGATTTAAAATATGTTGTAATTAATGTTCGGAAGTAAATTATTTTTGCATAATTTGCACAATTAGAATACCACGTATAAAAAATCAAGGAAACAAAAAAGAAACCCGACGCATTTGCACAAATTGGACATGTTTAGAAAACCCCAAAAAATATTTGAATGCTTCTAAAAAATATTTTATTATCGGATGATTTAACCGTTTTTTTATTCCATATTAATTACGCAGATGATTGTCCTGCAATCGCTCCATAAGTACCAGCCCAGGCTGCACATCGTGGAGGTGACGGAGGACGGCGTGGAGGACATCAGCAGCGACGTGAAGACGCAGAGCTTCACCTTCCCGGAGAACCAGTTCATAGCGGTGACTGCGTACCAGAACACTGACGTAAGCACGAGAGCTTCCTGTCTGCTCTGATGTGTGTGTGAGAGCTATACGGGTATCATATACAGACTAATATCTCCTTATAAATAGGAATTACTTCCTGTTTTGATCAATTTGTATTCATTGCAACTCATTCAATGCACATATGATTATTATTCTAATGTTAGTAATCTAACTGCTATTTCCTTGTATGTAACTTGTTCTCTCTTTATCTCCTCATATTAATATGAATGGTGTTTTTCCATTTTGGTTTCTTTTAGATTACACAGCTGAAAATTGATCACAACCCTTTTGCCAAAGGATTCAGAGATAATTATGACTCGTGAGTATTTTTATTTCATTGTCACACAATTCTTACCAACTATAAACCGAGGATTAAATATCACATTTTTACATCACGGGAATATATCAAATAATATGTATTATTGCATCTGACACCTGAGATCTGTTGTTTCATATTCTATTTCCCATAAGAGGTTTTCACACCGTGATTCTCTTCACCCAGACACTGCCCTGCCTTGACCTCAAGTTCATACCTACATGTGTTTTCCAGGATGTACACGGCTCAGGAAAACGACCGCCTGACGCCGTCCCCGACCGACTCGCCCCGTGCCCATCAGATTGTCCCGGGGGCCCGCTACACCATGCAGCCCCTCTTCCAGGACCAATTCGTGAACAGCCTTCCCCAGAACCGCTTCTATAACAGCGAGAGGGCGGTGCCGCAGACCGGCAGCCTCCTCTCGCCCCAGACCGAGGACGGGACCTCGCAGAGGTGGTTTGTCACCTCCATGCAGCAAGGGGGGAACGGCACCGGCACTGGCAGCAAGCTAGACCTGACCCCCTATGAGGGAGACTACTCCAGCTCCCTGCTCCCTTATGGGATCAAATCCCTGTCCATGCAAACGTCCCACGCTCTGGGCTACTACCCGGACTCTCCTTTCTCCACCATGTCTGCAGGGTGGGGGTCCAGAGCGGCATACCAGAGGAAGGTCTCCCCCAGCCTGCCTTGGTCTCCCAGGCCCAGTCCCACCACTGGTTTCCCAGAAGACTCGAACAAAGCTAAGCCACATATTGAAGAGGAGGTGAACGGCAGCGGGAGCCTGATCTCCTGGACGGACACACAGCAGTCAGCTCTGTCCTTAGAAAAGGCTGATTCTTACGCCGCGGCCTGCAAACGAAGGCGCTTGTCGCTCGGCGGTCCCGGCACAGAGGACTCGCCCTCTGACATCAAGTGTGAGGACTTGGCCTCTGTGGCCATCAACAGCAGCTCCTACAGCAAAGAAGCCCCCTCAGCCAAAGGCATGGCATACTATTCCTTCTACACAAACCCTTGAATGCCTCGTCATCTTTCATTTGCCATCATGAATAAGAACCCATATTTTTAGTTTTTTTTTTGTGGGGGTTTATGTGCACATCCAGAATTTGCCTTCCTGGTGGTAAATGTGGTGGTCATATTTTTTCAACTTTTGTGGTCGAGACAGGTAATATCAAGGACACAAATAATAAAACAAGTATGACATCAAAAGTCAAGGGGGCATGTGGCGCAATAAGCATCAGCATCATGAGTTATTGTTGCATATTCTGTCTATTTTGTCTCAGTCCATCTGCTGTCCTGAACTATATTTTTTCTTCACCACCCCATTATGTAACTGTGTATTTGAAGTTTTGAAAGTGCAAACCCATTTGTTAAGTTCCCCCATTTAAAAAAACAAACAAACAGTGTTCTGTATGTTTCCTTGGCCATACATGACTGTTTCTGCCTTTACAGTGAAGTATGTGTTTACAAATTATTTATTGAAGGCCTGTTGATATGAAATGTGTGCACTCATAAATGTGATGATGATGATGATGCTGATGATATGCTGTATATACTTCATGGCAATGTTCAGATATTTGATAATAAAAGGCATATGTGTTCTAGCGAGTTTTTGATTATTTATTTTAATTTATGAGTGTTTAAATACACAACATACTTTACACATGATAGACTAATGGTTGTATTTAATAGAAGCATTTGTTTGATATATTAATTCACCAGTTAAAGATTGTCTGTAATTCCTCCGGTCATATTTGATGCTACACATATTTTAAATTTAATTATTGCACAATATGAACCAGCACATGCATTACGGGTGTGACGGAAGATAAAGCAACTTACATTCAGATGATCCACTTTTGTTTAATGTGTGCAACAAATACAAAGCTAAAACTGATTCAAGTCATATCATAGCTGCTCATAACGCGCACAACTCCCAATGCTTATCCAAAAGCACCATTTGTTTCCTTGGACTCTGTCGCCCTCTAGTTGCAATTTATTGGACCCACAGCTCTGAAATCAATCAGTACAGCAGCCTGTTGACTTGGAATCACAGACTGTGTGTTCAGGTTGAGATGGACACTGGCTGCATCTGACTGAAAAATAAACTGGCATCCCATTTTCATCCCATGTTGAGACCATAACAGTCTTAATCCGAAAAGTTTTTGCAGTTTGATCACTTTTTTGTGTGTATTTTCTCTCCGTACGGACCTGTAGACACAGGAACAGGACAGGTGTGTACGTCACATTGCAGCACACATGCTGAGACTTTAGAAAGACCACGGAAAAGAACAAACAAACAAAAAAAATGCATGCATTTAAGTTGCCTATTGCGTGTCATCAGTCCAAAAATACTGTGATGGTGTCACGCGAGGATGCACAACTCAATTAGTGCGCGTCGGTGTGCTTCTTTTCTCGTAACAAGCCACTTCTTTTTTTTTTCCTCCGCCTGTTTTGGGGGTTTTGATCTGAAACCTGGCAACCCGCGTAGCAGACAGACAGCAGCAGAGAGTCAACGAAGAGTTTTACAGGAACAACATCGGTGCTTTTTTTGGCCACACGTCATCTATGGATCGCCTCGCGCTGACGAGGACCGTGTACCGCTGAGCGCGTGACGGTTGGACCCACGAGAGCAGGTCGTCACGCGCCACCTGTGTAAGTCCGGGATACTTGTTACTCACTGTTTACTGTGACTTCGTTAACTGTGCTAGCTAAGTTGGCTAGCACGCTAGCTGATCCGCTAGCGCGTGCACTGACGTTAGCCAACGCAGACACGAGCGTCATGGTGTGTTTTTGTTTTTTTTATTCAATGTTTTTGAACAACACAGAGCTAAACAGGGTCAGGTGTCCCGTGTCTCGTGACTAACGCGGACCCCTCTCAACCCACGGGGTGGCTCGCGGCTAACGCCAATCTAAAGGTCAGTCGGCAGGTGAATGTTTACACGGACCCCAAATGCAACACGCCGTTAAAACGAACGGTTCGTGAACACAACACGTCGGTTCCAGCTAGCGACAAAACGGTAAACACCAGACCCCACAGGGGGGAGATAGAAGGGGGGGAGAGAGGGGGTAGAGGCCCGCGAGGAGGACCTCACTGACAAGTGAAAAGCTACGCAGGAGAACTGTTTACATCGATGTGCACGTGCGGCGTATTTACACGTCGGGTGATGGCGTCATGAAGGAGTGTCGTTAGTAAACAATGGTCAGATACGTTTATTTACATCTGGAGAGAGTTGGTGTGTGTTCTCAGGGTGTTCTCACACACTCAGGTGTTCGCCCAGGTGAGACTTCGCAGTTAAAGCAACATTTAATGACCATTTACCAGGTAAAGTTGTATCGGTTATCTTGAACTCTTGAATAAAACGTAGTTGAAGTTAACGGGGGTCAGATTTAACAGCAAAGCCGTATCAAAACGTCCGTTTACAAACTCTCGTGCAGTACATCCCAAGTCTCGTGTATCCAGTCGTGTGTGGTGCGTTCAACGCTTGCGCAGGCGCACTGCGTGTCCGTGCTTGATGAAGTGTTTCTCTGCTGTGTTGACGTGAATTTTGAATGTATGAGTTCTATTTAAAGCATGGATAGAGATGATGTCATATCCCAGACATGGCAGTGGATCAGTACAATTGAATAAGGTGTTCAGTATGCCGTTATTGAGGTTGTCTGCTTGAAGAGCACATGATCAATCATGCTTGTAAACTCACTTACAGCGAGTCTTACCGAGGTCAGGAGACAAAGTCCCATCTCACCGGTCCGTTTACCTCAATGGAGGCTTTCAGAGGATTTCTCTCACCAGCTCCTAGAAAGTTTAAACATTACATGGCACAAATAAATGGATATCAGCCTCTACTTGGATGTAACATGTGAGCGCCATGTTACTCTTCCTAGGTCTATACAAGTCAGTTTATTAGGTACACCTATTGCCATAATTTCCACTTCCAGTATACTAACAGGTGTTTCTATTATTATACCAATGAGGGTTTGTTTTTCTTTAACTTTTTCTTTTAGAAATGTTTAGTATGACATTGAAAATTACAGTGATAATAAACTTTTTCTTGCCAAAAAGATGACAAAAATAACCTGGAATGTTTGCTCCTTTTACCATCTGGGACAAACACAGACACGGAGTCGCTCATGTAGTTGGAGCTGATATTGTGTAAAGATCAGACCAGCGAGTCGGGTTCATCCACAATCTCGACTCTTGTTGACATAAACTGCGGAAATTAATCAATTGTCCTGCGACTGGATTGCATGCCTGTGAGAATAATTTTAGTTTCATGAGCTATATTACGCTGAAGGAGATGATGTGTTTTGTTTTCTTTTTTTGATGCTGTAGCGCACAAAACAAACATGAAAGCATCCCATCGCCCGAACAGTCGTGGCCATATGGCGCTCTGGCGGGAGTGAAGCGCTGACTCGCTGCGTGCCGCTCCTCGTTCGAGGATTCCTTGTTTCCCGATGGCTCCTGGCCTCAGTGGGATGGGCAGCGTTTGGCACAACGAGGCGGAAGCTCCTGGTGATGCCAGAGGAAGTCTTGTCCTTCTCGCCGTGTGAGCTTTGTTGGCCCAATGTTTAGTTATATAAAAAAAAAAGAATAAAAAGAGAAACACAGGCATGTTGCAGAGCAGCCTGAGCAACCTTGGAGACGCAACTCTCGTCCTTGTGACTCAGAGGCAGCGGACGTGATTAATACCGTCGTTTTTAGCGACGGAGGCCCTCATGTGACTCGGGACGCGGCCGCTGAGGAATTCAATTCCTGCTTTTCTTCTCTTCTTAAGGACATTCGCTATGCCGGCCTGTCGGACGTGAGCGGGGGGCAACCTGCAGCGGGGAGGAGATGGGCAACACGGCGACCAAGTTCCGCAAGGCTCTGATCAACGGGGACGAGGCGCTGGCCTGCCAGCTGTACGAGAGCAACCCGCAGTTCAAGGAGGCGCTGGACCCCAACGCCACGTACGGAGAGTCCTACCAGCACAACACCCCTCTGCACTATGCTGCCCGGCACGCCATGACCCGCCTGCTCAGGTCAGGATGCTCCAGATCCAACCAGCGAGCCAGCAAACATGCGCACATTCAGAGTCGTGTATTCTTTTGACGTTTTTGGTGAAAATTGAGATCCATACGCTGAGTATATCTATACATGTTTATTCTTTTAATCAAACTATTGTCTCTCATTCATTTGTGTCCTTTAAGGAATACTGTATGCTTTGGAATCCTCATTGTTAGTTTAAATACTACATTTTATCACTTTTTCATGGACACACCCAGATTTCACTAAATGTTTGGTCATGGAAATTTGGTGAAAAGTGAAAAGTCCCATTTAACCATCGGTTAAAATGTGTATGAACCCTGTGAATATCTTATTTGTATTTCTTACGCAGCACCGGTTTTAGAAGTGTCCTGTGAGCGCTTGCCGTATTTATTTTAGCTTGTAGCTGATCAGCTGGTCGCTTCTATTACTGTATCGCTGCATCGTAAGATGTTTCCTCTTCATGTGTTGTCTCTATACGTGTCTTCCCATCTGTCTCTCCACATAGCCATCTGTTAGCGGCTCTCAGGAATGCAACATGCTGGGATGGGATGGGGCTCCAAGAGCTTCCCACCACACAAGCTACCAACCTTGCATGTGTTTATCTTTACTGTAAAAACACTAGTTTTTTAAATCTCAGCAGGTAACAGCAGATTATGATGATTCTAGTTTCCACCCCGATGCACCGAAAAAATAGACTCATAATTTACCTGCAATTTATATCTCCACATGCATATTTGCTGTGTAATTTTCTAGATTTGACTTCACATATCTGTGAGCTACACAACTTAAAATGCTGTAGAATATACAGTTACACTAATATATCATTTAAAAGTATAACAAGTCTGAGATATTAGTTTTTTCCGTCTTTTTTTTTTAGGGGATTGTCGGAGGATAAAGTGGCTTTTGTGTTATTTGCTGTGTTGACAAAAATAGCATGCTAGGGGGCTACAAAGAGGCTTACGAAAACAAAACAAGGACCAGTAATTAGAGACCCAAGTAGGTTACTAGCAGAAATAAAAAGAGAACCAAAATAAGTTGGCTTGCCCCAGATATTAGCACACAAAGACGTTTCTGGGCCAATAAGCAGAAGTTTGAAACCATCCGTTGTTCCCGTCTCGTTCCTTTAGGTCGTTCCTCCTGAGCAAAGACGGGAATCCTAACAAGCGTAATGTGCACAATGAGACGTCCCTGCACCTCCTCTGCATGGGGCCCCAGATCCTGACCTCGGAGGGGGCCCTGCAGCCCCGGATCTCCCGGCCGTATGAAGACAAGCAGCGGCGGGCCGAATCCCTGCAGATCCTCCTGGCCTGGACCGGAGCGAAGCTGGACCACGGAGAGTACGAGAGCGCCGACGTCAACGCCACGGACAACAAGAAATGCTCCTGCCTGCACTACGCCGCCGCCTCCGGCATGAAGACGTGTGTGGAGGTGAGATCCCAGAGTCCTGTGGGGGCTTTACAGTGCGGGCTAATGTAGGATATTCCCATTTTAGGGATAGGTGAAAGGTACAGATGGAAACTGAGGAGTCTCAGTAAGACAGCGGGAACCAGAGTTAGGGAAAACCTGGAAAAGTCATGGACTTTATATTCATGTGTTCATGTGGTTCATTTACGCTGAGTTTGAAATAATGAATATGCTTTTAAAAGAGACTCAAAATATAAGCAGGCATACGCTGAGTATATCTATAAATGTTTATTCTTTTAATCAAACTATTGTCTCTCATTCATTTGTGTCCTTTAAGGAATACTGTATGCTTTGGAATCCTCATTTAAAATGTATTATAATTTCACCCACGAAAACCAAACAGTGGCATATAGAGCAAAATGTAATTTGCAAAACCAAATGTTTAAGTTGGGAAAGAGAGAAACCAACAAAGAACTTTAAAAATTGAACAAAAAATTGAACATTTGTTCAATTTTTTGGGAAGCTGAAATATACATATTCATAATTTTTACTTAAAGTGGCTCAGCCCTAGCGATCCCACAAAAGGTCCTGAAACTGAAATAATAATAATAAAAACGACCTCCTCAGACTTCCTGCTCTGCTTCTGTCATGTGAGGTGTTTCAAACTTCACAACCCATTAAGCTTGATTATCCTACGCTCCCCCTTGTTTCCTTCAGCTGCTGCTGCAGAGAGAGGCCGACCTGTTTGCAGAGAACGAGGACCGCGAGACTCCATGCGACTGCGCGGAGAAGCAGCACCACAAGGAGCTGGCCCTGAGCCTGGAGTCGCAGATGGTCTTCTCCCTCGCCCCCGAGGCGGAGGGGGTCGAGGCGGAGTACGCGGCCCTGGACCGGAGAGAGGTACGGGGTCACGGGCCAAGCAAAGGGGGCACAACGCTGTGTAGTCCCTACCAAACTGAAGCTCCTTTAGATGCCCTTGATATCTTCACCTTGACAAAGCCACATAGGGCTGTGAGAACTGGGTCTGGAGGGCCCGCCCGTCTGTAGTCCAGTTTGGCTGGAATTCTGCTCGACAGGCGCACACACACGCACATGCGCACATGCGCACACGCACACACTCACACACACACACACACTCACACACACACACACACTCTCACTCACACACACACACACACACACACACACACACACACACACACACACACACACACACACACACACACACACACACACACACACACACACCATAAGGCATGTGACTCCCATCACCCTGTTAGCTCATTGGGCTTGGCTTAGTCAGGCATCAGCAATTGTCTGTATTTGATTTGCTTTAAATACTTTTATTTTCCTTCTCTCCTCCTCCTCCTCTTCCTCCTCTCTAGCTGTATGAAGGCCTGCGGCCTCAGGATCTACGGAGGTTGAAGGACATGCTGATAGTGGAGACAGCCGACATGCTGCAGGCCCCTTTGTTCACTGCAGAGGCCCTGCTACGTGCCCACGGTACACACACACACACACACACACACACACACACACACACACACACACACACACACACACACACACACACACTCACTATCTGCTTGTCCTTAAAATGGTTGGCACTGACAGCGACCTGATAGCCTGATATATTCTTTTATATATAAATATATTATTCTCTCACTCGCTCTCTCTCTCCTGAATGCGATTTGATGCCGCTCGTCCTTTCCTCCAAATATGTGAAACACTGGTACAAACACTGGTAATATGTGAAAACACAGCTTTCCCTCCGTATAATAATAACACAGCGGTTTCTTTGCTTGCATTGCTGTTGCAAACATTGGTTTTCAGGGAAAGAGCTCACATATTTGCACTTTTTGTTTGTCAAGATTGTTCTCCTCCTTTCTGTGGTTATTAGAAATAATAATGAGCTGTGTAATGCACAGTTTATTAGTTTTTAAGCATTGCTTGTTTACTTATACTTCTAAATAGACGCTAAAGAACCAGGTAGCTTCATTCTTACCAGTCCCCAATAAGTAATGTCATGCTGGCATTGAGGTTGTTAAGTGATGTTAAAGTAAAATGTGAGTAAAGCAGCGCAATAACATTAATAACATGTATATTAATGCTCTGCTTCAAGCAGACAGTTTGTCTTTGCGCTGTAGATTTAACGCTCCGGGAGGAATATAAAGTGTGAGATTAGAGTCTGGAGTGACAGTGGCTGTAAAATGTGAGTTGCCTTATTAAATCTACTGGTGGGTGAAGTAATGGAAGCTTCAGGTAAAATCCGACACATCGGCGCTCCCAAACAAACACGAAGTACGCAGGTCAGCTCGTTTAATTCAGTCCATGAAGCTGCGTTAGACTCCAGCTTCACTTAACCGAGCTTCACATGCTCAAAACTAAGTTATTTCATTGCATACTTATGCAAAGCGTTACCCATTAACTCCCGTTGGTGGAGGATGTGTCACCACTTTGGGTTGATAGTCGGTCTTTAAATACTCTGATTCAGTTGAGCTGTGTGTGCTACTTATTAGACATATTTTTGGCAAATTAGAGGGGTGAGCCCCAGATTATGGCTATATTTACTCACCTCTAGCATGGGATCGTCTGTCTGTGTAATAGTGACGGAACGTTTCAGGAGTTTTGTTAATCTTAAGGAGAGAAGGACTTATTTATCATTACTTCCTTGTAAAACTTTAACAAATTCCCACACTGCCTAACTCTAACATTTACATATTTGTCTTTCTCAGTTCTCGGATCATAATTCTTGGTGTTTTCCTGTCGATCGATCTGTGCTTTGAACAATTTGTGTTTCCCAGTTATTATTTTTATATTTAGGACTAAATATGAAGACTTTTAATTTTCAGACTCCCATTTAATGACCGTAGGTTGGAAGATGGAGTCCTCCTCATCCATGTGCGTTTTAATTGAATGGAGAATCTTTGCAATATTCATTATCTAAACGAGGCCATTTAGAGTCCGAGGCGTTTGATTGGTGGTGAACGTGTCCCGGGGCTGATGAAGGCCTAATTGCACAGTTGACCGGGTCACGCTCCTTGGATTTTTTATTTTTTTTGTTCATTCAATATTCAGACTGAAAAGTTCTCCGAGCGGTTCGTGTGCTGGTGGGAGAGAAACGAGCTATTCTGAAACAGAAAAGCAGATGCAGCAGGGCTGTGCTGCCGCCACCGGAGTGGTAACACAAGCCAGAAGGACAAAAAAAAGAAAAGTCTTGTTCTATCAGGTTGAATGGGAATTATTTCACGTTTATCCATCAATAAAAACAACTCCACTGGTCATTCTGGCCTTTTACTACATTCTTTTCCCCTCTCAGTTTAATTTATTGTCATCCAAACTTGATTCATGGCTCACTGAGATGTGCTCATAACTAATAGGCTTCTCATTTGATTCTTCTCTATTTGATTTTCATGCATCAGCGTTTCTCTCTCTTTAATTATGTCTTTTTCTTTTTTTTGCATCAGATTGGGACCGAGAGAAGCTCCTCGAGGCCTGGATGAGCAATGCCGGGGAGTGCTGCCAGCGCTCCGGGGTGCAGATGCCCAACCCGCCCCCGAGTGGGTGCAGCGCCTGGGACACGTTGCCCTCGCCCCGGACGCCGCGCACCACCCGGCCCTCCGTCACCTCCCCGGACCAAATCAGCCTCGTGCCCGCCGACGAGGAGTCCTCTCCGGTGAGAGATGCCCGCGGCTTCCCTTTCTAAAAATAAATAGGTCGTCGAACTCCTTTTCACTTCTGATAGATCGGAGGTCAATAACGAGGACGAATTTGCAGGAGCTGCGATCAATCGACTGAAAACAAGTTTCTACGAGATATGGTTCAAGAGTTATGAAAGGGGGCGGGGCTTAAGTGCAGAGGGCAGGACCAACCCACATTAGTGAAACAGGAAGTCTCTGCTGAGGATCAGGCAGCAACGTCTGGTTCTGCAGAGAAAAGTGTCCTAAAACATGCATTCTCGCTACTGGCCAGCAGGGGGCGACTCCTCCTTTAGGGCGGGTTTTTGACAAATTTATCGGTTGAAAACTCGAGCCTCCAAAACGTCCCGATGACTGCGTCCACTTCGTAAGTCTATGACAAGGTTTATGAAAACTGTGGTCGCCAAAGGGGCGGGGCCATCTTTGTGGCCCTGGAGCCGCCGGTTGCAGCTAAAAAAAAAGTGAAAAGAAAACTTTTAAATGGGAGTTTCAGACGTGGTAAACGAGAACACCACTTGATTGAGTTCCATCATTTAACCGTACGTCTCAGCGAAGAGCGATAACATAAAAATGAAACCTGGAGACGAGTCGCCCCGGGGTGCCGAGGCGCTCCTGCTGCAGCGAAAGGATAAAGCCAGCGTGGAATCGCACGGCCGGGTCGTTACTGGCAGCGTAGCCATGAAACCTTCTCACGAGTGTTTCATTTAAATTGAGTCCCGGCGGCGTCCTGAAGGGTTTCTGCTGAATTCTTTACATTTGCAGCGGCCGCACCTGCCCTTCTGCATAATGTTGCTTTATTTCCCGGCTTTATATTGCGAGCGCTCATTAGTATGCACGGCGGTGGTCTCGCCCCGCCAACGTAAACACAAGCTTCCTCTGAGAACAAAGGGGTTTGTTAATTATGGTGTACGCGCTGAATAGAGAGAATATCGTAATGCTTTCTAAAATGTTATTAGTGCATAAAATCCCGCCGTCGATGGGCCAATAAAGAACAGGAAATGAGTATTCCACAGAGGCCATCTGCCTCCGTGGCGAGCATGAGGGGGTTCCTAATCAAACCGGAGAGACCCCCAGATGTCGTGTGGGACCTCATGCGGTCTGCTTATTGATTTCTCACATAAAGATGCATCGGGCGCCGCCTGCAAAGTCAAATTTTAAGCACCTTGCGAGTTTAACAATGAGGAAACGAGCAGTCGGTGAGCTCGCAGTAACTGCAGCTCCCTCGAGTCGTAGACATGCAAGTGGGCTCTCCAAAAGTTATTCTTTTTTTCACAGCCGTGCTACTAAATATGCATCTACGAGAACATTATTTAGCCTGAAGAGGGTCGGCACACCCCCAGTGAAAGGCTAAGAGGCCGCCCTGTCACTGCTATACACGATAATGATGGAAAAATGGATGAAAAAAATGTTTTTAATGTTTTTGACACCTGACAATGGTGATCTGAGGACTTTTTGAGCTTTTTTTTAAAATAACATTGCTACCTGTGCTATCTTTTTTGTGGTAAATGATCATTAGTGTGTCAGAAATAAACGGTTGATGGACAGCAGCCGAAGCCGACCGCCTTGATTGATCAAAGAGGGGAAATTATAGTCTGCGTTGGTCTGACGGTTTCTCTCGTTGTGACTTTGTGCCGATGGAGCGGCGGCTGCTCGAGGTGACACCTGATCATATCACATTCTGCTGCTTCACAAATCAATACTTACATAGTTGAAGTGCACTTCCTCCTCTTTTGTCGGGGTCAGGGTTTCACTGTAACAAGGACTGTGTGTGTTGGTCCCTGGGCTGGCTTGTTGTATTTTTACCATTTTGTGTGTGTGTGGTTAAAGCCCGACATCAGCTGGTTACGCCGGGGCTTTCCTGGTCTAATCATCACTGAATATTAAAATTAAGCTACATTTTGGGACAATAGCCCAGACAGCCTATTCGCAAGATTGTGGAATTTCTGGCAAAAACCTGCCGCTGACTAAAAAGGATGATGTAATAACATGAGTTGCACCGCAGGGCCTTTTTGAAATTGCACCACAGAGTTTGAAGAATTACACAGAAAATAATCTTTCTATAGACCTTTATTTTTAAATTCCAAATCTAGACTGAAACTAATTGCTCTGTGGCCTGAAGACGGGTTTCCTTTGTCTCGCAGTGCGGCATCTGCATGTCTTCCATTTCCGTCTTCGAGGGTCCAGTCGACATGTCCTGTGGCCACGAGTTCTGCAGAGGCTGCTGGGAAGGGTGAGTCGTGGTTTGGTTACGCCTGCAGGGTGCTGCAGAGCGGGGGTTCGGGGTTGTGCCTGATTTCCTTACTGCGTTCTTCAGGGTAACGTGTGCTTCCTCAGGTTTCTAAATCTGAAGATCCAAGAGGGGGAAGCCCACAACATCTTCTGCCCGGCCTTCGACTGCTACCAGCTGGTGCCGGTGGACGTCATTGAGAGCGTGGTGTCCAGAGAGATGGACAAGCGCTACCTCCTGTTCGACATCAAGGTAACGGGTTGAAAAAAAACATTTTTTATAAGAACTTCACATATCACCAAAGTACACGGACATAAAACCAAGTCATTAACCTTGTGCGCCCCAGACATTTTTCAGCCAAAATTGCGAATGCTTTTTATCTCATACTAAATCCTGATTATCGCCTCATTCACAAGGTCTATGTGAACATTTTTAAAAGCTATAATATACAGAAAACCCTTGTGAAGATAGATAATAAGGCCATATATGTGTTAGTGGTATATTGGTTTATGATAGTACACGATTTCTCGAAAAATACATTTTAAAGTTAATTATTGCATCATTCTCACAAAGTGATTGCACGTTATTTGTTTTTGCCTGATGGAGGGATCTGGTTTACTTGAAAGCGATTGCAGTTTTCTTTACTCTATTATTAATAAAAGCACAGATGGAGGAGTCACGACATTTTTCGTTGGGGCGTGAACATTTCTCTTCCTCCAAAGTAGGCGTGAAGTTTGAGAACTTTCTTCTGTCGACAGGCCTTCGTGGAGAACAACCCGGCGATCCGCTGGTGCCCCGAGGCCGGGTGTGAGCGGGCGGTGAGGCTGAGCACCCAGGGGCCCGGGGCCTCGGCCTCGGACCCCCTCAGCTTCCCCCTCCTCCGGGCTCCAGCTGTAGACTGTGGCAAAGACCACCTCTTCTGCTGGTCAGTACCACACCGTGTGTCCGCGGGTCTTTTATCATAGTTATGGCAAGACATAACGTTAATGGAGATTATTGCATCAGTGACATTAGAAGTGTGTCTCTCCATATGTGTGTGATTATGTGGATTTTGTTGCCATTGATTTGCAAACTCTTTTTAAAAAGAAAAGTTTAAAAGAGTCACCGTGAGTGGACTGCCAGGAACTGAAGATCGATCGATCCCCTCGTAACAACAGAGTCAAAGGCCTGTCAGCAGTTTAAAATATATATTTCCTGGCAGGTCCCACTCATAATCTGGCTAACGCCGGTGTTTATGAAAAGTCCTCCCGACTCGAGCTTCCTACTTGTGTGCTTGGCTACATGCCCAAGGGCAGAAGGTGTGATGCTGTGTAGTCCTCCACCTCCTGTCCTCTGTATTATATCATCATCATAACGTGACCTCACCGTGGAAGCGTCCGCCGGCTTCACCTGTCTTGTTTACTCAGGAGTGCCGTTGACTTGATTTATTTGGTAAGGGAACTGGACTTTAATGGCACCCTTGACACCAGGAAGGCAGATATGGCCAATTGATGGTGTGTGTGTGTGTGTGTGTGTGTGTGTGTGTGTGTGTGTGTGTGTGTGTGTGTGTGTGTGTGTGTGTGTGTGTGTGTGTGTGTGTGTGTGTGTGTGTGTGTGTGTGTGTGTGTGTGTGTGTGTGTGTGTGTGTGTGTGTGTGTGTGTGTGTGTGTGTGTGTGTGTGTGTGTGTGTGTGTGTGTGTGTGTGTGTGTGTGTGTGTGTGTGTGTGTGTGTGTCCGTGTGTGTGTCCGTGTGTGTGTCCGTGTGTGTGTGTCCGTGTGTCCGTGTCCTAATTTGATGTGCAGTCCAGGGACGTGCTTTCAATAGCTCTCTGCAGCACCTTAACCTGTCTGCGTATATATTTATTTTCCAGGGAGTGTCAAGGCGAGGCCCACGAGCCCTGCGACTGTGAGACCTGGAAGCTGTGGCTGCAGAAAGTCTCCGAGATGAGACCCGAGGAACGTGAGTGTCGACATCGACCTTTTTGTTTGGCTTCGTGGGGACGGTTCAGACGTCCAGCTGCATTGTTCTGCTGCCTGGTGGGAAAGTGCCGGTTCCTCCACTCCGCCCAGATTTTGTTGGGTTGCAGGCAGAGTGATTGATTTGGAGCTAAATCGCCTGCAACTCAACCGCAGTAATTAGAAACAGTTTAGCAGTAAGCCAATTAAAATCCACCGTGTTGATGGTGAATTATTAAGCACGGCGAACAACCCGCTCGCCGAGAGCGTGCAATGTTGTGAAGCAGTAATTGGACGGCGGGGTATCTGATGGAGGATTTAAGGCGGCCCGAGTCGCTCCAAAGTGCCACTTCCCCGATGTGACAGTCGCTGATAAAAGCAATTATTTAGCTTTGAAACCATCTTCCCCTTCGATTTCCCCAGATTCTGTTTTATCGTGGCATTTCCAACGACACATCAGAGGTGCTTTGATAATAGCCAATTATTGTGTTTCTGTGTGTAGAGGGGTGTTGGGGGGGAGGGGGGGGTGCATGAGCATCCTGGGAGATGTTAGCAAAATATATAAGCAATACACATTAGTCAGACAGGACAATTTCCCACTCGGTGCAGTGGCCTGTTTAGACGCTGTGGTAATAGTCATTCTCATTCGGTCTCATTATGCCTTTATTTGCGCCCGGCCCCCCCCCCCCCCCCCCCCCCCAGTGGCTGGAGTGGGCGAGGCTTACGAGGACGCCGCCAACTGCCTGTGGTTGCTCTCCAACTCCAAATCCTGCGCCAATTGCAAGTCGCCGATCCAGAAGAACGAGGGCTGCAACCACATGCAGTGTGCGAAGGTAAGGCAGTCTGGACCTCACTGGTAGAGGAGGGTTGATCATTGAAAATATATTTCTAAAGGAGCTATTGACGTGCAATTTACAGCAGAAAAGTAAATCAAACCAATAAGTTCAGACATTAGGTTCTGTGTAATAAAATGGAATGACTGAGCGATGAATGCAGGAGCGTCTTGAACCGACAAAAGCTTTTCTACCAAGTATTAAACACATTTCAGTCACATTCAATACCTTTTCCCTGTCACATTTTATTACACGTAACTTAACGTCTGAACGTATTTGTTGGGTTTTCTTCGTATGTCTGGATTACTGTCTATACATGTCTATAGCACCTTTAGAAACATGTTTAATGAGCAAAATGGTGACGTGTTCAATTCTTATTTTACCTGCTTTACCCGATGTATGTCGCCAGTTGCTGAATTACAGACTCATTTAAAGACATTGGTTCATCGTCAGGGTTCATACGCTCATGGAAAACCTGGAAAAGTCATGGAATTTTAAAATGGTTATTTCCAGGCCTGGAAAAGTCCTTGAAAAAACTAAAATCCCCAAAGTTTAGTAAAAGTCATGTAAATGTGTTATATTCATGTGTTCATGTGGTTCATTTACGCTGAGTTTGAAATAATGAATATGCTTTTAAAAGAGAGACTCAAAATATAAGCAGGCATACGCTGAGTATATCTATAAATGTTTATTCTTTTAATCAAACTATTGTCTCTCATTCATTTGTGTCCTTTAAGGAATACTGTATGCTTTGGAATCCTCATTGTTAGTTTAAATACTACATTTTATCACTTTTTCATGGGCACACCCAGATTTCACTAAATGTTTGCTCATGGAAAAGTTCTGGAAATCCTACTGCATAAGGATGGGTTAAATGCAGAAGACATATTTCATTTACGTATCTAAAAAGTTATAAGAGATTATTTTCCAAGTGGCAGCTTGTGATACAAACTACCCACAAGCCATCTGGGAAAGTCTCTCCGGTCGCTTCCGTCGCCAACAGGAAGTGACACGGCGCTCCGGCCTCCTGGTTAAAGAGGCCTTGTTGCCTGGAAACACGGACAAAGGAACCGGTCCGGATGAACGCTTTATTTCTCACCATTTCACAAACTGTCTTTTTTTCTGTCTCTCTCCCCGTCCTGCGTTCATCTGCCCACTCTGTTATCTAGTATTGAGTTCCTTTCCTGAAGTGTCATGTGAGCGTGGCGTTTCCAGGACAAGTGTGTGTGTGTGTGTGTGTGTGTGTGTGTGTGTGTGTGTGTGTGTGTGTGTGTGTGTGTGTGTGTGTGTGTGTGTGTGTGTGTGTGTGTGTGTGTGTGTGTGTGTGTGTGTGTGTGTGTGTGTGTGTGTGTGTGTGTGTGTGTGTGTGTGTGTGTGTGTGTGTGTGTGTGTGTGTGTGTGTGTGTGTGTGTGTGTGTGTGTGTGTGTATTCAGTGCATGATATGCAAATGAGCCCAGTACATCTGGGCTCTACAGCTGACCAGAACACTAAAGTCTAATTCTCTCTCTCTCTCTCTCTCTCTCTCTCTCTCTCTCTCTCTCTCTCTCTCTCTCTCTCTCTCTCTCTCTCTCTCTCTCTCTCTCTCTCTCTCTCTCTCTCTCTCTCTCTCTCTCTCTCTCTCTCTCTCTCTCTCTCTCTCTCTCTCTCTCTCTCTCTCTCTCTCTCTCTCTCTCTCTCTCTCTCTCTCTCTCTCTCTCTCTCTCTCTCTCTCTCTCTCTCTCTCTCTCTCAGTGTAAGTATGACTTCTGCTGGATCTGTCTGGAGGAGTGGAAGAAGCACAGCTCCTCCACAGGAGGTTACTACCGCTGCACTCGCTACGAAGTCATCCAGCAGGTGGAGGAGCAGTCCAAGGAGATGACTGAAGAGGTAGAGACACAAAGACACACACACACACAAAGACACACACACACGTACGTACGTGTCTCATTGCGTTTTTCTTTCCAGGCAGAAAAGAAGCACAAGAGCTTTCAGGAACTGGACCGGTTTATGCACTACTACACGCGCTTCAAGAACCACGAGCACAGCTATCAGGTAAGCGGGCCTGGCTGCTGACGATGTCCGCTTTGCACCCCGTACAAGCAGTCGTGTCGGGGTCGGGTTGTCCTCTATGGTACGGGCACAAGGCCTCGTAGGTGGGCATACTCACTCAGGGAATATAATGGAAAACCACATTTACAATATTCCAGACTGTTCTACCTTCAATGATTGTTGTGACTTAAATAATCAATTTATTGCCTTTTTTAACGTCTTCCTCTCAACAGCTGGAGCAGCGCCTGTTGAAAACCGCCAAAGAGAAGATGGAGCAGCTCAGTCGAGCCCTGAGTGGACGTGAGTAACGGTGACAGCGTCCTAATCCAGTTTTAGGAACAAGCGATTACAACTCCTTTACAACAGACTCTGATTGCAGCTGTTTCACCAACAGAAGTCTGATCGGCCGACAGAAATGGAAATGGCCGTAACTCGTAGTTTATGAGTCTGGCTCAGTTGAAAGTTTGCACAATTCATCCGCAGACAGGTTTCACACGGTTACTTGCAGAATTGCAATCGACCGCGGTCGACTCACTTGAATCATCGGTGATGTCTCTCCTCCTCACGGCGCTGTGGGACATGTCCCATGATGCAATGCGTTCACTCACACCTTCATAAGACACACGTCTCGGTTATTTCCAACAATCAAATAAACCCTTAATTCAGAGCGAGACATGACAATGTCTGCGACGCCTGAATCAATACAACGGAGCTGGTCTTTAATCTGCTTCGTCTCAGGAGGTCCGATCCGCCTCGATGGGTCGGACATTTAGGCTGGAATAAGGGATGCACTCTCCAAAAGTAAAGCTCCTTCTCTGTTTCTTTACACCCCTCTGCCCTCCAGGGGACGGCGGCCCACCGGACACCACCTTCATCGAGGACGCGGTCCTCGAACTACTGAAGACGCGCCGCATCCTGAAGTGCTCTTATCCTTACGGCTTCTTTCTGGAGCCCAAAAGCACAAAGAAAGAGATCTACGAGCTCATGCAGGTTTCAGGCCTACTTACTCAAAGACAAATGTTTTACGCTTTTATCCAAAGCGACTTACATGATATACAGTACACAGTACAGACACAGCAACGGTGAGCAATGAGGGTTAAGTGTCTTGCTCAAGGACACAACGACACAGACTGCCGGAGCCGGGGATCGAACCACCGACCCTCTGATTGAAAGACTGACTTGCTAACCACTGAGCCACAGTCGCCCCGTTTTATGTGGGCCATTAGAGATTCAGGACTGAAGCTTTCTACTACACGATCTGCCCCAGTTATACCTGCCCGTCTCAGCTTTTAGTTCAAGATCTGGCATTATATAATTTATGATCGCTGGTAAAGACGAGGAAAGAACCGTACCTGCCCGTCTTTAATATCGTGGTCTTTTTTAAACGCTGCAAAATGAATGCGCGAGGCACACATACGTACAGCCCCGTCTCCTAAAGGCTTTTTCACCGCTCTAAAGTCACTTTCTCCTTTTTCAAAGACAGATCTAGGAAGTTAAACTTTAAACGGTAAACTCACCGCCTCTCCCAAAAAGACCCAGCCGGCTCTGTTTGTGCCCTCAGACGGACCTGGAGATGGTGACGGAGGACCTGGCCCAGAAGGTCAACCGGCCGTACCTCAGGACGCCGCGCCACAAAATCATCCGAGCGGCGTGCCTCGTCCAGCAGAAGCGGCAGGAGTTCCTGGCCTCGGTGGCCAGAGGGGTGGCGCCCAACGACTCCCCCGAGGTGCCCAGGCGCAGGTAAGCTGAGGCCAGCAGCCCCATAAAAGAGGCTCGTTGCTGGAATGAGAAACAGCAGTGTCCAATAATGAAAAGTGACTAACTAGCTGTAAAACTCAGCCATTAATCCTGTTTTTATGGTGACTGAATCTTTCCTCGCTTGCAGTTTCGCCGGCGGGACGTGGGACTGGGAGTACCTGGGCTTTGCATCCCCTGAGGTAACAGAACCACTGAGTCACAGCCTCAGCCTCAAACGCATATCTTTCCATTTTGTTATCCTATTTTGAACATACCTGAAAAGAAAATTAGCATCGCAACCCCCTTTAGGATGACATACAACAGTTTTAGGGCCTAATCGTTCATGATGCAATCAGCCCTCAATAGAATGCTGTGAAATAATCTGTTTAAATCCAATAAACTAGACTTGAGATCTATAACGGCGCCACAGCGAGCAGCCAAATAAGTGGATTAATCCCGACAGGAGAAGTGCTTGCATTATACGTGAAGCTATAATCAGCCATCGCACCCGAGTCTGAGGAGGAAAGCGGTTCAGCAGAGTGCGTGAGACCGATACCTTGATTTGTGCTCGACTTGAGGCCTCCACTTCCCTGTTAACGCCACTTAATCAGGTTTAATTAATGGCAAACAATCCTGATAACAATGTAATCAAATGCTGCAGCCCTGCATTGTGTGTATATACACTTAAAGCTTTTTTTTAATACTTAACTTTGGATGTGCAACAGCACTGATGAACCACGGTGACCCCAAAGCTCACCCGTCATCCGGCACACCGGAGCCGGCCAGATGGCGCAGCGCTCCCGTGTGCAGCCGGAGAGGGAATGATTGAAAGAGCAGCACTCTGGCGAACGCCGGAGCAGGTTGCTCCCGATCATTGCGCATTAGTGGCGGCCGCGTGTAGTTAACTTCCACGCCCGTAAAACCGTCAACCCCCCGTAATGGTTCGGTTATTGACCGGCCTGCAGGCTCTCCGCGGCGCCGGAGATCTCCCCCAAGCGCCCGTTATTGTTTCCTTTCCAGACTGAGGTCTTTTAAACACACAGGCTTCTCATCCGGAACGTAACCGGCTCTCCTTTCGGCTCCTGGAAGCACAAATATGCAAATCTCACATCAAAGCCGAGCCTCTCAGGTTACCGAGCACACCTTTTCCAGCTAATGACGAGATCAGTCTCGCCGGCCGGTTTGATAAAAGCATTTGGAAACGCGTGCTCTGGCTGCTCGGCCCGGCTTTGTGAAGCCTCTGTTTACTCCAGGATTACCGGGTAATGGGCGGTGTAGCGGTGTAGGTATCCAAACCTGGACCCAGTGTGTTGAGCCGCTCTACAGAATAAAAGCATCAGAAACGAGACTCAGACGCCAAGGATGTCTGAAAAAATCATATTTTAAAAGAATCTGCTCATAAAATGTTCATATCTTGATCCAGACAGATCCTAGAGCGACGTGGTCTCACACCAAACAGGATCTGATCCTCTCCGCTGATCCACTTACCACATAAATGGACTATGAAGTGACTGAATACCATTTGTTGAGTTTGCTGACTACATCTTTTAAATATGGAACCTATTTGTTTACTGCACAAGAAAAGACGACCTACAAAGAAGTGACTTATCTTCAGAAGAATAAATTATGAGTATAAAATCTCCCTTCTGGAGCGGGACAAAGGAACGGGATTTAAATGACAAACAAAACCAAATTATTTTTGGGCACTTGTTCTCAGTAAATGTCGCCACCAGATGCTGAACACTAAGTTCAGGGTTTTATTTCCGTCCCCTAATTAAGAGCTTCTGTCTCTCGGCTGCAGTAGTTAATGGGAACACGGTAATAATGGAGGCCTGATGACTCTGCCTCACAGGCACGGCTGCAGATGGTCCGCTGCAGGCGTCTTCCAGAGCCTGCAGACCTCAACTCGGGGCTGGAAAACATGAGAGACCATGTTAGGGGGATTTAAAATATTTATATATATATTTGGGATTTTTATGAATGTGCCCCAGTGACCTTTGCAGTTGATTATTTCCCGGATGTGCAGAGTCAGCGAACGCAACCTTTTCATGCTGGTGGACAACCAAAGAACACAGATCCTGGGTCAGCGGCGGCGCTTTCATTCAGGGTGTAATTGACCAGCACAAGTACCATCTGGTTGAAGCAGAAGCCTGAAACTATAAGTCATACTTTGTAGAAATATTATTTAAAAAAACAACTCGAGCTTGGGAGGGAAACTAGGTTAAAAGACGCGTTGACTATTTTCAATGTAATATCTGCCAGAATCTTTAATGCAGCATTCATCTTCCCCAACATGCTAGTTATCAGCAAACATCCTATTATTAAAAATGCATGCATATGTGCACACGCCTAATACAATGGTGCTTCAAACAGGGTTCATACGCTCATGGAAAACCTGGAAAAGTCATGGAATTGGGTATTTCCAGGCCTGGAAAAGTCCTTGAAAAAATAAAATCCCAAAACTTTTGGAAAAGCCATGGAAATGTGTTTTCTTATTAAACATTTTCTCACTTTTTCAGGAGTACGCAGAGTTCCAGTACCGGCGGAGACACCGGCAGCGGCGGCGAGGAGACATGTCGAGTCTCCGGAGCAACACACCCGACCCGGACGACTCCGGAGACAGCATCTTAGGTACCACACGGCACTTAATAACTACACACTGTTAGCATTAGCAAAGCATGCACTTTAATAACTACACACTGTTAGCATTAGCAAAGCATGCACTTTAATAACTACACACTATTAGCATTAGCAAAGCATGCACTTTAATAACTACACACTATTAGCATTAGCAAAGCATGCACTTTAATAACTACACACTATTAGCATTAGCAAAGCATGCACTTTAATAACTACACACTATTAGCATTAGCAAAGCATGCACTTTAATAACTACACACTGTTAGCATTAGCAAAGCATGCACTTTAATAACTACACACTATTAGCATTAGCAAAGCATGCACTTTAATAACTACACACTGTTAGCATTAGCAAAGCATGCACTTTAATAACTACACACTGTTAGCATTAGCAAAGCATGCACTTTAATAACTACACACTGTTAGCATTAGCAAAGCATGCACTTTAATAACTACACACTATTAGCATTAGCAAAGCATACACTTAAATATGCAATTCATAAACGTATTCTTGACTAATAGGCTCGCCTATTATGCGTTTCATGGTTGGGTTTTCATAATTTATAAATTTATAAAATTTGTAGATTAAGTAGGAATTATAGATCAGTTAAAAAGTGTTAGTAAATGATAAAGAAATAATTTAAATGACATTTATTCATGCATTTATTTATACATGTGATGACTTAGATATGCACTAATGGTTGAGGACAATGTTAACATGTGAATCCATCATTTATGCATAAATAAACTACATTTAAATCATTTTTTTTTATCATTTATTAACTTTTAAAATGATCTATAATTCCTTAATACTTAATTTACAAATAGGGAATCCATCATTTATGAAGTATGAAAACCCAATCATGAAACGCAAGTCAAGCTTATTAATCAAGAATAAAAGAAAGCACACTAATGAGTGTTCGTGTTGGAACAATGCTTTATAAAAGATTAATTAAGTGTGTATTCATGCTTTACTAACTCAAGCTAAATAGTGTGTACTTCTTATAAAGTGCTACCGACTCTCAGATGTCCACTTCTTCCTCTTGTTGGGTAATTTGTCACAGTTGGTTTTTGCAAAGTCAGGAAATGAAGGTGAAGTACATAAACAACAACAATTGCCAGGTTTTCTAATCTATGATTAAATAATGTGTACAACAAATTAAACCTCATTGATCCAGTAATCCTCCTCCTCCTCCTCCCTCAGTTTTCAATGCGGATTTGTAAAGAACCCAAATGAGCAAACTTTGTAAAATCCCAGCTGAAGGTCAAGCTCAGCATCTCTCGTCCATCAGTTTGCTTTTGGCTCCGTGGAAGGAAACCAGGACCGAGTTTGCAGTTTTGAAGCCAGATAAAAAGATTCTGTCGTGTCAGAAGGAATAATTGATTTCAGATGAAGATGCTAAATTAGTGAATTTTCTGGGAAAACGCTGAGGGGGTGGGGCACAGGTTGCTTCCGATAATAAAAGAAAAGTGGAAATTAGCAGAGGGTTAGATGATCCACGAGGTTTCAGTTTGATGACTGTGCGTTTTGTGCGTTTCTTTTTCTACAAAGACGCTCAGGAGGTCGGAGGTGGACGCAGACATCTGACGGTGAGTGCACGGTTTCCATCTTCATCTCCGCTCAAGGCTTTCATCCTTTGAAGCCTTCCAGACGACGTGAAGGGCCTACGGCATTAATCGAGCTGGATTGATTTCTAAAGGGCTGCTTTCCCCCTCACGGTGGCACGATAATGCTGAGGTCTGGGGTTTAACGGCAGATTACATTAATGTAAATGACAAAAGAAGTAAAACTCACCTCACTGGGACGGGAGGACCTCTACTGTTGGGCAACACGTTGTCTTTATCACAACGAACACAGGCACATGCTTTACTTGCTTAGTGCACGTAATCTGCAGATGAAAATAATCCCCTCAAATACAGAATTCACTCTGATTTGCGTAACGTTTGGTAAAATCTACAGTTCCCAGCAAGGTAAGTATTTATTTGAGACTCGAGCCTGACAGCCAGAGACGAACTGAATCACGGTTATTTCATTGGTTTGACAACAGAAACACGATATCACCGGCCCTTTGTTTTACCACTGTGGAGTTTGAAACTGTAAAACCTCAGAAACGAGCTTCGCCTGCAGGTCTCACTTCCTGAGCGGGTGATTCTGGTTCCTCACACCGTCTCCTGGGTTCTCCTGGGTTCTCCTTGCAGGGTCTCGGCTCTTTGGACGACGACGACCCGAACATTCTTCTGGCCATTCAGCTGTCGCTCCAGGACTCGGCGATGGCGGAGATCGGGTCCAACCACGACGTCTTCGCCAACGAGGCCTCGCTCGGCGCCATCGGCACGTCGCTGCCTTCCCGGCTCGAGCAGAGCGCTCCGGGGGCCGAGGTCCTTTCCAGAGCCTCCGTGAGCAGCTCGGAGCTGCTGGATCTGGGGGACAACTTGGCTCGACTCGGCAACGTGAACATCAGCAGCCAGTACGCCGCCGCCGGCGTCTCCGCGCAGCACCGCGACAGTCGCCACCGGGCCTACGGGGCTTCAGCGCCGATCCCGGTGGCTCCGGGAGGCAGCAACTCCTCCACGGGCCTCTTCTCCTCTTCCAGCGACACGTTGGACTCCACCACATGCGGCAGCCACGACCCGTCCACGCCCTCCGCCTTGGCGGCCAACGCCAACTTGCTGGGCAACATCATGGCGTGGTTCCACGACATGAACCCCCAAGGCATCACCCTGGTCCCCTCCCCCTCCTCCGACGCAGACGGAGACGGGAGCCTGCAGGGCGGCGAGGAAGGCGGGAAACCCCGAGAACAGGAAGCGCCGGCTGAAGCAGGTTTCTTCTCTCCGAGGCCGAGCGGCGTGGAGGACGAGGAGCAGAAGGAGTGTGCCGTCGCCCAGAGGCCGACGCAGCTGGACCTCGTGGGACTGGACACCCGGGACCAAGCCAAACCAGGAGGCTGCAAGGCCCGCCGGGTCGACACGCCGCAGTGCGACTCCGGGTCCGACCAGCTGGCCAGCACCAGCTCCTCCGACTGGGAGGACCAGGTCCACCTGGTATGATCCGGTTTTCAGAGAGGCCAAAAAAAACCACTAGAGAGCAAATGAAACCCGAGTTGAGGAAAATTCAGGTGGAATGTATACAGAATGAAGAATGTGTCCGTTCGTACTTGGTTGGGAAGAAGAAGAAGTAGAAGAAGAAGAAGTATTAGGACTTATTAGGACTCTAGGTCAGCCTTCCTGTGTTCACGGTATCATCCGCCCCCCAACAATCAGAAACCCGCCTCAAAGAGACTTTTGATAACTTCTGTCACGGATTTATTTCCTAAAATGAGTCCGCTAGTAGAAATAACATTTTCTTCTTCCTGAAATCAGTTTTATAGGACAGAAGATACTTAATCGTAGTTATGTTTTCTTCCACTGGAGTAAAAGCCTACTGTTTGAGTCTGAATCAGGTCTGAGGAGGTTTTATCCAGCAGACGGATCTTTTGTTCCGATTGTACGAAACCTTCCGACTTCACAGGTGCCAAAACGCTGACGTCTGGGTCCTTCAACGCAAACCGTGCCTGCTTACAACCACGAGAACGTCTCGAGCCATATTTGTATCTGAGAGGGCGGCTGTGAGAAGCTGTGTAGGTCTGTAGTGCAACACCGTGAGGGTTGTGTACTTTTTGTATCATGTCAAACAATTTAGATTCATCTGCCAAAAAAACAACAACAAAACACATTTAAAAATTAACCAGATGCTGGTCTTTATCTGACGGGCCCCGAGGCTCAGGGGGGTCACTCAGGTCGGGTCAGGTCGGGTCCCATTGTCGCTAGTTCCGGTCCTGCAGCCGAGCGTGGCGGACCACGTAGACAGGAAGTCGTCTTGTTTATTTACGGCCAGCGAGAGACAATCAGGCCATCTCGTCCAAGTTACTGTATTTAATCTCTGGGTCCCGTGAAGTGATTCTTACTACAGGGTGAGGAGTCATGAATGTGTGTTGCATCTCAAACACATGGGGGGAGGGGGGGGGTCTACTAGACATACAGTGCCTTTAATGTCAATCGCCGTCGTTTTTTCCTCACACACTTTGAGTGCTAATTACACAGTATTACAGTGTAAACCACCTTTTACCTTAAAGTTATTTCTCTCACTTAAAGGTCATAGTGTGCAAACCCTGAGATCTGGATTTTATTTTTCTCTTCAGAATATTTGTAGCATGAGGCTTTTTCTGTTAGCTCCAGTAGTATTTACTGAATGGATAACACTGATTTTATATTATTGGGTATAAAAGGGTAACCGGTTAATGTCATACCTTCAAAAATCCTCTTCCCAAATATTTAAAAAACACATGTTGTTGCTCTCTTTTGTGCAGAAGGGCCACAGACACTAAAACCACTGCATTGAGCTACTGTGAGTTTCATGTAATTTACCTAAAGACACTAAAGCGGAGCCGAGTTGCAATATAAAGAATAATCCATTAAAGAGACGCGCACTGATCAGTGTTCTCCTTTAAGACGTCTGAGACTGAAGGACTTTATCTGGTTTAGAGCCACTTTCAAGCTGAAGAGTCGTGAAGTTGCCTCACGGTTGGTGGAGTAACAGGATGCATGATGGGATTTGTACTTCCTTTGTATTTCACGTCTAATGTTCAGGTGACTTATTTTAAAATGGCATAGAACATTTTGTAACTCACTGAGATTTTCTATTGTAAAGCAACTAATCCTTGAAATGCTATTTGCACTTTCATAGTCTATACTTGATACATTCCCTCTTTATATGAAACATGTTTGATGTGTGATGCCAATAAAATATGTGGTGAGTTTTAAACTTGTGTCGTCATTGAAACTCCTGCAGTGAGAAATAAAATAATCACAGCTTCCACCTGGTTTTACAGCAGTGCTAAAACCTTTAATGGAGTCACTTTGGTTTCTGTACGCTCCACAAGAGTCTGAATGTGTTGAGCGACTTTGTCTTATATTACAGTACTGAAGCGCACACCATCCCACACACACACATGTTCAGCGGCAGAGGCCGATGAGCTGCAGCAGCAGCAGGAACAGGGACACGATGTCCAGATAGAGGTTCAGGGCAGCGAACACGTACTCCTCAGGAGAGACTTCAAACTTCCTGTGTTTCCCCCTCAGGATGAGCTGAGTGTCAAACACCAGGTACTGTGGAGAGAGAGAAGCTTCAGCTGACAGCGAGCCGGTGTGAAGGAAAACAGGCGGCGTTCCTTATCTCAGAGAGGGAGGGCTGCAGATAAACCACCTGTAAATAACCGCGTACGCCGACAGGAAGTTGTCACGGCCGGCTGACGGCCGCAGAGAGGCGGCAGTGAGAATGAAGCCTGCTGCTGGTAAGCGGTGTGATAATTGAAATTAAAAAGGACACGAAGGACATCAGAGTCTCTTTGCAGGGACGACAATGACAGAGACCGGAGGCCGGCTGGTGTGGAAGCTCACACGCACACACACATGCACACAAATACACGCACACACACACGCTTGACATTAAGGTCCTTGATGAGGTTTCTGTCATTTCATAATGTAATGAATCTCTGTTGCATCAACCCTTCTGTCATGTTGGAATGTACTTACCAAGGAAAACAGCAAGGTTCCCAGGCAGGCGTACAGGATGTAGAGATACTGTTGAAAGAAGGATCAGCAGATCTTTTACAAACATATTGAACAACAACTCTATTTGACCACTTAGAATGAATTGCTTGAGTAAAATGATAGTGAGCTTTCTGTGAGCGTACTTTAATCCCTTTTTACATTCTAGTCATTCGAGATATGATTGTCATAATGTGTGCACACAAAGTGCTTTAAGGAAGCAGTGTTTACTTTTATTGTTCTGTGTAAATTCTTGAAGCTAAAACACTTGCAGCCGTCACAGTGAACAGTGTTGAACATTGAAATGCATCAGCCTGAGATCAGCTCCTGAGAGGGTTGAGAGCTCCTCTCTTCTTCAGTCTGCTCAGCTCACAGGTCGGAGGCTCATCCCGGGATGAACGCTGCGAGGCCTCTGACTCGCCGGTCCACTCAAACGGGTGTAAACACATACCTGCGACCGGAGGATCCCACACAGCAATGCAAAGGAAAAGAGGGTCCATGCAAACACCCACAGGCTGCCGCTCAGTCCGGTGAAGTCCCACTGGTGCCGGAGGGAGGGAGGGGGGAGGGAGGGAGGAGACACTGAATGTGACGAGCCTCTCAAACAGGAAACAGTAGACAGAACATCTCCTCTAAACTTTGCTGTAGAAGCTCAAGGTGAGCTGTGAGCTGTGAGCACAGATTACTGAACGATGAAGACAGATCGCAGTTCAACACTCGAAAACAAAGTCTTGAGCGATTCTGCATGTAATGATCCTGGATGATTAATCAACAAGCTGCAACGCAGGCACGGGGGAGGGAAGGGGGAGGGGGGGAGGAGGAGGGGGAGGGGGAGGCGGCCCATTGGCCTGCATGACCTTTTCAGACAGACAGAAGAAAGATGGCGGCTACAAGAGGGGAATGACTAACTGGTCAGCTGAGCTCAACATGGCCACATGGCCTTTACACCACGGGAATAAAGAAAAATAAACCAAGTAAAGTGCAAGTGTTTGCACAAGTGATCGCACCAGAACAATAACCTCTTTATGGGGTGAGCGCTGTTTACATCGTCCCCCTCTTCATCCGCCTCCTTTCCTCAGATTACTAACGAGCATGCAGCGTTTAAGAACAGATTTATTCTCAGTGTGAGCATTAGACACCTGCTTGCTGGTTTCAGCCGATCTAAGCAGTAGAAATAAATGTCTGGAGCTCCTTCAGACGCAATAAGTAGTAAAATGTGTGAAATGCCAAACTGCATTTAGAGGCAATTAAGGAGGACTCTAAATGCAGTTTCTGTTTGGCCCACATCTATTTCACGTCTTCAGTGTTTCGCCCCGCTGCCTGCAGGAAAACGTTTGAGCCTTTTATGGAAACAGCACGACAAACTATCAATCAAGGGATTCTCAAAAGGTCTCCACACTTATGCAAATTGACTATTGCCAACAAGACTTGTTTTAAATGTCACTTATGTACGCCGACAGTGAGGTATTGTAATAATAATAATAATAATAATAATAATGTAATGTATTGTATACGGACCAAGCTGCATTATTGAGAAATAACAGAGTTAGAGTTTTTACAGAAAACACAAATGTCAGGGTCCACTTTGAATTATCAAGAGTGGTTCATCTGTTACGGTTCATTTCCAGATGAGATTAATGGAGAGAGATCAGGATCCCCATGATGGAGGTCCATGAAAGGACCCTCTGGACGATGGATCACATGGTTAAAGGTGACAAACAGAAGAGAACGAGGGATGAAGCAAACTAAAAGGCTCCGGACCCGAGGTCCAGCCCACCGCTGCTCTCTGCAGTATTCATGGTTTTGAGTCTTGAACTCTTCACTGCACACAGCAAACACTGCATGAGGGAAGCCGGCCGACAGCTCAGGGAACGGCTTCCCTCTGACTGCAGGCGTGTGGACGCCGCTCACAGGCGTGTGGACGCTCACAGGCGTGTGGACGCCGCTCACAGGCGTGTGGACGCCGCTCACAGGCGTGTGGACGCTCACAGGCGTGTGGACGCCGCTCACAGGCGTGTGGACGCCGCTCACAGGCGTGTGGACGCCGCTCACAGTGTGTGGACGCTCACAGTGTGTGGACGCTCACAGGCGTGTGGACGCTCACAGGCGTGTGGACGCCGCTCACAGGCGTGTGGACGCTCACAGGCGTGTGGACGCTCACAGTGTGTGGACGCCGCTCACAGGCGTGTGGACGCCGCTCACAGTGTGTGGACGCTCACAGTGTGTGGACGCTCACAGTGTGTGGACGCCGCTCACAGGCGTGTGGACGCTCACAGGCGTGTGGACGCTCACAGTGTGTGGACGCCGCTCACAGGCGTGTGGACGCCGCTCACAGTGTGTGGACGCTCACAGTGTGTGGACGCTCACAGTGTGTGGACGCCGCTCACAGGCGTGTGGACGCCGCTCACAGGCGTGTGGACGCTCACAGGCGTGTGGACGCTCACAGTGTGTGGACGCCGCTCACAGGCGTGTGGACGCCGCTCACAGTGTGTGGACGCTCACAGTGTGTGGACGACGCTCACAGGCGTGTGGACGCTCACAGGCGTGTGGACGCCGCTCACAGGCGTGTGGACGCTCACAGGCGTGTGGACGCCGCTCACAGGCGTGTGGACGCCGCTCACAGGCGTGTGGACGCCGCTCACAGTGTGTGGACGCTCACAGTGTGTGGACGCTCACAGTGTGTGGACGCTCACAGGCGTGTGGACGCTCACAGTGTGTGGACGCTCACAGGCGTGTGGACGCTCACAGTGTGTGGACGCCGCTCACAGGCGTGTGGACGCCGCTCACAGTGTGTGGACGCTCACAGTGTGTGGACGCCGCTCACAGGCGTGTGGACGCCGCTCACAGTGTGTGGACGCTCACAGTGTGTGGACGACGCTCACAGGCGTGTGGACGCTCACAGGCGTGTGGACGCCGCTCACAGTGTGTGGACGCTCACAGGCGTGTGGACGCCGCTCACAGGCGTGTGGACGCCGCTCACAGGCGTGTGGACGCCGCTCACAGTGTGTGGACGACGCTCACAGGCGTGTGGACGCCGCTCACAGTGTGTGGACGCTCACAGGCGTGTGGACGCTCACAGTGTGTGGACGCCGCTCACAGGCGTGTGGACGCCGCTCACAGTGTGTGGACGCTCACAGTGTGTGGACGCTCACAGTGTGTGGACGCCGCTCACAGGCGTGTGGACGCTCACAGGCGTGTGGACGCTCACAGTGTGTGGACGCCGCTCACAGGCGTGTGGACGCCGCTCACAGTGTGTGGACGCTCACAGTGTGTGGACGCTCACAGGCGTGTGGACGCCGCTCACAGGCGTGTGGACGCCGCTCACAGTGTGTGGACGCTCACAGGCGTGTGGACGACGCTCACAGTGTGTGGACGCCGCTCACAGGCGTGTGGACGCCGCTCACAGTGTGTGGACGCTCACAGTGTGTGGACGACGCTCACAGGCGTGTGGACGCTCACAGGCGTGTGGACGCCGCTCACAGGCGTGTGGACGCCGCTCACAGGCGTGTGGACGCTCACAGGCGTGTGGACGCTTCCCGCCGCCTGGCGTTCAGGGGATTTCCCTTTCGAGCCACAGACCTCACCTTGGACTGCATGGCGAACACGGTCAGGGCCAAGGACACCAGCGCCGTGGCCCCCACGGCCCACAGGACGGCCTCCGCATCAAAGAACCTGCAGATGGAAATATCAAACAGGTGTTCGGGTTCGATTCCCTCCTGAAATGTGCTCTTTTTTCATTTCACAGTCTGTATCATATGTCTGGAGTGGAGCGATGAGCGAGGACCCCCTCTGGGCGGCATAATGCATCAGTTATAGCTCCAGTTACAGCAATGTGCCATGAATATGGTAATGTGAATATATTATTGATAGTTTAATGTGAGAGTGACGCGCTAAAAGAGAGGAAGCGTCTCCGATTGAAAAGGTAATGTGTGTTTACGCAAACTATTTGTGACGCTTCCCATTTATCTTCTGGGAAACATGACTTTTAATTTGTTAAACCGCTCATGATAACGTCTCATCGGGTCGGATCAGATATGGATCCAATGGGGTTATTATATTTGTGTAAATGAGCCGTCCTCAAACAAATACTCACACCGCGACAGAGCCGAGCATCAGGCCCTCTGCAACAGTCTGAGAGAGAGAGAGAGAGAGAGAGAGAGGTAGAGAGAGAGAGGTAGAGAGACATACAAAGTAAATGCATGGATAAAGACAAGTAGAGCAGGTGTGGTGGGGCTTTAACTTGATGCTTCCACTCACAAACAGGCCCAGGGCGATGAAGTTGAGGGGAACTCGTCGTCGGATGTTTCCACAGCAGGACAAGGCCACGATGAGCACGATCACCATCGCCCTGTTTCACAGAGAATATAGAGTCGTAAATAGCAAATAAAAAGCCTATAAACAGGAAGCACTGTGTTCAATATGTGAATTCACTGAGTGCATTATTTATGCGCCGCAGACGGCAGCTTCCTGGATCGGGATTCAGACTCTTGGTGATTTACCTCTCTGGACCTGCTGTTGGTCTAACGGGTTAAAGCCGGAGAGGGAGCTTACATGGTGGCGTAGGAGAACCAGGAGTTGGCCCACGTCCACGTCCGGAGAGCGTCCCTGTTATTCCATGAGAGAGGGAGAGTTTAACAGCGGCACCATTTACTTGATAGAGGCAGTAGAATGATTGTATTAAATATTAACAGAGGACAGAGCATCGTCCACATGGGAGCAGAATACAATTTATGAAAAGGAATTACTGAAGCAGCGATCTAGCACATCTATTATACAAAGCATATAAACCTTTCAAACTACTGCAAGCAAAAGATATTGTGTGGCAGAGATGCCCTTTCATTCTCCCCCATCTCGCCTCGCCGTACATATTTATGACGGTTTAAGCTGCGTTGGGTTTCATGCTCAAAGTTTCTATGGGCACGACTTCGGCTCTGTGTGATGTCGGAGACTCGAACACGCGAGCCGACGACACTGAATGTGGTTTGATGGACGGGTGACGTGGATGCATCTCTTTTTAGTGTGAAGGAACTCCTGGGTGTAACGTGTCTCACCAGTAGAGGAAGGCACAGATGATCCCCACAGTCACCAGCAGCTGAACCATCAAGGTCAAGTAGACTTTCCTTATGAAACCTGTTCACAGAGACAGACCATAATAATCTTAGCAGATCAGCGCTGTTTGTGTTGCACAGCATCAGGAAGATGTCCCGTTTCCACTGAACCTCTCATTTAATAATTTGTGTTGCGTGGGAGGTGAAGGAATGAGGCACAGCGGAGATCAGGGTTTTATATCTTGAATCCATTCCAAGAAAACCCTGCGAGGCCGATGAGGCCGATGTTGTTTACCTTGATTCTGACCACGCAAACAGAAACACACGCGTTCTCCATCCCTCACCTCGTCGTATGGCGGTGTCGCTGAAGCCGCTGTCTTCCAGCCCGTGAACGTAGTCGGGCGGCGCTTGAGCAAACAGCCGGTCGCCTCCAGCGGCCTCCACCTCCCCGGGATGCACCGCGTGGTCATCGTAGCTGCCGGGAGGCGAGACCACCGCGATGTTCCCCTTCCCCACCTGGTGCAACAACAAGGATATGAACAGAAATCATGAAAAACAGAAAACAATGTAAACGTGAACATGTTTAATGTTTAGGCTGGTAGATTCTGATATTAATTCACAGATGAAAAGGAAAACAAAACATGGTTCCAGCTCACTACTCGTTGTATACTGACCTGGTAGTCCATGCCCAGGTGAGCGCTCGGCCCATAGTCCTGAGTGTTGTACGGAGGGGGAGGAGCTCCATAACCGCCGCCGCCGTTAGTCTGGTCCATTTCCACCAAAGGGTTTCCTCAACTGAAGCACAACAGGTTAAAGGTTAAAGGTCGTGGAGGAGACTCATCCCCTCACCGGCAGCAGAGCCTCCATCGTGACGTTAAATTGGCAAATGGTGCAACGTCAGAGTGGAACAAATAAATGGGTAATTACAAAATGATGCATCGCACAAACACAAGAGCAATCCGTGACTAACGCCCATAATTACGGCCTCACGCATCCATTTAATAGAGATGTATGTATATTTAATGGCCAAATAGGTTGTGCTTAATTGCTCGCAGAGGAAATCCAGTTGTCACCAGGAACAGAGCTGTGTACAGCTGGAGAAGACGCTCCTGGATTTAAAGGCACGGCGATGTAATTAGCTGCACGATGACCAAAGCTGTGCGATATACGACTGCTCCAGGGTCCACAGCACCATTACAACCATTACAACCATTACGTGGTTTAATAAGTAACAGTAGCCACTTCCTGTATCTAGTAATGGCTTTTTGAACTCCGGGCAGAGATAAATCACCCGGCAGCTAAAGCCACATTTTGACCTCCCGAACTCCTCATATATATATATATATATATATATATATATATACGTGCATGAATGAATATGAACGTGTGAATGATGACAAGCAGTGTCAAAGCTCTTTGAGTGCAGTCCATTCACCATCATGTGGCTTTGTTTGGGTTCGCTTACGTAGCCCAAAAGGTGTTTTACATGCAGAGATATGATGAATAAATCATTCAAAAGTACCCAATATGTTTTTCCAAGTCTTCAACAAACGATCGTTTTCAGTCTGACTTCCCAGAAATCAATGCTTTACAGCAATAATCTACTCTGAAGTGTCTTACCTGCGCTGCGGCGGCCGGGAATCTGCTCTGCGGCTCTTCCTGTAGTGTTGGTTCGCCTTCAGGGCAAAGTCTACCCGCTATCAGCTGGTTCCCACAGAGACAGGACTTTAGCTTCAGGGGAGAGGACGTATCCCTCATTAGGCCCAACGGGATATTCAGATGAAGTTCTTAAAACGCCATTAAACCGACAGGGCTGGTACTTTGTCAGAGCAAATCATATCTTTACCTTTTTCTTTCAGCGATACTGATCCAGAGGCTTTTAGGACGAGTTCGTAGAGGAGCTTTCACTTTAACAAAGGTGTGTTTTATATATCTGGTTCCTGTCGTGGTAGAACATTCAGAAAGGTGTAATCCTGGAGGCACCAAACCTTCTGGGCTCATCGTGGTTACACATTGATAACAACTTTGCCCGTCAGGCCAACCTACACAAAGGGATTATGGGTATTGTGTCACGGCGAGGGAGAATCGCAAAAGACATACTGTATCCAAAAATACAGGAAGTAATGTAGGTCAATGCTGCCTTAGTGCTCCTGCGTGGAGAATCGCCACTCAAAGGGAAGAAGACTTCATGAATGAGAATCTAGTCCAGGATGAGGCCTTTAATCTATCCATGAAGAGAAACTAGCTCAAGTAAATTATAATCCCCACTTCTTAGCATTCATTCAGTTTGATCACACTAAACAGTCAGTGTTTTAATTTGGTATTTAAAGTAATTATGCATCAGATACACAGCCAGTAGTGGGAAGTAACCCAGTATAATAGTTTTACTAGCAGTTCCACCAAAGAGAAATGTTTCCCTCAAACATCTCACAGTTTCATTTCAACAGTTTGAGGTCAAAGAGCTCAAATTGTCCAAAATCGCCCTTTAACCCTCTCACGACCCCTCAGATTGATCTAGTGATGCTTTGGAGGGGCCCGACCCCTAGGTTGGGAACCATTCAACTTAACTACCTGTGCTGTTAAAGTGAAAACTACTTTCACCAGTAATACCAGTATAATAATGAGCAGCTACTTATTTTAATTGTGTTTATGTAGTAGTATTACTTTATGGTATTGTTTTTTTTAATGGTCACGTAATGAAACTAGCTGCTTGACCTCTAGATGGCATTCCAGCCTCTACTCATGCTCTCACGAGTCCGATAGACTTCCTCTCTGCCGGGCGTTTCTGATTCAAGAGAGGATGAAACGGGACACATACACATTATTTATAAATGATTGAATCTGCAGTTAAAGTTGAGGTTTTACGACATGCTGGTGCAAAAAAAATAAAACTTCCAAAGTCACTGGACCAGTAAAGAAAAAATGAAAATAGAAATCCTCCATCATTTCACAGCAGCATGCAGACACTAATCATATATCAAGCAAACACTTGGGGGCACTAGTCTCCTGTGCTTCCTCTACTAATTGCAGTGATTTGGTAGCGGCTCGCCCCCCCTTGCATCCCACCACCTCCCCATCCAGAGAGCCTCCAGAGAGCCTCCATCCAGCTGCCTCTTCCTTTTAACTGCTGGATCAAATCCCTCATTTCTCTCTACATGTCACATGCTGCTAAAACAAAAAAAGAAACATTGTTTTTCCTGTTTGGACATCAAAACACAAAGAATAATTTAGAACAATGGAACAAAATTAAGACTCCAGCACGGGCATCGTATTTGAAGAGATAGAAAGCTTTTCTGTCACAAACACACATTCTCACTCTGTCAACACGGGCTGGGTTTACGCCTCCTGCTCTCATGTGATGCCCTGGCTCGTCTGTTCGTGAGATCTATGCAGATTTTAATGGACGGCACAGCAGATGAAGTCACATTTGAGCAGGCGGTTGAACTCCGGCCTGTGTTGACACACCAATCAGTGTGAGGCCCAGTGTGAGGCCGCTTCCAACACCCATCTAATTGTCTCGGCGCTGTCCAAACAACACTCACGAGGCTGAAGCCACATGGAGCAGAATGTGTGCCGAGCAGAGAGTGGAGTCCACGCCATGATGGAGGGAGGGAGGGAACGAAAGAAGGATAGACTATTTAATATTGTATTGCTTTACAATCAGTACAACATACTGAAGAATTGGGACACAGATAGATGTGGACACACTGGTATCGATGGAAGATAGAAACGAGATAGATGGATAGATGAAAAGATAGAGAGAGAAAGATAGATGAAAAGATAGATAGATGATAGATAATATGGATAGATGAAAAGATAAATGGATGAATAGATGGATGAATGGATAAATAAATGGATGGATGAAAAGATCCATCCATTTAAATGGATGAATAGATGGACGGATGGATATATAGATGGGTGGATAGATAGATGGATAAATAGATGATGATGGATAGAGGGATAGATAGAGAGAGAGATAGATGTCATAGTCAAAAAATTTAATTTGTCAAAAAAAGTATGAAAAAAGTCATAGGATGTCAAAAATGTCAAAAAAATGTCATTTGTCAAAAAATGTACAAAAAAAGACATAGGATGTCAAAAAAGTCAATACATTTAATTTATCAAAAAAGTTATAAAAAAGTCATAGGTTGTAAAAAAAAGTCAAAGTATAAAAAAGTCATAGGATGTCAAAAAATGTTATTTGTCAAAAAATGTCTAAAAAAAGTCATAGGATGTCAAAAACGTTATTAAAAAAGTCATAGGAGTCAAAAAAATGTAATTTGTCAAAAAAAGTATAAAAAAGTTATAGGAGGTCAAAAAAGTCAAAAGAAGTCATTTGTCAAAAAAGTTATAAAAAAAGTCATAGGATGTCAAAAAATGTCTTTTGTCAAAAAAGTTATAAAAAAGTTATAGGATGTCAAAAAAAATGTCATTTGTCAAAAAAGTTATAAAAAAGTCATAGGAGTCAAAAAAAATGTCATTTGTCAAAAAAAGTCAAAAAAAGTCATAGGATGTCAAAAAAAATGTCTTTTGTCAAAAAAGTTATAAAAAAGTTATAGGATGTCAAAAAAATGTAATTTGTCAAAAAAAGTATAAAAAAGTTATATGATGTCAAAAAAGTCAAAAAATGTCATTTGTCAAAAAAGTTATAAAAAAGTCATAGGATGTCAAAAAAGTCAAAAAATGTCATTTGTCAAAAAATGTATTAAAAAATGTCTTTTGTCAAAAAAGTTATAAAAAAATTATAGGATGTCAAAAAAATTTAATTTGTCAAAAAAAGTATAAAAAAGTTATATGATGTCAAAAAAGTCAAAAAAAGTAATTTGTCAAAAAAGTCAAAAAAAGTAATTTGTCAAAAAAGTTATAAAAAAGTCATAGGATGTCAAAAAAATGTCTTTTGTCAAAAAAGTTATAAAAAAGTCAAAAAATGTCATTTGTCAAAAAATGTATTAAAAAAATGCCTTGTCAAAAAAGTTATAAAAAAGTTATAGGATGTCAAAAAATGTCATTTGTCAAAAAAGTTATAAAAAAGTCATAGGATGTCAAAAAAGTCAAAAAATGTATTAAAAAAGTCATAGGATGTCAAAAAAATGTCTTTTGTCAAAAAAGTTATAAAAAAGTTATAGGATGTCAAAAAAGTCAAAAAAAGTCATTTGTTGATAGATAGATGGATGGATAAATGGATATATAAATAGATTGATGGATGGATAAATAGATGGATGGATACATCAATAGATGAATGGATAAATAGATGGATGGATAGATAAATATATGGATACATAAATAGATGGATACATAAATAGATGGATGGATGGATAGATAAATAGATGGATACATAAATAGATGGATGGATAGATAAATAGATGAATAGATAGATGGATGGATGGATAGATAAATAGATGACTAGATAGATGGATGGATAGATGGATAAATAGATGAATGGATAAATAAATAAATAGATGGATGGATGATAGATAAATAGATGGATACATAAATAGATGGATGGATAGATGGATAAATAGATGGATACATAAATAGATGGATGGATAGATGGATAAATAGATGAATAGATAGATGGATGGATGATATATAAATAGATGGATACATAAATAGATGGATGGATAGATAAATAGATGAAAAGATAGATGATGGATAGATGGATAAATAGATGACTATATAGATGGATGGAGTCTCCCCGTCTCGCTGCAGACAGACTGTGACGGCTCTGTTCTGAGAGCCTCTTTGGGGCTTCAGGGACCGGAGCTCACAGCGGGAGGTTCTGGTGTCTGAGGAGCGAGATGGAGCCGTCAGGAGCCCAACGGCCCCCCAGATGCAGACCAACGGCCCCCCCCCCAGATGCAGACCAACGGCCCCCCAGATACAGACCAACGGCCCCCCAGATACAGACCAACGGCCCCCCCCCCAGATGCAGACCAACGGCCCCCCAGATACAGACCAACGGCCCCCCAGATGCAGACCAACGGCCCCCCAGATGCAGACCAACGGCCCCCCAGATGCAGACCAACGGCCCCCCAGATGCAGACCAACGGCCCCCCAGATGCAGACCAACGGCCCCCCAGATGCAGACCAACGGCCCCCCAGATGCAGACGTGAACCACGGCTTCCCAGCCGGCCACAGAAGGATTCATTTGTTGAAATAGTGGTTTGCGTGGGCCCTCTGAGCCCTGGTGCTGGTCTGCAGGTTCATGTCTAATTCACAACCCTCCTGAAGACGCTAATGCAGAACTCCGGCGGGTGTTTGGTTAATGGGAGACCTCAACACTGGCTCACACTGCACACTGTGTTGCTGCAAATAATGAGACGGCCGCTCTGCGTGCCATTTAATATCAGCTGGACCAGCTGTGTCAAGCCATGGATCATATTTCAGTCAAATTAACAATCCTGACATTTTGACTTACACATCAGCGTGGCATTGGTTTCCAGAATGACTTGCATTATTTTGTTTTTGCAAATTAGCATAATACAAAAGGCACAGCTGCAGTCAATCTAAGTCAATGGACATAATTAACTGAATAAATTACTGTTATCCATAGTTGATTTAATATATTACACAACTGTAGCAGAGAGCACCAAACTGCTAATTAATTTATCCTTATTAAAGTCAGAGTTTACATTAGCTGTGTCTAGAATGAGCACTCCATTACTGAATTACAAATAATCTCAGAGAAACTTCTGTCATATATATATATATTTTCAACGAGGAGCTTTATTGATTGCATATCATCAACATGCACTGTTGCAGAAATACCTAAACCACATTCATTCAAATGGTCCATGGTAATCTCTGGCACAGTTTGTCTTCAAAATAACTATATTTAAAGATAAAAGATAAATATGAAGTCTCCTCTGACATCAATTTGGTTGTGTGAAATAAATAAACCTGTTTTATAATAATGTTATTACCGAATGCAGCAACAATACACACGTGCAGGGTTGAAGTGTGGCGGCTGAAATTATTAAAATATTTCATTATGTAATCCCTACAACAGCAACCATGGGAGGTGGCTGTCAGGAGCCCAACTAATCTTTACTGGCTCTCTGGGCTAATTAGCTAAACTGTCCTCAGACCAGCAGCCGCTTCAGTCCCCCGGCGCTCGTTGTGGGGAAGCTGGTCTGACTTCCATCACGCAGCCTGGAGCGCTGCAGCTTCTCTAACACGTCGGTGAAGCTTCAAGCAGCCGGCTGACGGCCCAGCAGGCCTGTGGTCGGCCCGGTCAGCTGAAGGTACTGAGGTCAGATCAAAGGGTCGGACGAACCAACCCGACCTCTAGAGATCCAAGATGGCCGCTCAACAGTAACAGCTGTGGTGCTACGCTGTCACATGAACTCTTACATACAGTACAGCCCAACCAACTGGTTTGTATGTGCAACATACTGGTGTAATACGCTGCTAACTGGTATTGCTAACAATGGCTACTTGTTGTACTAGAAAGCAGTGAACTCGAGTGAGGCGTCGTTCCCAGTGACCTCCCACCACGGAGGAGGAAGATTACGGAAAACAACTTTTTACTGTTGACAGCGAGACATCTTTGAAAGTTAATTAAAATAAAAATGAGTTTGATGTACAAATCCAAGTTGTTTAAGATGGATCCTACAATTAAACATCATATATCGAGCCAGAAGTTATAAAATACATTTTGAACATATTCTGAATATCTCCGACAGTGAAGGAATTTCTTTCTTCTTTTCAGCTCGTCTTGGATTCATTTGTACTTTTAAGAGACTCCAACAAATTAACTTATTTATTTTTGCCAGAAGTGAAGCTGCCATACCAATGTGTTACTTTTACGAACAAAAACTGAAATACACAACTACCCACATTGATAATAAAAACCATTATTGCAGTCATCCACACAGCAAATTTAATTTACAAGTTGTTTTAAGTTCCTACTGAGCAATCTGAGTCACAGTTTTTAAGGTCTACTTAGACTCCAATTATTTTAACTTGATGTATTTATCGGATTGATCTGTAAATTGCTTTGAGATCTGGCTTCCAATGATAAAACTGTTTTGTTCAAATTTGGTACTTCGGAATAGCTGAATTAATGAATAATCTTTACAGCAGAAGCTAATTAATTAGTGTCTGCGTATGGATCTGATTCTGACGGCTTATTTTTCTGACAAAGTTAGGATTCTGAGTTTGGGATGTTGGCGCTGAGTCAGAGTGTCGTGATGGAAAGGAAAGGAAAGGCCATATTTCTTTGAAGCCGTGGCTGCATGCTGCCAGGTCAGATGTAGGCTGGAGCTCCATGAAATCCCTCAGGGCCGAGAGCAAGCGCCATCATGGAAAAGTGGAGCTCCTTCCATATTCCTGCTGCAGGTGTACACAATCATATGAAATAACGAAGTAACAACGATGGGATGAACTGATAAGTAAGTCTGGAAACACTGACACATCAATAGTTTCACTAAAGAAATCAGCATGGATTGAACAGAAAGATGATGAAAAGGAGTACGTGACTGTAAACCAGCATACATAACATTAAGCCTTTGTGAGAGGCAGGAGGCGGTCCAAGGACAGATGGAGGTCTCGTCTGTGGAGAGGCCACGGAGACATTTGCTGTCAGATGCTCTCTGTCAAAAACTGGGCAGAGAAGATTTGAGTTTGGACCTTTTCTTCCCTGACAGAATGTATTCAAACAGAGAAAATGGATTTCAAATAAGCCATGACAACCACAGAACAATGACTGACAGCAGCATTTCACTGCTGGTACGGCTCCGACAAGAGCAGCCGCTGCTGCTGCTGCTGTTAATGCTGCTGCTACTAATGCTGCTGCTAATGCTGCTGCTGCTGTTAATGCTGCTGTTACTAATGCTGCTGCTGCTAATGCTGCTGCTGCTGTTAATGCTGCTGTTAATGCTGCTGCTACTAATGCTGCTGCTAATGCTGCTACTGCTGCTGCTGCTGTTAATGCTGCTGCTACTAATGCTGCTGCTAATGCTGCTGCTGCTGTTAATGCTGCTGCTGTTAATGCTGCTGCTACTAATGCTGCTGCTAATGCTGCTGCTGCTGCTGCTAATGCTGCTGCTACTAATGCTGCTGCTGCTGCTGCTAATGCTGCTGCTACTAATGCTGCTGCTGCTGCTAATGCTGCTGCTGCTAATGCAAATTTCCATGACCAAACATTTAGTGAAATCTGGGTGTGTCCATGAAAAAGTGATAAAATGTAGTATTTAAACTAACAATGAGGATTCCAAAGCATACAGTATTCCTTAAAGGACACAATTGAATGAGAGACAATAGTTTGATTAAAAGAATAAACATTTATAGATATACTCAGCGTATGCCTGCTTATATTTTGAGTCTTTCTTTTAAAAGCATATTCATTATTTCAAACTCAGCGTAAATGAACCACATGAACACATGAATACAACACATTTACACGACTTTTAATAAACTTTGGGGATTTTATTTCATGGACTTTTCAAGGCCTGGAAATAACCATTTTGAAATTCCATGACTTTTCCAGGTTTTCCATGACCGTGAAATATTAATGGGGGCAAAAAGGTTTAGTAGCAGGGAAGTCTTTTGGAACTAGAAGCTACTCTGAGAGCGCAGACCTCCAACAAACCCTGATGCCCGATCTCACGATGTTAAGGAAAGTGAAAGAAGAGTGTCTCTGCCTTGTGGTTTGGATCGTCCAAACAGATGGTGGATTCTTCTTTGGCCGATGCAGCACCCTTCAACCAACTTTCATTACAATCATGCCAGTAGTTGTTCCATCACCTTGTTGACTGACAAACAAAAGAAACCAATATGAAAACATAACCCCCTTGGCGGAGGTAATACTCCAGCAGAGACACCTTGAAAGTGCTGTGCATGCACTCAACAGAAGACCCTACATCTCTCAAGCAGCTACTTACGGCTGATCAGCTTTTCTTTGGTTGGATTGGAGTGCAGCATCCAGACAGGGGAAGACAGGAAGGATATAGGAACTGATGACAAAGAACAACAATGGAGCGGAGGATGAAGGCCAGAGCAGCTGCAGAACAACAGCTGGCTCGTAGTTTTGTTCTTTTGTAGTTTTGTTCTTTTGTACTGAAAGCTACGCGTCAACCATGAGGCACCAACAGGAGACACCTGCAGGAACAATCTGCACGGGAACTATCATTTTATTACAATGAATTTCCTCCAGGGTGATATAAAAAAAACGGCATGTGCTTGCACATTCATATTCTAGCAGCTTACATGGCACCTCCTATTAATTATGAGGACAGTCACCAAATACACACTGCAGCCTCACATTTGTGTCTGCATGTTGATAACGTCTCACTTGGCTAGTTTTGCATATCTGCTTTCTTTGCCAAGCCGTAGCAGAAACATCTGTGCAGATATTTTTGTTTTCACATTTTCACACTTAATTTTCCAACTTGCTGCATTATGCAACTCTTTCTCCATTTCTGAACGTGTTTTGCAGTTTTTAAGCACACGATTAGGGAAATCTCACCAGAGGAAGGTGGTTTCTGTTTGCTGTGTTTACTTTGTATTCATCCAGCCAGCAGCAGAAAAGAAGAAGCATTTAGAGGCAGCTGTTAAAACTATATTAGAATTTAGCAGCAGGAAGAAACTGTGTAGATTCTGATTATGACCTTGACTTTACAATTATTTTCAGATGACCATCATATCGCTTTAATTGTGCGAATCGATAGTAAATGGTGCAAAACCAGACAATGGCACGAAGCTCAGAGTGACCTCTCACTCTTGGACATTTCGTGGCCTGATGCCACACGCTTAGGAAGCGGGAATGGACAATAACGGCCAAACCTTCGTCCTAGCCAACCGAATAATTCTTTCCTCTGATAAATGTGTGAGGTAGCGAAGTCTGCAGAGGAAGGAGACCAACGTGGAAGCCAAGAGGAATCCAATGTCCTCTGTAGGAGTTGAACGGCTGCCATAAGTCAATAGATGGCGGCCTCGCTGAAATTAGATTGGGTGGAGCCAACACATGTTCTAACAATGTTGATGGCATCCGAAGAGACGGCGCTCCAGGATTTAGCAAAAAGCCGAACAGGAGTGGCGGCAGACTGCAGGGACAGTTTGGGTCATCCATCAAACAGGCCGACGTCTGAAGGCAGTGTGGCCGCCTCCCACACTCCCACCGTCCGGCCTCACGAGCACACCAGCACCAGAATACAAATCCACATGGAAGAAGTCCAGAATGCAGCTGTGCCTCGGCCCAGGCAGGGGGGCATCCAGAACACACACCCAGTGATCCGTGACGCCATAATAATAACCATTTGTCCTTAATGGCTACTCACACGCCACATCGAGCGCCTCTCTTCCCACCGAGGCGTACTGAAGCTCACGGCTTGTCACCAGAGCTCTGAGTGGTGTTCCAGGAAGAAAAAACAACTACTAACTAAATAGTTAAATAAATAACACCGTGCTTCAGCTCGGCACAGCCTCCCCGTCTCCCTGTGTGCCGGGTAATAGACAACTTAAGACGCCCTCTTTCAGAAGATGCTGCAGGCACCACTGTGGCACATTAACATCAGCAGAAGACCATGTGATTATTCCTCGCAGGACAGATTTGCTCAATCATATGCTTAGATATCATATGTGGCACAGTTTCCCTCCTCTTCAGTCTTATGCTGAAATGAGTTCCACTTCCTGCAAAGCATGAGCGATAACAAACCCAGAATGTCATCGTCCTATGATTTATAACACTCCCTAACTGAGAGGTTGTACAACATGCCACATATTATTATTATTATTATTCATAATTGCAGATTACCTCCGCCTGAGTCTCTCAAAATGTCACAGAACAAATAGTCTGATTAGTGAATATCTCTTTCAAAGTGCCAGGTGCTTTATGCAGATGAACCAGAAAGGGCTTATTATCTGATGTTCAAAGACAGGAAGCCATTGTTGTCTTCCTCCATGAAGGACAAACACAGGAGGGTGAATCAAGTGTTTTGGATCCCATTTGCTCCAACGTTCCTGGTTCCTAAATGCTTCCTGTCCCACGGTACAGCATTTAAGATCAATGTACATTTTATGCTAAATACAACGTACGTGTTCAAAGTGCCCATTGTTCCACATAAAGCCAGAGAGATATTATGCTTTCTTTTCTTAAGGGGAGTGTAGGAGTATGTTTTTTATGACTGCTGTGAAATTACAATAATGCTCTGATGTCCTTCATAAGGCTCGTCCTCCATATAGCGCAGTTCATTACAGCATCAATTAGATGTCTTAAGAATTTGCCTTGTGGGAGAAGCGGTTCTCCGGAGTGATCGATGCTGTAAGAGACAGACGCCATTGAATGGTCAAAAGCATTTTCTAAAAGCAAAAAGAAAAGAAATCAGTTGTGTGCAGGCGCTTCACATCAAACTGGATCTGCTTCCTTCAGGAGTGTCATGAGGCACCGGAACATTCCCACAAATGAAAGATGGAAGCTGTTAAGATGGAAGCTCTGTGAGGTTTCAGATCAAAGTGTTCACATCGTGCTCCTCTCGATCGTTTGGTTTGGTTTTATAACGGGAATCTGACTGCACGTGTGTTATCAACGGTAACTTCTTCAATCTCACAGTGACAACACAGAGATGAGACGGTATCTAGAGCCACGGATGCCGTTGTCGTCTCAATGAGACGGTTTGTTTCTCACTTTGGGATCTGATCCCGTTAAGTAACTGCGATTTGCAACCAAAATCAGGACATTTGGGGTTTTCCTCAGCAACCAACTGAAATTTCCATATTCTGTCCATATTTAGAGCCAATGTTTGGTTTGTCCCTTCCGGGCTCCTGTAGAAACAAGGCGGCCGCTCCAGATATCAATTTAAAAAGGTAACGAAAAAGCAGCGATTCTTATTTTGAAGTGATTATACACTGAATAAAACATACTTAATAATATTATATTCAATGTATGCCAACGGATCCCCCTTAATGCAACACAATGCTCCTTAGATTATGGATCCTGCTCATGATTTATGTTTGCTGAATCCCCCATATGCTCAGGATTAACAGTGACCTTGCCCCTCCCCCCACACACATCTTTCTATTCATATCAACCAGACTTCCATCATTTACTGGGATGTGGGATATTTCCCAGTGCCCATGTGATTTAACTGTGGGTTAAAAATTGATTTTGCGGAAATGATTATGGTGAAATTTACATTATTCATCCACTTTAAGATTTAAAGAGATGTATTAAGGACCTGCTCTCAGAGAAAGTTCCACGTAATATTAAATTCCAGTCTATTTTCCAATTTCCTATTTTCATTATGAGCAGTGGAAATGCTGCTATTCAGCGTGGATCTTTGGGAATGTGTGCTTTTTAAAGTCGTCGCCGACTTCTTTAGTCAAATATGTAGAAATTAAAATGCTGCGCAAAATTGTGTGTTTTAAAATCCTGAGAGAATCAAGACAAGACCTTCAGTACTTTACCTGCATGTGTTTGAAAACCTGGATATTTCCTTTTGGGTTTTCCTGCCTCACCAGCCTGAGGACATCTGGCCAATGAGAGCCGGGTGGTTGAAAACGGCTCATTAGTGGACGCCTGAGATAATCAGTGAGAGAGACGCTAGTTAGTCAACTGACAATCCAGCATATTCCAGCCAGGAAAACACAACTCATTATGCTGGAAAACCAACAACTCCCCAACTTCTGCTTCCCTCAGTAAACAGAAGAGGAGTAAAAAACTCCCCATGCTGGAGGACTCATCAACAAAGCTCATTGTGATCAATACGTCTTCGGCTGGGGAACTTCTGCTGCCTACAAAACACAGAGTGCCTCCACCCGTCATGCACCGCTCAACATGGCCGCCGATGTCGTGTGGAGCCCCTTGATGAGGGGGAGGAACGCCACGGGGCGTCCGAACACACCTTTTTCTACCATACCTTGAATAAGGAAAGTAGCACTGGCATGGCTCTTACTGATACTTAAACTTTATTGATGAAATTAAACCTTCTTGATTCTTGTTCTGATTCTTGTTTGTACTCACGGTGGAATGCACTTATTGTAAGTCTCTTTGGATAAAGGCGTCAGCTAAATGAAATGTAATGAACATCTCGTCATTGTACCCATGCATGCTCCTCTGCAAACTGGTTTTCTCCAGCAGGCCCCTAACCCACGCCAACGGACCTCGAAGGCCTCCATTCGGACACTACAATCAGCCCAACCTGCCCCGGCACCAGATGAAGGACATTCAGCCCACGCTGAGCCCCAGAGCTCCCGAGGGGATCCCCGACACACACCAGGGCTCTGATGAGTTCCTGTGTTGTTCAGAGCAAAGCGGGGGTCAAAGCCGGTGTTTAAAAGGTGTTACTATTAGTGTATGGCTGAGCATACGCCCATAAGGAACAAACGCACTGAGCCCATCTGACATCTCAGCCGAGCACCAGCTTACGTTACATCACCACCCTGTGGGTGAAATCTGCTTGATGAAGCTTCAGAGCAACTTCAATGGAAAATCCCTCCGGCAAACATTTCTAATCCATACATAAATCCCAGACTCAGACTTTAAAGTGTATGCTTAACCCGAGTCTGAAATCAAGCCCCTTCCTGCCAGTCAAAAGCATGTCGTTTGATTTTTATGGGTCCTCTTCATACTTTCTTTATTGCCGCTCTGTGATCTCGGTCACACTCTTTTGCTGATCCGCTCCACTTTGATTGCAGCAATTAGCTTCATCTTGGTCAGTTGCATAACTGCCACCTCCTCAGGCCTGCAGCAGATATCCACCTATTCCCATCCAGCCCGGCTCAGAATTATTATAGGAAGCCAATGATTTTCCCCCTTTCACTCATTTATGAAACTCTACTTCGTCTGACCCTTCAACTTTAACAAACTCTTCCCAGACATCCAGCTGTTCTCTGTATTTATCCGGTTAAAAATGCTCACTATCCTGTAGATTATTTGTAAATTCTCCTCTTTGCACAGATGTCAATGCCTTCATAGCGTGTGTGAGGAAAAGTCATATACTTTGCAGCACTTACTTTATTAGTGTCCATAAATGGCCAATCATAAAAATTGCCTGCTCTTAAGATTTGTGAAAAAAAAACAAATTACTGTAATTTATACATGCAAAGTACCGTTCATTTTGTTCCCGTTCTGGAGTAAATGACCAGCTATTTGTGACCGCCGACAGAGAGGGGCGTGGCCTATAACCTCTGTGTGGAGACAAAGAGCGTTCGGCTGCTCTTGAACGTGCAGATGTGGATAATATGACGTCAAGCTATACGCATATTACACATTTCACTTTTAAAATGCGCCGTAAAGGTCGAGACCAGATTTCTGCGCAGCAGGTATGCGGCGTGGTGCCGGGATGATTGGCCGCCATGCGCCGCCAGTCTGTAAAGAGCTAAAGCGCCCCTTGGACGGAGGTAATGTCGCCGCTTATTTTGGTTAAAACTACGCTGTGGAAAACTCATTAAAATCTGTGAAGGCGCGACGGAGGAGAAAAGCTCTCCAGTTGCCACGCGGCAACATCATTTCTCCATCAATGAAAGAAAATAGATTGAGCTTCATTATTTTATATTTTATATATAAATTAAGGATTTGTACATTGCTGATAAAGAAAAAATACAAAACATTTTTTGATCTTACATGACATTTACATGTGAAATTTTACACAACATATTCAATAACTTACAAATGCTTTATTTTCCGCATAAAAAATATATCTCTTTACAAAACTTTTTGTAATATGTACATATTCATATACACAGTTTTTTTTTTAACGGGGTAACAATTGGGTGGTACATTTAAAAGCATTCTACTCATCTGACTTGCCGCTTAATGTTTTCTTTTTTTTTAAACCAGGTGCATTTCTTTTCTCATCCATAGGAAATATGAACTCGCAAAATATATTACATATTGATAACACAAGACATCTCGCTAAAGAATGCCATCAAGTATCAAAACTGTATAAATGTACAAAATGTACGAGCAATGACAGGAATCAAAGCAGTGGTACGAAGTCCTGCAGCAGCAGCTGCTATACCGGATCCCAGGTATGTCTTACTAATGCAATAAATGTGATGTCTTCCTTAAAAACATATGCCCATACAGTATTCAAGGCACTGCAATGATGTAGAAATGTGATGAGTCTCAAATTCATTTGTTTTTTCATTGTTAAAACGTGGATGGACTTGGATGATCGTACAATACTGCTAGTGGCTCATGTTAAAAGTGTGCAAATCTGTTGGTGTATTCTGTACATGTGTTGGCAGAAGCTGATGGTTCAGTTGAAATAACCGTTTGTGTGTCAGGAACATGTTCATGTGTCTCACAGCAGGAGTGTGACGAGGGGCCGGCTTCCCAAAAGAATTACAGAAAGACGAACCCTGCTCCGTTCCCCAGAGACGATGTGGAAGATGCACTTGTTGGGTGTTGGAGTTTCTCTAAAAGTAAAAGGAGCTGCACGTTCCACGAGACCACAAACCCTCAGACCTCAGACCTCTGACCGCCCGCTGACGCCTCCATTCCCAGACATCCGGCTTACATAAACTTCTGGGAAACCCGGCCGGCTCGAGGTTCTGTGTGCTGTAGTTATGCTCAACTTGTCGTAAAACCTTAAATAACTGATCGAGGAGATCCTACTTTGAGATTCTGGATGCACGGGCTCTTGGCTGGGGTTAATTCACACCAAATGTGGTTTGTTTGGGACACAAAAAGAATAAATAAGAGGTTAAACAGACGGATGAGGCCCACGTGACCAATATACTGAAAGGTACAGTTTTCCCCGACTAGACTCTCATACTTAAACAACATTTCTGTCAAAGACAAATTCATAGCACACATCTTGATGATAAACCCAAATGTTAACTATATATCTTGTGAAGAAAATATACTCCATTGCTGTCGGAGAGCCTGAACCATAACAATAAAAGCTGCGGCATTCCCAATGGCACTCTGGGAAAAAATTGTACTGCACTGTAATTAAATCCCTGGCCATATATTTCATCAGTAGGAGGTTGCCTCCAATTAAGAGGTATAATTGACCGTATAACTTTGAACAAACTACAGGAAAGACACTATTCAGAGAGGCAGCTCCTTCCCCACCTCCTCATCTCCACTCACACACTCCACTGCTTGGAAAATAGACTCTAAAGATTAGATTGACTGACTCACAGCTGAGAGCTTCTCACCTCCGAAAGAAGGAAATTAAGATGACTGCGAGAGTAAGACAAAAAAAAAAAAAAAAAGGTCTGGCTCTGGGCTGTTTTTCATCAAAAGCAAAATAAGGTTTAAAATTGTCATTTGGCATTGTGAAGTAACCCCTTTTTATTAATACTACAGAGCATAAAATACTCTATTTGATCTCTACGCCAGAGGCTGTTTTATTCATAAAGCCAACACTCACTGAGTGTAAAGAACACTTATCTCCACCGAACTACAGGAAGACCCGGAAAGATGTGGGACCTCCCCTCCGCTCGCTCTCCTCTTTGACCTTTCGTCTACGTTAAGTGCTGCTTAAAGTGTGCTTTATACTTCTGAGCAATTCTGTGTCTTTGATGCATGCCATCAGAAACAAGAAAAATATAAATATGTCCATATATATATATATATATATATATATATATATATATATTCATGTTAAACCAGGAGAAGTTGTATCCTCCCTGCTGTCCTCATACTCAGTAGACATCAAACCATGGTGCAGATGGTGTTGAGGTTGGGGTCAAAGCGGACCACTTTCCCCTCAGCAGCCTTTGTGTTAGTGTTGTACATGGGGTTCTCGAACGTGGCCTGTCCATTGTTGTTCTCGTGGACAGAACAGCCCGTGTACTGAGCTTTATCTGTTTTCCTGGAGAAGAAAAAAAGAGGTTGCATATTAGTTGCGAGACAGTATCCCAATTATCTCCCCTCCTTCCAATCCAATAAACATGTCTCCATTATCTTAGTGCAGACAGCTGCAGTAGGTAAATGAGCCAGAATGGTAATTGTTGTTGAGAAGATCAGTCAGAGGAGCCCGATGCCCGCTCACTGGTAACCAACGTAATGAGAGAAGAATTTGCATGTCACGGGTCCTGCGTGTATTTACTGATTAAATCAAGTCAAAATCCAGCCGCCTGCACGCGGTACATGCATCACACATCCATCACATCACCGGGCACAGTGAAGGCGTTCTCATTAAAAATGGCTGACGTATGCTGCTGTGTAATGAGGTCCGGATGCAACGCGTTGACTCGTGTTGCATCAGGCTTTGAAGCCTCTCGCAGGAAGCTGCTGCATCCAGCGAGGAGCCTTCCTGCAGTAAAGTAGGCCACGGTGCAGCATCTACCTCGTCCTGCTGGGCCTTTCCTTTGGCTGCATAAATCTGGGTTTCTGAAGCTTTATCAACATCTGCTGTAAATAACTTTAAGACTCAACATGGGACATCTTTTCTCATTCTGGGAAGGCCACACAGGAGCTTCTGATTTTGGGATCCCGGCCAGCAGGAGGGAGGCTACGTACCGCTGCTTGTAGAGATAGAATCCGAGGCCGGCGAAGATGAGGGCGAAGAAAGGCACAAGGATAGCGACGGCAACCGAACTGCTGTTGGTGGAGCCGGTGGTTTCAGGGTCGGAGAGAGTAACGTTGTCTCTCACACTCAAACCTGGAGGAAAAACATCGTTTAAGGAAAGGAATACGGAAAATAGTCATAACACCCAATGTGTGAAGGAGGATAATAATAATAATAATAAAAAAAAACATGGAATGATGGAAAGATACGTATCTGCTGGTGACGATGATGATGATGATGAAGATGATGATAACGCAGAGGAAGATGATCAAAATGATGGCACGTCGGAGCCGCAGCAGCCGCTTTATAAAGACGATCTTTCTGATAGTGATCAGTGCGACTGTGATAATCTTGTTGAAGACAATTATGAGACGACGACAACAGAAATGTTGAGCACAAAGAAATGAAGGACAATGACGTGGAAGGAAGTAATCTACTGTGCTGCACGTGGGCGGCGCCGTGTGTGTGTGTGTGTGTGTGTGTGTGTGCCGTATTGTTTGAACAAGAGGCGTTGCTAATCCAGATTTATCAAAACATGCTATTTTAAAATGTAATGACATTATCCCCTTCCCATTCGCAGATGGTTAACACATTTTGTTACATAACACTTACATTCAGTAACATAAACGTTATTATAGAAGTCCATTTGTCTTTGTCTAATATTCACACAGATCTTCTGCATGGGCTCCATGCTGTGCTGAGAGATTAGCCTCCTGAATTAGCATCCAAAAAGCCGTCAAAGCGTTCATCTGTAATTGCCAAAGCAATTACAGAAACCAGAAAACGACTCCAAATCTCACAGATGCCGATTCACAATGTGATAACATGACCTGTGTGTGAGGTTGGAGACTTGTGGTGGAATTTATACTTTACTGGACGTGACAGGATTGAGATCACAGACAACATCTGAAATTAATAAAAATGACTTGAGGTCCACCAGGTAACACTAATCGCAAGTGTATAGGATTTATTAACTCTTTTGGATTTCAGTTTTCTGTGTTTCCTTCCTTTTCTCTTAGAATTTACACTGGAGGGGGAACTATGCACATGGGAAACATTTTGTCATCTATCCATCTATCTATCTATCTATCTATCCATCCATCCATCCATCCATCCATCCATCCATCCATCCATCCATCCATCCATCCATCAATGTATCCATCTATAAATGTATATTTTATAAATGTATCTATCTATAAATGTATCCATCTATACATAAAACATATGAATCTCCTAAACTCAGACTTCAGGTGAGCACATAGAAACTTTGCTCCTTCAGAAAGATGAATATGAACATAACCCTCTTGCACTATTCATTCACACCAATCAAGACACATGCTGGAGGTCTAATTATCACGTCTTCCTTTACTTTGTGTAAATGACAGCTGAAGAGTGACCAATTGAAAAGACACATACCGACTCTCTGCAGTCCAAACTGTCCGAAGTCTTTCCCCTGTATGAAGCCCTGGAACACATAGCTGCCGCCCTCCGGCTCCGCTGAGACCTGGCAGGAAGAAAGAGAAATAGTGTTGCATTCATAAAATCTGATGTTTCTTGGCACATAAAAAGAGCGTCGCATCGAGAACGACATTTAGCGCGGCAGTCACACGCTTTCTGTCATGCAACATTCAAAAATAACACCTTTGTTTTGGAGGCTGAGCAGCGAGCTATCAATAGCTCAGCGCCGTGCACTCAGCTGTCACGCGTCCTTATTAAGTGGACCTTGAAGTTTATTTTAGAAGAGGATTTTCAATCCCACAAACGAAAACCGTCGTCGTTCCAGGTCCCTCAGGTGTCGGGTGTGTGTCTGAGCTTGTTCAGCAAATTGTCAGTATGGGAACGCTGCGATGGCTCAAACAAGCCACCGGCTCATCTGATGCACAGCCAATGTAAACACTGGGTATGGAAGCCAATAGCAGCCATTAAAGCAGGAAATAACATCCTGCTTGTTATCACAGTTACTCCTCATGGATGGAGTGTTTCTTCTCCATTTGTTGGTGCGATAAGCAGGAGAAATAAACTGATGATGAGTAAACATCGAGTCCATTCAGTCCAAGAAAGGCTCATTTCTGGCCCCATTAACTTTGATATTCTACTTGTATGTAAAGAATTAACAAAAAGATAACACAGTAACACGTTATAATAACTGTACGCTGTGAAGCATTAGTTAAGTTTGAGTAAACACTTAATTCATCATTTATAAAGCGTTGTTCCACACTTCATAAATGATGGATTCACTATTTGTAAATTAACTATTATATAATGCTTTATATTGTGCAGTTATTATAAATGTGACCGAGCCAGAGGACCAGAGAGAGACTGCTGCCTCTAACAGGACCAAATATTAAATATTACATAAATAAACGGTAACGCTTCATAATAACTGCACGCTATTGAAGCATTATATAATACTTCATTTACAAATGATCACTCATAACGTGTGTAACAATGCTTTATAAATGATGAATTAAGTGTTTACTCAAACTTAACTAATGCTTCATAGCGTGCAGTTATTATAAAGTGTTGAAGTGAAGAGGCAGCTGGCAGGCTGCAGCTTCCTGAGTATACTCACAAATCCGTCCATGGCCCATGTCTCATCAGTAATCCTGCTCAAGGAGCTGTGGGCCAGCGCTCTCATCTGGTACAGCAGCAGCATCAGCCGGGCCTCCTGGCGCTTGTACACTCCTACAAGGTGGAAGACACCAGAGTCGATGGGCATAAAGAGACGAGGCAAAACAAGTGCGGGGGAACGATACGCAAGGAGAGAGCATAAAGAAAACAGTGAGGAAAGTTGAGCCGAGGGAGGAGACGAGCGACTCTGGAGTGGGAAGCGAGTCAGTCAGCGCAGACTAATACATCCGCCTTTAGAGCCAATAGTTAATTTCCACTCTCATGCATGAGATCATTTGGCGATTGACTGATTGACAAGAGGCACCCTCAAAATAAATGGAAGTGACGCGCGGAGGTGGTGAGGAGGAGGCAGCAGAAGACACATGATTTATAAAGGACTCACCAGAGAGCAGGAACTCCATGCTGCTGTCGGTTAAGGTCACGTTGACTTTCCCCGTCGTGGCGTTGAAGCCGGTGACCGTCAGAGACATGGGCTGCTTCTGGCCCCGGTAGTCGTAGGAGCCCTTCCACACGAAGTCGGAGGCAAAGACGTTGTCGGGAACTTCGGGAAGGAGAAAACAAAAATCATTAAACGACGGCGTGGCATTATCTCGCCTGCGACACGTCAAACCAATATTAGGTTTTTAATGCGAGCTGAATACTTCCACCCACGGTGCAAAATGGTAATTAGATATGGGTTGGAATCAACGCATCAAACAGCTGATAACGGTATTTTCCTTCAGCTTGAATACTATCATGTTCCTTATATGCGTAGACAACCTCAATTAATGATAATTCAATACGTTATGAAAGAGATAACACTCTGTGAACTCGGCAAAAGTTTTTTTTTTTTTTTTATAGTTTCAAACTGATTAAACTTTTTTGTAGGAATTTTACAGCACAGTCATTATCTACTGGTAATTATTTACAAGGGAATAATGAGTCAATTATCCTTGCAGAGAGGTGACTGCTTGTAGTTAATAACATGAACTAAACCTCATAGTCTGAATAATTATTGGTGGCAAGAAGACTTGGATGCCATGTAACATTATTTTACTACAACTGTCGCTGCTAATGGCTCACTACTTTGTATGATACGACTAAGCAAATGAAAGATGCAGTTCTATAAATATAAATATATATATAAATACTGCTGGCACGCTCTCACAGTGGCTTCACCTTCCTGGGTTCATGTGAATGATTTACCTGGAACATTGGCTGCACCGTCCCTAGTGGGTCTTAAGTATATGATAAGGACTTATGGATTTCTTTATTACAACACAATGTTATTGGGACTCACAGCAGATTTAGTGCTTTTTGAATATCTACCTCAAACATAAAGAATAATACGTCCGGTTACATTTATGCATTATAGTCGGCAAGTTGTTGCACTAAAGAAACTCTATGAAGTAGATGCTGCACATATTTATGAGCTGTAAAAACACCGTGGGACCAAATTAATCTCTCCGAATGTCTTAGAAATGAATGCATATGCAGAACAGAACATGTTATGATCATAACACAAACCAGGTTCTGTGCTAATAAATGTCCTCATATGTTGAGAATCTTCCTCTGCTGTAAGAAACTTAAAACTACTGATGAAGACGTGACCTTGATGAAGATTTTAAACAGAAAGCTGCTCCTGCTCTTCAGGAACTCACCGTATATTTTGGGGCTCGGTGTCCCCGGGACGGCTTTGACAGTTTTCTCATGTGATTTGGAGCCGGCTGCAGGAGAACATAAATATGTATTATCATAGATGAACACAGCGGGGCTCAACAGCAGGAGGACGTTGGGAAAGTAAACACAGCTCAACTGTAACACGCTGCCTGCGTTTGACTCTTCCTCACTTTGGGAGGGTTTCTGGAAGCTCCCCTTCATGCAAACGTTTACACATCAACTCTGCTGAAACTTCAGGTTGAAAAAGAACCGGAATTTGCATTTTATAATTAGTTAGGCAGTGCAATGACACAGTGGCGTTACAGAAGTGCCTCGTTATATTTGACTAGTGTCTTATTTGACTTCCCCGTCAGTGTCACATGGGCTGATATGCAACCGCCCCTCCATCCTTCTGCACATCCACCTCCCTCCTCCATCACCTGCCCTCGCAGACCTCCGGCAGCCACGTACCTCTGCACACGGGCACCTTGCCCGTCCAGCTGCCGTCGGAGCGGCAGACTCGGTGCTCTGAACCCCCGGAGAGGAAGTAACCTGACTGACAGGTGTACACCAGGGTGTAACCGTAGGAGGGGAGGTCTAGACCCAGGACGTCGGCGCTGGCCGGGCTCCTCGGCTGCTTGCAGGAGTGAGCTGGAGAGCAGGCAGAGGGCAGACGCTTGTTAGTACACACACACATACAGATGAAGCCAGATACACACACACACACTGGCGCACACGCTCTCACACACACACACGTATAGATGGGAAGATAATTAAGCACTCGCTTGGGGGAGAGAGGGCAAGAGTGAGAGAGCGAGAGAGAGAGAGAGAGAGAGAGAGAGAGAGAGCGAGAGGGGGGCTAGAAGAAAATGTAATGGAGTCCAGGGAGCTATTAGGGAGCATATTGATACTTTAATAAATATAGTTTATTTTCTGATATGAATATGACACTTGTGACAGAGCCGATACGTAACCGAATTTAAATTTTAGCCTGCAAAATATTTCCTACTGAGCTCTAAAAACAGTGGCTGTCGTTTAACCGTAGCCTTGGTTGGAAACACAAGAAGCGGTACAACAGGAAGCTGTCTGGCTCATTATCATTCAGCAACAGCTGAGAAAAAGAAAAAGAAAACCTTGGAGTTGTTTTTGTGTTTCTTGAACTAATCAAAATTTTCAAGGGCGAGACCAGACGAGTCCGAGCTCATCGGTGTCCTTGCACTGCAGCGCTGAAGTGAATGTTGCTGTAAATCTTGTGAGTATTTCCCATTACCGGCATGTGCATATAGGTTGCGAGGTCACAGCCACGCGTGGACGCTGGGAGGAAGAAGACTGGCGGGCGAAACGAGCGGATAATAGGAGGCTAATAAGTGGAGCCCGAGTCCTGCAACCCAGACCCGTCTCACCAGTGAGGCAGGGTAACTGGGATATAAGTGAGAGTCTTGTTGGGACTGGGAATCCGTTTTGACTTCCTCAGCCTGCTAAATTATTCCGTCTCAAAAAGCAGGAAGGTGCCGATTTAGGATACCGCTGGAAAGCTGAGTTTATAAGGAACTAGGGACAAAAGCTGTTATTGCTGCGCTGCAGAAAACACCAGCTTCCTATAGACCACGCTAAATATCTGTATTCTGCCACAAGTGGGTTGAGAATACTTAGTTTAATTTTGCACATCAACAAACTCACTTCAAAACAAAAACATATGCAAATCACAGCGCAGCACCAGGAACACGGAGGGGTTCAACAATAATGTGAGAATAGAGAAATACTGTTGCAGCTCGTGAGAGAGGATGCGTCGCCAGCTGCAGCCGCGAGTCACGGCACCAAAATCGGTCCTTCATGGCGTCTTAATGACGTTAGTGGAAACGTGGTGTGCAAGGAACGCCGGGAAGGAAGTTCCTGCTCTATGAGAGACAAGGAGGCTGCAGGAAATCCCTCTCGTTGGATATTATATCAATACTTGTGCTGGGGTTTGATACGGTCATAATATGCCGTACACTTCTCAATGCTCTCCATAGTTAATCCAGGAGAATGTCTCTTATTCACAGCTGCACGGCCGCTATAGCATAGTATACGTGAAGAAAGCACAAGGACAAGTGTGGAGGTCAGAGGAAATCTAATGTGCTATTTATTTACAGCAGGAGAGGAGCCACCGTTGGTCGTGGACATTAACTATGGTGACCCTCAATAATTAAATAGACATAATTAAAATCTCTGTATCTGAAATAACAAACGTGTCCAGGGTGGCCGTCGGATGAATTGTTGCGTCAAAGTCGGCGTGTCACGGCGGGCTCTGCTCCTGAGATTGCACCGGGCAGCAGCAGACACTTCCACTGTGTAATGTTCTTAGCTCAAAGTTGTTATCTGTGATGGAGACCGAGTGCATCAGTTAGAGAGGCAGACAGACGGAGACAGATGGAGGCCGCTGGCCAGAGGGGACGTTTCAGGGGTTTTTACTACTTTTTTATTTTAAATGTTCTTTCTTTAAGTTTGCACGTCTTGCTGTAGAAAGGAATGATGTCTTAAAATGTTGATGCTTGTGAACTTTAATCCGTTGTTTTTCATCCGTGCATCTCTCAGCAGCGATATGAATCTGCTGGAACGGTAACATGCTTAAGATCCGGTGACGCTCATCTTGACTCGTGACTATTGCATCCATTACATCATCGTGTCGATAATCCCCCCAAATTTTTTTTTGCTTCTGCCAGCAGTACAAGATTGGTTGGCTCCCCTTTTAAATCCATTTAAGTGGCTTCACAGTAACAGAGGAGCATTTAATCACAGAGAAAGGTATTTTAGAGGATTGATGAGTGTTTTGACCGAGGGTCAACGCAGTGTGTCGGACCCATACACAAGCACTCATACCTAAATACATAACCACAGCTTTCCCCCAATGCATTATGGGCCAGACAGCCCTCTGGGTCTGCGTGTCCACGCTCAGGGCTGCACGAGTGAAAAATGAGTTGGAGAAACAATGCCAGACATCAATGGACTGAAATGAATTCATAGAGTTTTATTAAAGCCGGATAACGCAGTGACCTGGTGCTCTGCGTCTGTTGGCTCTCCAATGATGTCATAACTAATATTAATCCACAATAAGAAAATAAATGGTAATCAAGCTTTATGGAGGGCTGAGACTTTACAAATATAACCTGTAATATAATATAAATGCTACATGTGTGATGATGGCTTCTTAATATAATAATTTAATGACATCATCCACTGTATGTTTCTCCACTGGTTATTGTATGACCTTACAAAGGTCAAGGTCAGGATAACTTCCTTTAAAACACATCAGTTGTCCCTACTTCAACAATATTTCTGTGGCATGGAGGTTTCAGTTATTCTCACATGTGATACGTTTGAGAAGTTATTCATAAAAGTGTTTCTAGAACCTGGAGGCCGTCAGAGACACGTTTCTCTATTTTAATTCGGGTGGTAACAATGACAGGACGAGGGCAGAGCAGAATCAATACATGTTTCAAGCCGGTGGACCAGAGCCAGCGGGCGGCTCCTGAAAAGCTGCAGCCTCAGCAAACACAACCTGCACCTGCTGAACAGTTAAAAGCCTCAACCATGATGCCGCTGGACGAAGCCCCAAAGTGGATGTCAGGCTGACATTTCAGTGGCTGGCTCCACCAAATCATGGATATAAAATGTGTTATTTTATATTTACCAATGCGGCTGCTGGGATGCTTTGAATACAGATCCAGAGAGGTGGACAAGAGGCCGCTCCCTGGGGTTCAGCGTTACACCGAATTAAACTCAAAGTCTGCACGAGCATCCCAAATGTCAGCTCTAAAACCTTAAATGTTTTATAAACACAACCTGATAAAAATCAATGCACGTTCGACAAAATGAGCCTGATGATTATTTTCATGTTTTCTCATATCAGTTCATGCACAATGCGGCATCCAGCTGATCGTCATGTTTAAACATGACAACACGAGTACAGAATCAGGCGATTACCTCGTGACCTCAGCCTGCGTCGCCCTGCAGGAAAACACTGAGATGCTGCTGATAAAGTTAAATATAATTAACCCTCAACAGCATCGGTAGACCTTACACAACATAATGATTAAGCTATTCTGCATTCGGTGCCCTCAAGAGAATCATGAGCTTGTGTTGAAAGGGACTTTTAAGACTTTTTAGTGGCTTATCTTCCATTTTTGTTGAATTACCATGAATATACGAGTATTTTTATTGTCCAAGGAGTACGTTTCTCACAGGACGATGCCATCTCCATCTTCTTAATGATGCATCAGTCATTTATCTGCATTCAGATATTTCTCACTTTGCCAGAGTTGATTTTCTGGTTATGACGACATCTGTAAGTGCCAGTTTGAGGATTCTGCTTTAACCTACAAGTCTGTTGGCTCACGCTCCTCTGACGGCTCTCATAGTCTAAGGCAGACCTGGGCATCTTACGGCCCGCGGGCCACATCCGGCCCTTTGTGCGTCCCTGTCCGGCCCGCGTGAGGCCAATCATAAATTACAAAATAAATTTAAAAAATATCTATGTCGAGTGTGCAATACAACGGTGCTGCTTTTGTTTTGAAAAGCGTTATTTATGGACGTATATCCGTGCGTAACCTGTGAGTGAAGGTGCACAGCGACAAGTGATGCCCGGTTACCCCCGAGAGGTCTGCTCACACTAAAAAAAGAAAAGTTGATGACGAATGCCGTGTTTTCAACAAGACATGGACTGCCAAGTATTTCTTTACAGAAATTAAAGGTAAAGCCGTGTGCTTAATTTGTGGTACACAGGTTGCTGTGTTTAAAGATTATAATTTGAATCGCCACTACACGACGAAGCACGAGGATAAAACCGGAATCTGTCTGATGAGCACGCAAGGGAGGCTGATGCGTTGATGGTAAAACTGCAAACCCAACAAGGACTTTTTACCAAACTTCACACCCCCAGAAATGCAGCCGTCAGGACAAGTTTCATCATTTCTCACAAAATCGCCAGAAAAACTAAGGCGTTTTCTGACGGAGAGTTTATTAAGGAGTGCTTATTGGACTCTGTTGCGCTGATATGCCCGGAGAAGAAGGGCGCATTTGAGAACGTGTCACTCTCCCGACGCACTGTAACGAGGCGGGTTGAGGCCATCGCTGGAAACTTGGAGCTTCAGCTAAAGGACAGAGCGGCCGACTTTGACTGTTTTTCTCTGGCTTTGGATGAGAGCTGCGATGTACGTGACACCGCCCAGCTGCTCATCTTCTTACGTGGGATAACTGCAGACTTTCAAATCACGGAGGAGCTGGCAGCCATGCAGTCAATTAAAGGGACAACCACAGGTAATGACTTGTTCACAGAGGTAAAATGAGGTGGAAAACATAGCAAGTTATTGTTTGTTGTATTGCAGTATTTCTATAAACTTGTTAAGTTGTTTGTTGTTTTTCCTTGTTTGTGGAACAAAGTTAAAGTGTGAACAAGTTAAAAATAAATTGCAGTGATTCAATGATTGTTTTTGTTTTCTTATTTCAATTTCACATAGCCTAATATACATATTTAAGGATTAAGAGTTTAAATAAAACCATCAAAAGATATCTGCTTTTGTATAAAGTTAAGTTAGGTTAAATTAAATTATTATTATTATTTATCTTACGGTATATCAAAAATAATATTGAGCAGAATTTAATTGAAATATTGTCGATGTGGCCCTCCAGCAGTGCTCAGGTTGCTCATGCGGCCCCCGGTAAAAATTAATTGCCCACCCCTGGCCTAAGGCATCCGTCACAGTGCAATGGACGCCATTAAAGAGGAAGAGGATGCTCAGCCTCCAGAAAGGCTCCTCAGTGAGCTGATGGGGTCACTGGTTTGAAGACACAGGTGAAGAAGAAAGAGCTGCGGAGCTGTCAGCTGACTGAAGAGTTTGCACATTTGCACATTAAAAGAGGGTTAGGGAACGTGTCACCGAACGTGACAGAAGGACTTAATGAAGTGATGGCGTATTACACTGTATTAGCTTCAGCTAGGTGTATCTAATTATCTGGCAGCCAAGTGTTTGCACATTAAAAGAGGCCGCTCGCACATATTCAAGGATTCACAATCCCTCCAAATTGTCCCGTCTTCCCACTAAAACACACACACACACGCACACACACGCACACAAGTATTACGATGTTTCTGCTCCCTCAGCACAAACTCTCTGGAAAATTCAAGTGTGTGTCACATGTTGGGCTGGTTATGAAATCAAGATTACAAAATATAATTTTAAATCCTCATCATTACACAGCTCAAGTGTTAACACTGTAAGTGCATCGCAAAACGCACACTATAGTGCGACTTGAGAATGGAAAATGCTGTCGCCGAAAGGGATTCTCCGAGATACTGGATTACATCACAATGTGGAAAAGCACTTGGCAGAGCGAGTGGTGCTGGTGGACGCTCAGCCATAGTTCTAACAGGATGGCAGTAATCCCGGCCCAACACCTCGGTTGGAATCTACCAGGCGGTCAAAGGTCACGGCGGTGCCGAGCGAATCAACAGAGGGGGAGCGGGTGTTGCATGGTCCGATACCCTGCAATGCAGATAAACAGCGACAAGATGCCAGCGGGGGAGTGGAGGATATGAAGTTGTGGGAGAGCGTGAGAGAAACCAGCACTCACGGATGCAGCTCGGCTGGGTGCCGGTCCAGGTGAGGTCCGGCAGACAGAGGCGGGTGGTGGAGCCCTGCAGAAGGTGTCCCTGTTGGCACTGGAAGTCCACTCGGCTGCCCACCTGGCCACAAACAGACAGCGCACAAAGCGGAGGGAGTCAATACGCTGATGCAAATGCCAATAAGCTCCCAGCATCACATCTAAAGAGCTGGGGAAAAATACTGCACACCCAAGGTTTTCTTTTTTTTTAATGATTATCTGTAGTGTGTGGAGGCAGATGGAGAATATTCCTGCAGGCGATGGCTCATGTTTGTGTTCACAACTGATGCACCGACATTAGAAGGGGATGGCAGATGGATTTCTTTTATCTTTTCGTTCGGTTTGTTTTTCCTGCATTCAAAGAACGACAAAGGACACGACTGGCATGCTTCATACAGACAGTATAGTACTGTAAGACAATCTGCCATCTCAATAACTGACTTACTGTCAGCCATCAGCCCAGTCGACTGTTCAGAAACAGCGTCTACACAGGACGCTCTCCGTCAGTAATGTTGTTGTGTAATGCAGAGAAACTCAAGTACAGCCATTAGAAGCAGCGATGCAAATAATAAGCTGCTTCTGCTTTCATGTGGGACAAATTTCATATCAGATATTCTGCTGAATGTTGTGGAGAAATAGTTTGCACTTAACTTGTAAGAGCAACAGGGAGGAAATAAAATGAAACACACGGGCTGAAAGCGTCTCGAGGGAGCGACTGTGCACACACCAATGGTCATGATGCCGTTTTCTTTTTGTGTGTGTGTGTGTGTGTGTGTGATGCATTTTAGCATTGCTCGTTCTACACGGTCGGTCGAACCGCATTAAGTGCACGTTATCATCGATCCAGAGCGAGCATGCACACGTTCACGGTGGTGGAGAAATCCGCTGGGTTTCTCTCCAGCGCGGCCACCTGGGGAGGAAACATGCATCACCGCGTCCTCCTTGCACCCACATGACATCATCCAGAGGAATAAATGATGATTCGAGGGGGCGACTGTGGCTCAGTGGTTAGCAAGTCGGTCTTTCAATCAGAAGGTCGGTGGTTCGATCCCCGGCTCCGGCAGTCTGTGTCGTTGTGTCCTTGAGCAAGACACTTAACCCTCATTGCTCACCGTTGCTGTGTCTACGGTCTACTGTATAGCATGTAAGTCGCTTTGGATAAAAGCGTCATCTAAATGAAATGTAATGTAATGTAATGTAATAATTCGACATGGAACATCCATTGGAAACTGCCCATTCGAAAGAGGACTAGCTACAGGCGACGCGCTGCAGCTGCACGCTTTGAATGGTGCGTTGATAGTGATCACATGGAGGTGTGTTGAGTTGAATTAAGAGTGTTGTTGAATACTCAACATCTATTTGTATGCTGCCTCCAACTACAAGTGTAACTTTGGTCCTGTCTAAAATCCATTGTTTTAAATAGAACTTCCCCTCAGAGTTAAAGAGCACACGTCTATAACATGCATGCATTGCAGCTTCCGCTCATCTTACCTTGAAGCCTGTTGTGTAGTTCATGAAGCCGTGCTCAGGTGTGCCTGGGTTTTCACAGGTGGTTCTCGTGGGCTCTGGAACAAGAAATCATTTTCATGATGAGCCGGGGAATTGCAGGAGAGCAAAACATGTGAATATGACAGAGGGGCAATCATTGATAATGACGAGGCAATTTCTCTCCGGTGTACCGTGTACCAGAGGACAATTACCAGCGCAGAGCCCGCCAACCTCTGAGTCTTTGGCGGTGAAATCCTCGGCTTCGGGAATATAGACTTCTGAGACTTTTAATAGTTGGCGAGATGAGATTCAAATTAAGACGCGTCCGTTTGGGAAAGCACTTAATCTATGCAGCAACACTGGGGTGCAAATATAAAGCATCACCCCTGCGGTAACGATATATATGTATAGATATATATATGTACATATATATATATATATAGATATAGATATAATGCAATTAAGTCTGGTGATTAAGCTTTACATCAGTGCCAGATGGCGACGCACTGATTCTGGTCCACCTTCCACTGCGTTTCATATTTATTGTTCCAGCAGAGAGTGATCATTGAACCTCTTACATCTTGTACATTTGATTTCACTGCCGCTGTTATTTCACTGTACATATTAATACGCTCATATCTCGCTCGTGGAAAAGTCGAATTTCTGACACAGCATAATTGACAAAAAAATTATCGCAAATGACCAAATCAATCGGGCGTTGCGCCACGGTTCCCAAACCTCATTATTTAGTGCATTAGCCGAATCAGAAGGCCGATGACTCAGTACCTATGCATCGCGGCTGGGAGCCGCTCCAGGTGCCGTCCCCCTGGCACATGCGGGTGGAGGACCCCACCAGCAGATGTGGGGCGCTGCAGCTGAACTGCACCTCCGACTTGAAGATGAAGCTGCGCCCTTCTCTGCGTCCTCTGGGAGGCGTGCCGGGGTCTCCGCAGAACTTGGCTGCAGAGGCAGAAATATGGAATATTGCTGATGAAATGAGCCGAGGGCCAACAAATCCAACGCAGAGGTTGATGCGAGTATCCCTCCATCAGTGAACCCACAGCCTGTTGCTCTCTGGTTCATGTCATCGTCGATGCTCTACTCTTTCCTGTCTTCTAACCTGATTACACGCAGCAATACTGCAGCAGCCAGTCGATTGAATGAAGCATCGGGTCGACTATTCAGCCTTTAATTCACGTATAATAAGCTGTGTGGGCTGCTGCTGCAGACCCTGATGAGGACTGCCTTCACCGGTACTCTAGCCGTGAGCTTTGATTTCCTTTTATTATATCGGATTTATTCGAGTAGCAGACTGTAGAAAATATTGTCTTTCTATATGATTTGGAAAGTCTTCTTGGACTGAATTATTCAAATTGCATTGACATGATGCTCGTAACAGGAAATGATCCTTATTGCACGTGGGCAGATGCATTGAGGTCTTTGTCTCGTTTCAGACGACCAACCTTTCCATGGAGCGGTTACAGTAGGTATGCGAATATTCATCTTGGCAGCAAAGGGGGGAGTGAAGGAGGTCATGGCACTCAATTTTAGATCAAAATAATTAGCATGTGAAATATTAATCTCTCTGACAGGGCCCTGAGGTTAACACAACTAGAGCCATCTGCTGCCGCTGTGGCTCCCCAAGCCTCTGGTATGATATCGCCTTCATAATGGGACTCTCGCCACAGCCCCGGCAGATGAAGCCCGTTGGATCGTCACTGCTGCTCCTTCAATTTATTGCGTATAGACGTCCAATGAAATTAACCGGAATAATTTTAGGCTGAGTGGCTTTGATGGGGAGTGTGCGTCAGGCCATTTTAATGTCTGCCGACATATCTTCCTGTCCATCTTTACCCTATATCAATCAGCTGTAAGCACACTGATCATTAAAAGCCACTTGTGAGCTGTAGGAGGTTGAGAGAGAGGAAGAGAGAGAGGCGAGGGCGAGTCACAGCGTTCAGTCACGCTGCCACAGCGCTGTGGGATCAAGCCCATAATAAGGAAGACCTGACATGTGCCGCTGCGTGGAGGTCTGGAGACGGAGATAAGTTCTGGCTTACTCTCTTCCTAGAAGTGTGAAACCAGCAGAGGCTTCCCACGGCCAAAACCTGACATAATAGATATCTAGTAAAAAGAGATTAGAATCCAGCCCGTGCAGGAATGGCTGAATAAAGCCATTACTGCAAATACTGTTATCTCAGAAACAAATCCTTGTATTCGGAGACGTATCTTCTCCCAGAAAAGATGTTTGCTTTTCCTGCGGGTCCCATCGGGGGAAAGACGACGTTATTGTGAGTTCCACCCGTCGCCCAATTGTTAGTTTGACTGCGTTTGATAGGTCAACAAATAAAGATGCAATTGTCTGCCTGGATCTGAAATGATAAATGTTCAAGCAACATTGTGAAAATTGTGTTTTGGTATTTTTGGGAGGGTTGACAATACGGGCCAAACAGGTGACACGCACATCAGTCATGAGCTTCAAGCTGCAGGGAAATAATGTGCTGTTTTATGGATGTATAAGAGAAATGGCCGCGGGCCAAACCAAGCTCAGCATATTTAATGTGTGTGTGTGTGTGTGTGTGTGTGTGTCTCTCTCTACATCTATCTCTCAGCTTCTCCCGTTCCTTGATGAATTATCAATGCTTTGAAGTAATCAGTATGCAGAGGCCAGATTCAAAGTTGGAATCACAGCCTCATCTCTGCAGACGCATGAAGCAGCATTCCCAGACGCTGCATTGTGCATCGTTCCCATGTGTTGTGTGTTGTGGAAGCACGAATATAATATGCATCTTAATCCTGTTTGGCTGCGAGTGCCGATTTTAGGAAATGCACAGATGGATTTGCGCTGCAGATGCATGCCATCTCCTGCAGTTCTGCTGAGCTGTATTTCAACTGGAAGTGCTGAGTATGAATTGCAATTATATTCCTAAAGTATACAGCAGAGCAAGCCTACTAAATGTCTAATGATCAGCAAGACTGTGGCTGTAAAATCATTTTGCACCAAACTGAATCTGCTGCAGATGTGCATGATGGAGCTGATTATTCCTCCTAAATAAATATCCTCAGTCTACAAGAGCATCTAATGTATTGACTAATGCTCGGGGTATATCTTTATATTGCATCTAATGCACACAGATACAAAAACAATTACTAACCTGAGGGCATATACGGACGTCCAGTGACAAACGTTTGTGTTTATAAAGTGATGCAGAGTATGTACAGTAGTGGTCGGTCCTGTGGCTACATCTTAACATCCACACCAATTAAGGGTTCGCTCCTGAAGGATGACTGCAGGAGGACCAGCACCTGAGAGAGCGGTAGATACTGCTGCGCTGACGTTTTAATACCTACATAATAGCCCTTTCTTCACCAAATATCATCAGCACTTTCTCCCCCGTTGTCCCCCATTTATTTGCCTTAGTAAACCTGGGTGATTTATCACAGGCTGGCTTTCCCTGGGAGCCGCCTAGCAGGAGGCTAGCTATAACAACGTGTTTAGGAGAGCCACGTTCTTTACAGTAGCTGGTTATTGATCACACTGAATGAGATATATATGTATATATATGTACGACTCTCCGTTTGGGTATGTTGTGCGCAGGCATTGGAACCTGCATTGTAGGTCGTAAGTAATGGAGCTATTAAAGGTAATCACTACATCAAAAACTATTCTCGACTGGGACACATTCACCACCGCAGCGCTGCATCATGGGACATTAAAGGTTACTCGCTCACATAGCCGCGAGAGAGAGAGGTTGTTTTTGGGGGTGCTGATGTGGAAAAATGATTGGTGCTTGTTGAGGGATGGCACTGCTCATCATAATTGCGGCAGACAGTAAGTAGACATGGAACATTTACCAAGTGGAACCTTTTCCATTTTGTACCCAGATGATGTTTTTTTTGTTCCTCGGGACCAGAACGCAGACGTACCGATGCACTTCAATAAAACAGGCAGTTGATCATTTAGGAGCGCTAAAGCCCATATCTGGTCCTGACAGACAAATCCTTTACGCATCCTTTACAGTTAAGCAGGAGATAAATCAGACGGCAGTGGGCACATTGACTTGCTATAATTGCAATAAAAAGACAGCAATGTGGCCGTTTGGAAAGCAAGCGGCTGCACGCTCACCAACAGCAGACCGTCAGCTGGATCTCAGGCGCTAAATACTCAAATGGGACCATGTGCGGCTGACTGAATGCGGCCACAAGCACCAAAACGTCGTCATAAGCATCAATTACAAAATAAGTGAAGTGAAAGTAGTTCTTTTTATGTCGTTATCCGACATGTGTTACTACACAACTAACCATCTTCTCCCCATTTGGTGAACTCCTACAACCTGAAGTCAGCAACCAACCCGGTGCAGCTACAGTCTGCATAATTACATCACAGCAATGTGACTGCATAAGAACGCTGCAATAATCAATCAAAATGCTGCAAAATGCAGCGCTTCAGCAGCCAAAATGCAGATGTTTATAGTGCAGCACAGCTGTCAGAAACAACAACAACAACACATCTGACAGCACTTTGACTGCTGTGCATGAAGATTTTTTTGTGGTATTTGCTTCTCTTTTTTACTTTAGGTAATACAGCGATATTCAGAGGAAAACACATGCAAGTACTTTACTCTTCTTGATATTTTATTTCTGACTGATCGATATAAAGACAGAATTATCGTGATGCAATCAAGAGGTTATTATTAAGCTCGCAAAGATGATTGATTGCCTTAATATAGTAAAAAGCGTCAACATTATAGCTTCACTGAGGGTGTTTTTAGGATTAGGTATAACTCACTGTTCATTAAATTAGAAAAACATTGACGTTGCAAGACTAATAATCTCAATTCTGCGTATCTGCTTTAATGTACTTGTATTGTAATTCAGCTTCTCCATCTAGGCCCTGATGTTAAGAAGCATGACTTATTCATGACTTTCGTTAATTTCATTAACTTGAGATAACCTCTAAAGGGGCAAGAAGCAAAGTGGTGGAATGGGCTTAATACTAACGGACTACATGTAGTAAAATAATATATATTCTATATTACCAGATATATATGAGAAATAACGCGTTTCTTTTTTTCTTTACAGTGGGAACACTGGTAACCAGCCGAATACAAGGTAGAATCGTATATTTCTAGAAGAAAGGCAGATTGTACGTACAAGTTAAACATTTCAAACGCTTGTTAAAGTTTAAAAAAGGGGAATCAAGAGAAAAGGTCCCGGTTGGCCCTGACCGAGTGGATCCAGGACCCTCTCCAGACCTCTGAAACCATCATAACCAAAGAAAGGGACTCACGCAGGCACTGGGGCAGGTCTCCGGTCCAGGTCCCGTTGCCGGTGCAGGTGAGCACGGCGGGGAAGGACAGCTCGTAGCCCGGTAGGCAGCTGTAGCTCACGCTGGTGCCCCAGTCCAGGACCGAGCCCTCCAGCAGCCCGTTGGGGATGGGCCGAGGGGGCGGACACGTCACCACTGTGGGGATAGGGAGCACACAGGTCAGCTTAGGGGTCCAGTAGGTCCAGTTTGAGTCAGGACCAGGACCCACAAGGGAGCTGAAACCAACATGGGAGAGAATAATGGATTTATGACGCAAACATGAAGAGTCGGAGTGGAGGGTACACGTTAAATCCTCTGCATAGACTGTAATGCATAAACCTCTTTTTAACAGTCACATCAAAACCTTCTGCTCACCTGAGAATAGAGACGTCGGCATTAACACGGTTAAAATGTATTTAGTTTTACAATCTTGGACACAAGAATGAAGGAGAATAAAATATCCTTAAAACCAGATTGTATTGCCTTGTGGTTCCATGCGTCCACCAAACATCCAAAAGTCCCAAATTTATTAGACTTTTGTGTGCAATCGTCTCAATTAGCTCATGAAAAGGTCACAGAGACCTTTGACCACTGTAATCTAAATGTTAAACGGACTATAAATGAAATAAAACGACAGCTTTTTGGTGTAACTCCAGGATAACAGTTTTAAAGCTTGGAGATAATTACGAGGATTTATGTGGATTTACAGGGATCTGTTGATATTCTGGGTCTTTTCATTTCTAATCAACATTTTAATAAATGGAGGTGGCGTTGATTATGGAGAGAGGTGTTAAACATTTTAATGAACACACATTTTATTAAATCAATTGTTTTACAGCCACAAAGGGACTAATCACGGCTTCCTTTAAGACAAACCAGGATTGAAGCTTCATGTTGGATAAACATCCAAATGTTTTGTTAAATTGTATTATTGCACCACGTGTTTTAAATCTATTTAAATATATTTTACAGGCAATACAAGAGCCACAAATCCTCCATAACGTGGCTTATGACTGAATGGAAACGAGGTTTCTATGTGTGTTGGTCTGTCGTTTCCGTTTGGGGTGAACTAAACTATTTCTGTGAGGAATACGGGACATCTTGTGTGAGCCACACTCTGTTCAACAAATGTAATAAATTAATGCATAATAAAGCTCAGTTTGTTCTGACACACTTGGAGATGAACCCGTGGGGATGCAGATGGGATATGGGTTTTAGGGAAGTTGTTTTAAACCATTACTATCCTCCCTGTACACCCATCATTTCCCCGATTCTCCCTTTTAGACACTCACGCGTGCCGAAGCACTCCAACAAAGATCTGCAATTTGGAGTCGAGCTGAAGCCAAGTCTGTCTGGCAAGATCAGACGTTTAGTGCTCAAATCCAGTTACTTAGACGGTTTAGGATTCTGGCAGTACAACAAAATTGTATTTACCAAATAATATTTTACTGATGCAGCCATGAGAAGGCAGAGTGAAGGTCTCGGATCTGGGTGGACCAGGAAGACCAGACCAGACCGGACCAGACCCCCTCAGAAAGACTTAGCCAAGGCAGGTTGACCAATGGACCCTTCCATGACGGCCTTCTTCCTACGATGCTGAAGCTTCAATAAGCATTTCCAGAGGACCACAACCACCTCCAAACCAGACCTGGTCCTACGGCTCTTAAATTGAAGATATATTTATGCACTAAAACACCATTGCAGTTTTCTTTATGGAATTAAAATGGACTAAATATGATGTATAAATACACAGTATTGCACTAGATTCCAGTTGAAGTCATTTTATTTACACACTCCAGTTTTTACACTGTTTCGTGGTTAAAATTGGAAAATTAATAAGTTTCTGATGATATAATTAATATCAGGTGGCCACAACTTTCTCGCCAACTTTTCCGACACAACAACTTACAGTAAATGTGGAGCACGCCACTGAGGAATATCCCCACGCTCTCTCCACGGTGGAACCAGCTTTTGTTCTTGGTTGGCAGCGCCTCCAAAAAGATTTCCATATGGACATGTTGCAGCAGCATTCAGTATATATGCTTTAGATGTGTACGCTATATTTGGACAGATATTGAGGCCATGATTACTCCTGAAGACAAAACCGTACGGATGCTGCAATCTGTTTTTAATGTTTTGTCAATTTTCTTTTTCCAGTTCTCAAGAAGGAACAAGTTCACTTCAAATTGTTTCTCTTTGATGTTAATGAATTAGTAAAGTGCAGCTTCAATTTGGGATTTCCATGTTGTTGCTTTGGAGCCCTAGAATAAAAAAGGCACTTTATTCTGAAATACCTCTTTAAAATGGCCAGCTGGATGTTGTAAAGTGGAAAGTTGGTGTGTGTGTGTGTGTGTGTGCGTCTCCACACAGTGTCTGTGTGAGGAAAGACAGATGGAGGGAGAATGTGTCAACACACATGTGCAAGTAGGCAAATTACGCTGATTAGAGGGGTAGGCCCGCTAATCCCATAAGCACTGCATCAAAAAATTACTTTAAATAAACGAAAAAATAAAATGCAAAAAATAAAAAGGGGAAGGCTTGGGTGGAAGGCAGAACTGAATGGGAAGTGGAGAGTGTCCCCATTTTCCTAAGTAGTCCTAAGCAGCATTAGTGCCTCTTAGCTGAACACGCCAAACCTGGGATTCTAGCTGAATCCTTGCCGGGCGAGGCTTAGGATGTGTCATCGGCAGTGTTTATGCACACCACACACACACACACACACACACTATGTTTAAAATTATGCACAGAGCCGGCACACGCGTTGTCTCCCCCCTCCCCCTTTCCCCCCCTCTCGGTCGTGGCCCCTCCCTCCCTGGGACGTGGGCTCATATCCTTGCGGCGCATCATTCAAACCTATGACAAGATGACGGATGCTCCGCATCACGACAATTTAAAAACGGCTCACCCCGCCTGAACCGCTGCACCTTCAACTTGAACCCAATCATGCAAAAGTAAAAAAAAAGGCAACAGATCTCATTGGAAGAGGCTTTGTTTTCAGTTTCAAGTGGAGAAAAATAGATATTTCCTCGGCCCTTTTGCGAGACCTCTCGCTGCGTAGGCTGTCAGCGAGAGGTGATGAAGAAGCCGTGATCACCAGCAAGCCGTTGTATCGCTCGTCCTAGATCGACTCAGAGAGACCGGAGGAGATGAAGTGAGCAGCGGCAAGGAGGAAGAAATAAAGCCTAAAACATCCCGACTGCTTCTGAATACCCCGCACACACACTGAGGCATCACAACAATGAGTACAGCGCACACACTGCGTGATCAAACTCCTCTTCTTTTATTCATCCACCCCGTGGGAGAATCGATAGGAGGAGTGACCCTGTAGCGCTGACTCGTGCACACAGGTCAGCAGCAAACAGGAAGTGTGCACCAGAGACAGTTGTGTGATCACACATTGTGAGCGTGACGAGGGCGGCTCGCCTCTGGAGCCACGCTGCCCCCGTCAAGCGTAGCGCCGGCATCGGGGCTGAGAGCCTGAGCTGTTTGCGGTAGCTGTCAAGGATTAGCGCGTGGAGGTTAAGAGCTTCACACACTTTTTACACACACATGCACACCGAGCTTTGTCTCTCTCTAATACTGCCGTGGGTGCCAGCTGTGCAGCCATGGATCCATCAGCCTCAACATACCACAGAACAGGGAGCATCAATAATGTAACACACCCATGAAATATTACAAATACGTGTCAGTTTGGATGTTGTAAACATCTAGGCGAGGTTCTAAGGGGACCAAGGGGAGCCTGAGGAGGGCCGACCACAGCTCCCTATGAGTGGAGCCAACTTAAACTTTATTATGTCGTCATATTACACACATTTTAACATACGTAAATTTGCTCTCTGCATTTAACCCATCCATACAATTTGAGGAACAGTAGGCTGCTGAGAAGCTAGGAGCTCAAGGACACCAAGACATGCAAACTATGGGGATCGAACCGGCAACCTTGTGGTTTAAGGAGCCCAGGAAAGGTGACAACACGGACTACTTCTGGTCACTGACGTCATTCTATACACTACATACAGTACCTACGTACCCAAAACAGCCATTACATAAGAAATCCCTGCTCGCCTCCCGGTAACTTATCAGCTGGTATTCCTCCCACCTGTTGATGCGTCCGGCTCAAGCTCCGCCTCTTAATTCTCTCCCTCCCCGTTTCTCGAGAGGCCAGTTCAACCACCATCTTTCTTCTCTAAAAACCGATGCATCGGCCCGGGAACAGTTCCTTAGCAACAGCAGTCGCCGTTGCCTGGTAGGCTCTTCCCTTTTCACTGTGGAACAGTTTGCTGCTCGAGTTAATCTCCCTGCAACTCTTACTCTGCTGTCGATGGCAGACATGCTAATCTGTGCCTCGGCTCCAGCGCCATAACTCACGGAGGGATGTGGTGCTGATGGGCGTACAACCACAAGTCCTCTTAGTGGATTTTATAAAACTTTGATGTTAATCAAGCCCAGAGAGCGCACACATGCTCTTACAGGGAGGACGCCGGTGATTAACTATTGGAGCGCAATTACAGGGCTCCTTGTTGTGATGAAGAGGACTCGTTAGCCATCCATCATCAGGTGTCAGAGGGAGTTTTAAACCTGGCTGCGTGCCATCACAGGTGCAACTACTGTAGATGCCGGTGTGGGTTGAACTCCCCGTGTCCCGGATCAAATGCTCGAAAAATGTATTTTAAATCTTTTTTTGTGGGCCTGAAATCCAACTGAGAGACGCCGACTTTTATCTGTGGAGTCGTCAAAATATAGTACGCCTATATACCGCCTTTGTAATGCACTGGACATAATAAACATTTATGTGCTTACACAAATATATACGCCTGCACATTTGAAGGTGTGTGTGTGTGTGTGTGTGTGTGTGTGTGTGTGTGTGTGTGTGTTTGTGTGTGTGTGTCCGCCTGCAGTCACTCAACCTGATGCACCGTTACCGGCACACTGAAGTGAACAACATGACACCCTCGGACCACACGGGAGGTCCCGTGTCACCTTGCTTGCTAATCTCATTAGATCTCAGGCTGCAGGCATGTACTTCACATCCTACGTGACAGAGCGCTAGCGTGCCAAGGTTGCTCCGCCGCGGTGTGACGGTTATCTAGGTTGATAGTCTACTAGTGTGTGTCTGTGTGTGTCTGTGTGCGACGCCTACCTCGGCACGCTGGCATGGTGCCACTCCAGGTGCCGTTGTTGGTGCAGGTCCTCGTGACGGCGCTGTCGGCTCCCATCATAACGTAGCCCAGCTGACAGGTGAGCGTCACGTTGTGGCCCACCGCGTGGTCCTCGCCGAACCGGAGTCCATTCGCTGGAATGCCGGGGTCGCCACAGGTGATCACTGGGGTCAAACAGGGAAGTTGTATCAGAAATCATCCTGAATGAGATTGTTGAATAATGAATAAAACGTACTAAACTTCAATATGAAACATGCAAATTAAAAATAATGTAACTGCTTCATGCATTTGTTCATTTGTGCAACAACTCTGACAACACAACTGTCTTCTCGAGTTGGGAATACTCAGAAGCTATAAACACGGGAATCTTTCCCATCTCTACAATCATCCTGTGACACGACTGTGGCGATGGTGCAGAGCATTGTAAGTTATTAAAAACTAAAATTAAAAACTGCTCACGGACTTGTTTGGATGATTTAATGGGTTTCAGAAGGCCTTCCTCTAATGGTTTGGAGAATCCATTAACACATAAAGAAACATTTATTGAAACGTCAAAATCCACAGATATGAGGGAAATAATGGTTTTCAATGGACATGTACAAAAATCCACTGGCCACAGAAAATTGGATGGCGCACAAAAGCACATGAGTTGTTGCGTAGCTACATTGTGTTTGTTGTGCGTGATGTTATCAAGGTAATCACAATAAATCATCGTGCATAATGGCTCCATGCGGGAGTTTCTTTTGCAAATTAGATGTCGAAGATTGTCTCTGCACATGCACGTGATGGGCTGTAAAAATAACTAAACAATGATTGTCTAGACTTCTTATTGTGACGTTCACTTATGTGAAGATAAGAAATAGAAGTGGATGATGCCGCTGGAGCCAGAGCATCGGTTGCAAAGAGATCCAAACAGCAAGATGTATGTGTTATTCACATGTTCCCAGTATGATTATATCAATTTGTTTTGTCCACATCAAGTGGAGAAGCCAGTGAATGTAATAATACAAGTCTCTTCTTTTCATATGCCTATTCTTGGCTTCTTCTTGTGGCATGATTAGTCCAAAAGGAAAACAGATGGCGGATCCAAAAAGTGTTGGCCCACTACATCGTCAGGTCCTAACCCAGTGCTATCTCTGATGGAATCGGGTTAGTTGCCAGCCTCTCTTTGATTGCTTTTTTTCAAAGCCCTTGTTTAATATTGCCGCCCAAATTAGTCTCTACTTATTACAAAAACATTCCTGATGCCAGTCTGATGCGTATGTCCCGGCTAACGCCCCCTCCCTTAAACCAGGTCCCGTTGGGTTACGTTGCTGCTGAGGACCTCAACACTTGCAGCAACTTTGCACGCTGATGAGATATCAGAGTGGGATCTCCCCTTCGCCACCATCAGAGGTCTGCAGCCATTAATCCAGTCTGGATGCATCTCCAACATTAGCATACGGCTGCAACACCGACGGGCGGGAGCCGTGCAGAGCATCTTGTGAAGGATGGTTTCTGCACCGCCTCGACGGTTTTGATGGCTACTTGTTGAGTGTGCTGATCCGTTAGTCTAAAACCATCTCAGAGGTCCCTGCCCCTGTAACATGTACTCTATCTAGACCTGGTCTTGTGTGTTTTGGGTCAGCTCACTAAAATTAAACAAAAACATATTTTCCCGCTCAAACTCAGGCGACCCCGTCCTCCTCCTGGGCCGTGGGCGGACCCGCCACCAGGCGGACAGGCGCGGTCTGGGGGACGGGCCGGAGGACGGCCATCATGCGGGGACTCAGGAGGACGGAACTCGTGACGGGACCTGACCCGACTGGGCTCGTAACGGCCGGACCGCCGACGGGACTCGATGGACAGGTGTCGGCCGGACCGCCGACGGGGCTAGAGGGACAGGTGTCGGCCGGACCGCCGACGGAACTCGAGGGACAGGTGTCGGCCGGACCGCCGACGGGACTCGAGGGACAGGTGTCGGCCGGACCGCCGACGGGACTCGAGGGACAGGTGTCGGCCGGACCGCCGACGGGACTCGAGGGACAGGTGTCGGCCGGACCGCCGACGGGACTCGAGGGACAGGGGTCGGCCGGACCGCCGACGGGACTCGAGGGACAGGTGTCGGCCGGACCGCCGACGGGACTCGAGGGACAGGTGTCGGCCAGACCGCCGACGGGACTCGAGGGACAGGTGTCGGCCGGACCGCCGACGGGACTCGAGGGACAGGTGTCGGCCGGACCGCCGACGGGACTCGAGGGACAGGTGTCGGCCGGACCGCCGACGGGACTCGAGGGACAGGTGTCGGCCGGACCGCCGACGGGACTCGAGGGACAGGTGTCGGCCGGACCGCAGACGGGACTCGAGGGACAGGGGTCGGCCGGACCGCCGACGGGACTCGAGGGACAGGTGTCGGCCGGACCGCCGACGGGACTCGAGGGACAGGGGTCGGCCGGACCGCCGACGGGACTCGAGGGACAGGGGTCGGCCGGACCGCCGACGGGACTCGAGGGACAGGAGTCGGCCGGACCGCCGACGGAACCGGGGCTGGCAGCGGCGCAGTCATATTTTATAAACTCTCTGTATACTTTACATTCACAGATCATAATCTGTAAAGTAACAAGTAACTAAAGCTCTAAAATAAGTAAAAAGAATACGATTTCTTCTTGAAAAAGAAGTAGAAAGTGCCATGAAAAGAGAAGAAAAACACAAGTGATGCAAGACAGCGTCAGAAAACAACAACACTGACACACGTCCTATTGAATTGAGCTTGAGATGTCTCTCCAGAAGCAGCTGGCGTGAATGAAAGACAGCTGATGCTAATAACTGGAACGCGTCATGTGGATGTGGGGAAGCGGTCCTACAAAAGAGGAAAGATGGTGGGTAGAAATGTCTGCTGGTGGAGGGGAACCCCAGCCAGGCTGCACAATGCAGGGAAGCTGCAGGCGGTTTGACTTCAACGGCTTTCTATTTAGTACTTCTAGAAGTACTAATATCAGAGAAGTGTGCGTGCACTGCGAGGACCAACAAAGCCTCATCCACCCGACTGCATCAGTGAGTCACAGCTCTGGAGCACCGGCGTTTCAGAGAGGACGGGATGCATAGCTGGGACTTTGAATGTAGTTATTTTGGATTCAAGGACACCGCCATGACCTCTGGTGCTGCTTTGCCCTTTTAAATGATGCTTATGAATCCTGCGTGTTGTGTCTGCTAAGCGTCTGCAGCCCACTGCTGCCACAGTTATTGATTGATGCGGCAGCAATCTGACTGTTGACTTCTAATTGCACTAATAGGCATTTTGTGATGTCTTCATGTAATCCTCCTCCTCCTCCTCCTCTCTACGACTGCGTCAGCGTTTCGGGGAGAGGAGAATACTAAAACCTATAAAAGTAGATAGAAATCAACAGAATCACAGCAAACAGTCCGCCTCAATGATCCGTGTTTACGGTTCATTGTTCGGTGCTCTCCGTCACAGTTCACCGAGCTCCTCTTTCCTCGTGCACTTCGGCTAATTCGCTAATTCTTTAACGTGCTCTAAAGATTGAATTCATCAAACATCAAGAAAATGAAGAACGTTTCTCTGTCCGCTTCCCCTTGAGGATGTTGTGTGACTTTGATCTGGTAACCTACATGATCGATTACCCGTGAACCGTGAAAATGATTGCCTCCTTAATGAAGGCACAGTGAGCCAATCTTGGCATCTTGTTGATGTTGATGGCGCGTTGATGTCCCTGAACTGACCACTAAAATCTAATGGGAAGCGACGGCATACAGGAGGAGGACGATGATAATAACTTTGGTGATGAGTAGGCTTAAAAGTGGGCAAAAGAGGTAAAAAAATAAATAAATCAAAATCCAATTTTAAATCTCTCTCTCTGTGTATCTTTCTCTGGAGACTCATTTTATTCCAAAATTGAAAACTATGCCCATACCATTTATCTTTCCTTGTGATTCCAATAACAAGCAGGAAGAATGAGCAAGGAGGAATATGGTGATTTTCAGAGAGAAGAACAATGTGTACTTTTGTTTGATAGTCACTGCTGCAAATTGAATATAGATTGGCATACTTCTTAATTACTGCAAGGCTCATTTGCCGAGTACCAGACAATACAAAAAAAAAGGTGCCTGACAGTTCTGAGGCTCTGCAGAGAGAGAGACGGCTCAAAGAGATTAATGTACCGTTTTAAATCTTATATCCTCTATTTCAGCACCGCTGTTGATCACTCAGAGCGAAACCTCTTTTCTTAATTCTTTATTTGCCTTACAGTATACATGACATGCTTACTTTGTTCATCCAGCATCACTATAGACATGTGGGTTTCAACCAGTGTGCCGTGACAGATCGTCAGGTGTGCCGTGGGAAAATGTCCAATTTCACTTAATTGGCCCCAAAAAAATATGATTTGGTTGCCGTGATTAATATTCCATTGTTGAGCGTCTGATCCTGCAATATAGTGGCTCGACTAGTAATGAAATACTCTTCCATGCCAGTAGGTGGAGCAATAATTACCTTCAGTGTATCCTTTATTATGCTACAATGTGACATTTTGTAACTTTTTTGGTTGTTGGTGTGGATTTGTTTATTGTAGAAAATGTGCTGCGGCTCAATAAAGGTTGTAAAACACTGCTATAGACACCTATGGTGACTGACGATGACGTGTGATTGGTCAGCAGCGTACCTGTGCCCAATCCGATGATAACGTATTCTGACGTATTCTAGCTGAATCGTGTGACAATCGTGCGATCAACCACAATGCGTTTCCTGTGCATGCAACACTCACTTGTGCAGTTGGGCGGCATCCCTGACCACGTGCCGTTGGCCAGACACTGGCGAGTGGGCGAGCCCGAGAGGAAATAGCCCTCCATGCAAGAATACACGATGGAGTGGGAGAAGGTCGTGCCGTCCACGCGGGAAATACGTCCATGAGCCGGTGTGGCCGGGTTCCCACACTGGACCGCTGCCGTACAGGGAGGAGAGAGAGAGGAGGTGAAGGTCAACAGTGTGAAAAAAATAAGTAATGGATTTTCTATTTTCCATATTGGTGATTCACAATCCGACAGCTGGGAGTCTCCGAGACGACTTCTGAAGGTCTCAAGGTGATTAAATGTGTTCCTTCCATATTGTGTCAACAGTAATACTTATTTATGAAATAATTGCCGTTTTGCTTTTGACCTGATATAATATTTGTAGTTTCTGGACTCGGTCCGATAAGCACTCGGGGGGGAGGAACAATCTGAAATGGGAAATCGTCGGCTGGAGTCAGAGTTCATCCTGCGTTGGTGCCTCACGGCAGCTGCTTGTAAAGGAGCTGGTCTATACGGCGTCACCGCTTCATGGAGGCTGACGAGCAGAGCTGGTGCAGAGGTACACTAATCCCCATTGATGACTCATCAGTACATGGTGTGCAGTTGTGTATTGTCTAGTCTCACAGTGCATCCCTGTGATGACACTTAGAGGATCGGGGGAGTGATGGGGACGCATGTATTATTAGATTAGATTCATTTGGAAAATGCAACGCATAAGAAAACAAAACCAGAATAACCATGAACAAATTAACAATTAACATACACAGCACATTCTAAAGACACACATATTATATGTTTGAAAGGAGTATGCAGAAGTAAACACTTATAACATATTAAATATCACTCAAAAAGCAGGTATTGAACTCTTGAGGCTGCATCTCATGGTGCTTTAGCTGCACAATCGACGAGGAGGAGAGAACAGACGTTCTACAGGGAACCGCATGAGGGTTCCTTTACATCATTTACACAACACAAACGTAACCTGTGGAGGTTTCATGGGTTTTCTTCTGCTGCAAATCATGTTAATTACAAACTGATTTGCTCTCTCAAATCACCTAATTGACTGGAAAATCTGAAATAGTGATTCTTGTAGGAGGCAGACGTGGTGTAGGTGTGATGGCACATACACACACACACACACACACACACACACACACACACACTATAGTACAGGAGCCTCTTTGGCTCCTCTCTTAATAATTCAAGGCAGACATGATGACAGACACACAAAACAGGCCTTGATGGTATTGTGTGAGGGATATTAAGCTGAATCTCCACAGTGACTGTTTCCCAGAGCCTGAGCGAGGTTGTGGATAATGGATGGATGGGCTTTAACACAAGACGGGGCTTTAGATCACAGACTGAAACTCATCCAGGCGCCGGTGGATCGCTGCCCCCTCCCTCCGGAGGTGGAGGGGTGGCTCAAACAATCTTTAAATCAGGAGTTCAGCCGGCAGACGGAGAGAGGTAAAAAGGTGGAGTGAAAGGAGGGTAGGAAGGGTAAGGTTGAGCAGCAGAGACATAGAGTAGTGGACGGGGACGGCAATGAGATTAAGACGGAGAGAAATCAGGGGAGAAGCAAGAGAAAAGGGCTGACGGCAGGGGAAACAAAGGATAAAGAGACACAGTAAGAAAAGGAGGAAGAAGGAAGTTGCAATAAAAGGCAGATATGCAGCGTTATTAAAAAATGACACTTGCACTGTGCCGACCTGCAGGACGGCAAGAAGCAGTCAAACATTTACCTCCGTATCCGGTTGACCCCCGGGGGGTAACTTATGCACGACGCTCAGTGAACTAATATCTTCAAAATCCACAAAGATTAATTTATCACAATCCAAAAAGAACTTGGCTTTAGGTGTCTAGAATTAATGAATTTCTGGGTTGCAATCTGGAAGCCGGTCACAGCACCATGTGCTGGCAGGAACACCAGACTGCAGCAGAGAGATACTTATCCACCTGGTGCAGTGCTGCTGGTGAGCGTTCACAATCATCTGTGTGCGTCGGTGTGGACGCACACGAGCGGCGAGCGCTGCAGCCGAGCCCGCGTGCAGCAAACAGTGGTTACGGTTTGGAAACGCCCGATAGGGTTTCAGGTCCGTACCGGAACACATTTAAAACCAGGTGAACATCAAAGTCATCAACTTACAAGAGACGGGTTTTTAAAAAAGTCATTCAAATTTTTCCTCTTCCTGGAGTTACATATGTACAGGTTATATTTTCATTCTATATTTTTTAATGGATTTGCAAAAATTTCCAAAACACTTTTTTCACTTTGTCATTTTGGGGTGATGTGTGCAGAATTTTGAGGAAAAATCCATTTTGGAATAAGGCTGTAAGATAACAAAATGTGTAAAAAGTGAAGCGCTGTGAATACTTTCTGGATGCTCTATACCTCTAGTAAAGGTTAAACCCGTAAACACTGGATCCATCAATCCCATAATGCAACAGCCTCGTTTGTTCCCTGCCCTGGTTCAAACTACAAACAGTTGAACTGAAATGTTGCCCAAATAAAAATATTAAAATAAAAAAAAATCCAATATTAGGTTTAAATTAGGAAATATGAGTTCCAAGAATCATAAAGTAGGAATCTCCTTTATTAATATTCAGTGCTACGAGCATTTTTGAGTCACTGCAAAACCAAAAGGTACTGATGTGTGACAGCCTATCCGAGTGCATCTCTGTGTGTGAGACTGTGTGCGTTGCATGTGTGTGTGTGTGTGTGAGAGACTGTGTGTGTTGCATGTGTGTGAATAAGTGTGTGTGTGTGTGTGTGTGTGTGTGTGTGTGTGTGTGTGTGTGTGTGAGAGAGACTGTGTGCGTTGCATGTGTGTGAATAAGTGTGTGTGCATCTCTTCTTTGACCCCCCCCCTCCGAACCTCCCCAGAGACGCTCGACGTTTCCCTTACGTTTGCAGAACGGCTGCCGGCCCGACCAGGTCCCGTTAGGGAAGCAGATCCTCTCTGCCGACCCGTACAGCGTGTGTCCCACCGCGCAGGTGAAGCGCACCTTGCTGCGCACTTTGAAGTTCCCCGCCTCCCTGGTGGCGTGGACCGGCGTGCCGGGATCCCCACAGGTGCCCGCCGAGTTGCCTGCAATGGGAGACAAGCAGACAGGGAGCAAAGTGAACCAGACGCTGAGGACCACATCCAGGACAGCTCTTTTCAGTCGGAGAGGCAGTGAGTTCCCATCAGGCCGAGGGGCGACACAGAGACTCTGACTCTGACTGTACTTCTTTTTGGTCCTCCGTGAAGCAGCGATAAAACACACAATGCACCAACGAGCAGCTGTCAGCGAGCCAACAACCTGAAGGACCAGTACCTTTCACTGGCTTGACACCAGCAGCCTTCTGTCCATAAAAGCAGCATTAAAAGGCAACCGGCTGTGGTTATGAGAAATGATGAATGCAGCTTGACCTCTGGAGCCAAATGTGCTTTCATTACCCTGAATTACCCTCCTGTCCTTTGTTCTGCGGAGCACCGTCAGTGGATCGGACCACCCGCACTGCACATCTATAAATAAATGAAAAAGATGCTGCGTCTCTTGTGAATTCTCTTCTCGTGTCCTCATGAGCGCCGTCACCAATGGGTGAGAAGTTATCGTATCAAATGAGAGAGACGATGGGTGTGGAGCCATAACTACGGGATGTTTCCCGTTGTGATGAAGAGAACCTCCCTTTAGAGGTTTTCCAGGCACGTCCAACTGGTAGGAGGCCCCGGGGAAGACCCAGGACACGCTGGAGGGATTATATCTCCCAGCTGGCCTGGGAACGCCTCGGGATCCCCCAGAATGAGCTGGTAGATGTTGCGGGTGAGAGAGAAGTCTGGGTCAGCCTGCTTGACCTGCTGCCTCCGCGACCCGACCCCGGATAAGCGGTGGAAAATGGATGGATGGATGGATGAAGAGGAAGCAGAGCAGAGTGTTGTGCGAGGAAGGACGTTTGTTTTACTGGAGACGTCCGCCGAGCGAAAAGGAAAACGCACAAAACACACATGACACACACCACCACTTCCACTGCTGCTCTCACAGAAAAGAATCCAGCGGAGGCAATAAAAGAGGAAAATGTTTGGCACCAGAAGACAGAGCCGCACAGAAAGAGAGATATAAAAAGAAACGGACAAAGCCGAAATGCAGGTATTCAGACAGCCGGAGAGATGGATCACTGTGGTTGTCGGTACAGTTCAGTGTGTGTTTGTGAAGGATCTGAGCCTTTTTGGCTGCCAGATCCTGTTCCTTGAGCTGTGCACACACCCTGTGCATCATTCTCTGTGCGTTGGCTGCTGAGCTGCAAACAGCTGCAGTAATACTGGACTTGTTGACAAAGCCTAACCGCACAAACACCGAGCTCGTATCTTCTACACCAGGGGTCGGGAACCTTTTTGACTGGGAGAGCCATAAAAGCCAAATATTTCTAAATATATTTCATTGAGAGCCATAGAGTATTTTTAACGTATAATAAATTAAATATGTCTTACTTTTAATGCGACTTCTGGTGCTGCATGGTTATTGCCAAAGCACCCGCAAAGCTAGTGGAATTCCCGTCACCTTGCTTGGTCCACACACGTAGTTGCTGCTGACTCGTCTGCACTCTCCGCTGTAGCTCCTCGCATGCCCTTTTCCTGCTGTCCCCCGCTGGATATTTCGATGCAAATGAAGAGTGGTGCGTATCGAAGTGCCGCTTTATATTTGACCGTTTCATCGATGCAATTTTATCATTGCATATTAGACATACCGCAGATCCTGCTCTCTCCACAAATGCAAATTCCTCTGTCCACGCAGCCTGGACTGCACGGTAATCATCGTCTTTTTTTCTTTTCGCCATCTTTTCCGTTACAAGGGTTGAAGCGGATAAACTAGTTGGCTATCTGATAGAATTGATTTCTTCACCTTTACAATACCCGGACATGCTCGCGAGCCATTGGTTCCAGACCCGACCCGCGGGTGACCCGTGAAATTTATCTTCAAAACTAATTTCTGTTTACTTTTAAATGACACAGTATTATTAGGAAATGTCACAAGTATTTTAAAATCAGTTCCAAACTATTTTCTTTTATTTCTTTTTTTTTTTCAACTCAAAATTGTCTGGGAGCCATATGGCGTCACCGGAAGAGCCATAGGTTCCCGACCGCTGTTCTACACGCACCCCACTGCTCATGTGCACACACTGGATTTGTCAGGTCAGGGGCTCCACCAAGAGATGATCAGTTTGTGTGTCTGTGTGTGAAAATAAGTGTACCCTTGCCTCCCTTTTGTCTGCACACGTCTGTCAGAGTGTACTTGTTGAATGTGAGTCTCCCTCTCGGCCTGTGCATGGACCTGCATACACTCGTTTTTGCAAGAGCATCTTAAGTATGCATACCTATGTGTTGCCCCCGTGTGTGTGTGTGTGTGTGCATGTCCACTTGTGTGAGCACATATATGTGTGTGTGTGTGTGTGTGTCTCCCAGCAGCTGTCGGTACTTCATTAGTCTCCTCCGGTTAGGTGAGGCAGCCCGGCTCGGCATGTACTGTGACAGCTATAATCTCTCTAATTGGGATGTTGGTGGATTTGGTTTGAATCTGAGTTAATGTCTGTTCACCAGCTCCCTTTGTGAGGGAATAATAAGGCCTTCAACTCAGCCATGCAGCAGACAAAAGGGGGAACGGCTTCGCGAGCAGTTTTAAGCCTCCTCTTACTAATTAACAAAGGAGGACAGAGGACGGACGCATGGATGGATACATAGGTGAGAACGGTTGCCGAGGCTGGACTGTGGATCTCATAGCCCAAAATATGGTGTTGCTATTGGTGATGAACGCTCTGAGAATACAAATGTACCGTTTAAATAATTTCTAGTCTAGAAAAAGCCGTCTATAGACTCCGCAGCAACCTTTTCCGCAAATAAGCTTTGAAATCCTTGCAGAGGCATTTAAAACATACAGCAACCCTTACTTACATACTCCAGATCGCAGGTTTATTTTGCCAACGCTGCAGCTCTAACTGCATCACCTTCAGAGGTTTTTGTGATCTGCTGCATCGCAACCTCACTTCCTGAAAGCAACCGCTGGGCTGCAGCTGTGATGAGGCTCTTCAGGGTCTGAATGCATCGAGAGCAGGACAGACGAATCCACAATGCAACACATGAGATGCATGAGAGTCGTGAGATGATTTCATAGTTAATTAGAAGCACTGATGAGCACAATGCGTTTACTACCATCTATAACATCGATATTAAAGATGCGTCATAGATATTATAAAGTATCCTACAGGTCAAACAACTACATCATTTCTGCACTTAGTCCTTATGTGTTTTCATTTTCAATTATACTTATTATATATGCACATGTACCACATCTCCTTTTCAGTCCAATGCCATTTCCCTAGCAGAATCTGGTAAAAAGATATTGTGTACTGCAACTAAATTAACTTTTTACTGCGATCTGAATGCATGTTATCAACATGATTATTATCTGCTGTGGCTCACCTCAGCATCCTTTTCTTTAGCTTGGTGAGTCACAGCGTAATTTATTATGAGTGAAATCCTCCGGTCTCTGACCCAGGACTCTTATTCTGCAGCACTAATTCCTCCACAGGGGTTTACCCTCTAAACAGCAATTGCTCTTTGACAATTTAAATACTTGGGAGCGGACTCGTGTTGGCTTTACTTATCTCACTTTTCAACTGATGAATTGATGCCGATTAGGTTTTGGACAAGTTAAATGAAATGCACTGAATCTAGCTTGGTATTAAATGTTTAATGCCCAGATTAAAGCAGAGTTTATTGGCCGGGTTTCTTCCAAACAAACACAGGAAATAGATGTTTTGTTGGCGATGCACAGCTCAGATTGTTATTGCATTGCATCGCTCACTTTCCATGAGGCTTGTTAGTGGTAACAGTGGGACGTTGATCTGCATGTAAGCGTCTCAACAGTGCATGACAAAGACTCTGCTGAAGAAGAAGAAAAACACTCTTCTGACCGTAAGCATTACAGATACATGTTGAATCAGATGCACACAAACAAACAGAAATGCTCCTCAACACCGGCGGTCTCATTCTGCAGAACTGAGAACAGAAGATGGAAGCTCTGGCTCTGACGGTGAGATGGGTTTGAGGCTCGGCATCTCCTAACCAGTTTAACTTCTCCACCGCTTCACTACTTTCCAACTGTCTCAGTAAATACAAAATACTGAAGGTGAGTGGAGAGTTCGCACTCCCACTTCAAGAAGAAGAAGAAGAAGAAGAAAAACACTGTCATACGAGTCTGCTTACAAACATTACTTCTGGGTCGGTGAGTTGAACAAACCAAGTGAACATTCAGTAAAGTGAATACACTTAAATGGTCAGGAATGCTCAGGAGAGACGGGAGGCGAGAGGGGGAGTTTGTAGCTCTGCAGCCGTGGACTAAACTTTCTTAGAGGTTTAAAACATCAAGAGAAGAGCCTGATACTGAATGCACTGAACCAGTCAGTTCAAACCGTTGGTTGCCAGAGTCCGTCGGGGCCGTCTCTCACCCCATTGATCGTTCAGGTAGGAAGCAGCATTCACTTCTACCATTTCTTTACTTGACTGATGGGTTTGGGTGGTTTGATCCACCGTCATCAGTACTAATACAGCTCTATATAATATAGGATCTAATACAATGGAGTTTCATTGCATTGTGTTTGAGAAATCATATTTAAATAATTAAAATGCGACTCGTCTCTCTAGGACGTGTGTCCTGATTAGTCTGTGTAATCAAAATAACTTTTGATTGGAACTACTTGCTGGCACATAAATAGTCCTTATGAGATGTTGACAGTGCTCTGTGCAGTATTAGGGGCATTGTTTCTCCACAAAAAAGTTGCTGCTGAATTTTTTAAGAGCCATCTTTTAATGCTATGAACTACACAAAGGGAATTCCATTAAACTCCATTATATTGGGGTGATGGCATTAATCTCAGACAAAGATATCTCAAAGCCGGTGCCAACAGAACTAACAGTGTCTGTGTGGCTAGATACCACGAGAGGAAAGTGAGAAAATATCTTTTAATATGTCGGGGTAAACAAACCCGGTGTACGAAACTTTCAAATAACATAAAAGTATACTTAACAAATCAAACAACCACCAATCTCTAATATGATAAAGATTCCAGTGATGTGTGTGAGTCAGGAATGCTGTGTGTGTGTGTGTGTGTGTGTGTGTACCTGAGCAGTGGGGCAGTGGGCCGCTCCAGTGTCCGTTCAGCTGACAGGTGAGTGATGAGGCTCCTATGAGCTGCCGGTCTCCGGAGCAGGAGTAGCGCACCGTGGAGCCGGAGGTGAACGTCTCTCCGCTCATCACTCCGTGGGGAGGCGCACCCGGGTGGCTGCAGTCCACCTCTGCATGGCAGACAGAGGGAGTGATGGTTTCATACTGGGGAGACAACCCACTGGTTGCTACCGTTAATACATGGATTGATGGAAGAGGAACATGCGTGTCACACGGCTTGCTGCCCATCATGCAACAGCTGGTGGCATGTTGATCTACAGACTCTGAGCCGTGTGAGATACTAAAACAACTACTTCACATCTTCATGAAAAAGCAACGTTATACCCTTAATAACATGCTCACTGGATTGATTTTCTGATTTGGTATATCACTTTTCTTTATTTTCCTTTCACCCTCTACATGTGTTTGTGGGTGCAGCCACTTAATCAGCTTAAGTCTCATAAAGCTAAAGGAACATTTCTTTTTAAACAAAGAGTCAGTGAAGCCCGGAGACGTAAATAAACATTGGAGACAGACGCTCCCGTGTATCTCTTTAATTAAAATACCGCTTGATGAAGTAAATTACGTGCGTCATCGCTCTTCAGTGACATGAAGGGCTTTATGGGGCCGTGTGCAAAAATGTAGAGTTTTACTCTCGATCATTTCCCCCCAAAAATAGGTCATTACTGTCGGTGGCCTGAGTGCATGAAGAGCCAGGTGTTTGAGAGCAGCGGTGAAACCTCGGATAACCCCGACATTTCATTGACGGGGGTTTCAGAATGAGAGTGTTTAGGTTTTGAGGGGACGTTAGCCATATCCTGAACAACTGGCCCGCTGACAGTTTCTACTTTTCTCCATTAAGCACAGCGCAACATAACCATAAGCCACTGGGGCATCGAACATTACGCAGATGCTCTCAGCCACAGCATTTAGCAACTTGTACTATTTAAACTCTGCGAGCAAAACAAGGACACAAACAAGGTTGTGGACACTCGATAGAGAGGGAAACGTCTCTTCATTCTTCTTTTGCATCTCTTGCTTTGTCTGTCGATTAATTCACTTTTGCATAAATGCACTAATTAGGTAGGAAAGTGGATCAGCTGATGCACTGAACAACTAACAAGAACCACGTTAATAACCAAGGTGAAAACCACAAGTAGCCGCTGTACCGATGCATTCTGGGAGCGGTTTGTCCCAGTGGCCCACCGGCTGGCAGGTGAGCACCGAGGAGCCGAACAGGTAGAACCCCGGGTTGCAGTCGTAGAAGACCACGCTGCCGAAGGTGAAGATGCCGTGCTCGATCTTACTCTCCCGGATGGAATTAGCAGGGATGCCGGGATCGGTGCAGTTCACCACTGAGGGAAAAAGAAAACAAACAGTTATGCCATCATGAGTCATTCAATTAGTTTAATCATAATGGGCGAATACAGACGGCAGAATACAGACAGCAGCAATCAAATCAATTTGTATCACCGCTCGGATATTCAAAGGCTCGGCGGACGTTTTAATGGTATTTAAGGCAAATTACTGCTGGAGCTGTAACATGATGTAGGGGAGGGGGCGGAGCCTGTATTCCTGTGGCCCTGGATGGAGGCATATCAACGCTCTCCACCCTAATTCTACCTCAACAAGGCACAGAGTAAAAAGCACATATATTAACAGGCATGTGGCAATCTGCCTAGTTAACTGCACCCAGCAGCTTCACTGGGATCTGACTTTCCTTACTGGACGCTTTGCTGTCTCCGTTGTTTGGAGCCTCATCTGCATAAATTCAATTCGTCAGCATGTTCCCACCGTGAGTTAATAATAGGACTGTTGATATGCCCCGATCAGTGGCCTTTTCTGTTTATTCTACAAACACAAGCGAGTTCAGGCTATATTTAGGCATCGTCAATAACAATATCACCTCCTGCTTTCCCCTGAAAACTAAAAAGGACTGAAGGCTCGTCTGTTGTCACAAACGCATCATCTCAGAGGCAGTCGAAGCTCGCTTAGACAGCTGGACGTAGATGAGGGTGAAATGAAGCACATTTAAATTGAATCAATAATGCTAATATGCGGAGCAGCTAGCTAACTGTGAGACAACCTCAGAGCTAACAAACCCACATTCTGACAAAAGGGAATCGCGACAGTTTAATATACGGTTTTACTCTTTTGATCTTCTTCCAGGTCCGTCTCTCTGGTGCCGTTCACAGTAATGAAAACTGTGTCTCTTCACATCTGACTGCCAACACAACTCGTGCCAAGAGGAGGGATATTTTAAAAATGGGCAAAGTCTGGCAAATCTAGCCGCCCAATGAAAGATACAATGGACGTCACTTGAATGATCGGTTAACCTCGTCTCATAGCATGTTGAAGCCACAAGCCTACGTTTATCACAGCTTCACATTTCTGTAACGCTAGAAGCATTTACAAAAGGCAATAAGTGTTCAAATAAATAGCGTCCACCACTCTGCACGACATATATATTGTCCATTTTATTTGGGGGCCAAACATGGAAACGGTTGGAAATGTTTTCGGGGGAAAAGCCTTGTGAAACTGTCAAAAAGAAAACATTTCTCTGCTCTGGTCCCACCAGAGGAACGTCTGGAGTGCTGCTGATTGTTACGCACCGCTAATGAGCCTTACCTGGGCAAACTGAAATTGGACACACAGCCACCGCCTGACACTCTCAATAAAATGTCTTCCACTTAATGTACTCTGAGCTTTCTGCCATCAAAGTAATCTCTCCCTGCAGCGAGCCTTTTGGTGGCAACTGGCAGTAAAACTGTAGAAACAACTCCCCTTTCCATACATTCAGCTGCAAGCTCATTATTACTGTTTCCCTGCTTCTGCTCCGAGGCGGCGGGGGGGGGGGGGGGGAATCCAGATGTCGTTGCCTAATGCTTTACTCAGAGAAGTAGAACAAATTTTCTCATTCAAAATCAACGGATGTGTGGACACTAGCTGCATGCATGCTGTGTCTGTGCGGGCTGGCGGTCACTGGCTGCTGATTCCTGAATGATCCTGATACATCTGCTGGCTCCGGAGCTCTCCTGGTCATCCCAGCCTCTGATTCCTGAACCGTCACCAAGCACCGGCAAAAAGCCATTTCATTCAGCTCCAACCCTTTGGCCGGGCCGGCTGGCAGCCACCGGCTCCGCTTGATGGCTGGCCAGCTTCACAGGAGCCGAATGAGACAGAAGTGGCTTCTGTTGTCTAGCATGAAAACACCTTCAGTTGCAGTGATACGCCGACAGGTACCCTCTTCAGAAAGGGATAATTGCAGGTGGTTAATGAGATGCGTATGACAAATCTGCTCGCTATCTATCCCCCCCTCCCCTCCCCCCATTCCTGAGGCGATGTCTGAGGTTTGAGCCGTCGCTGGCAGAGACAAGCAGCAACTGTCAAGATGCATCTGCATCCTTCTGATACCTCGAGTCAGTCCGGCTGCCAATCACTCTCCTGTCTGCAGGAGCGCTGTCGCTTTACCTCTGCAGGTCGGTGGCTGCTGGCTCCACTGCCGGTTGGCCTGGCACTGCGCGGTGGAGGGTCCTTCCAGGGTGTAGCCTTTGTTGCAGGAGAAGCGCACCACGTCATTGTAGTTGAAGCCGTCGCCCGTGGTGCGGCCATAGATGGGGCTACCTGGGTGGCCACATGTGACGGCTGGAGATGACACGTGTCGCCCGGGGACGTGTCAGAGGAGGAAGAGGAGGAGGAGGAGGAGAGGCAGCAAAGAATGGACAAGATGAAGTGGAGGGAGGGAGAAAGATGGAGTGTGTGGAGAGAGAGAGACAATTCGATAACCACGATCAATAGGTGATGTACAGTGACACATATCATAGGAATTTCATTATCATATAATTAACCTCAAAAAGGACAAAAGGGTAATTGGGAATCAAGACATGATCTCGGCTTGGAAAAGGGTAAACAGCACATTTCACATCGCAGCCCTTCAATAGGTGACGAGGAGATTGAGAGTCGCATTATGAGGATGTGTATGAACTATTGACTCATTTTGAACTCAGATTTAAATCTTTAAGAATGATAAAAACATTTTTATCAATTGATTTTTCTTGTAAATACAAATGTACGTACTAAAGGCTCCGTTGTAAAATGATAAATTAAAACCAGAACCAACCACCACCTGATCCCTGTTGTGCTCAATGAGTCGTTGACAACTGGTGAACTTACAGATGCAGACTGGGAGCTGCCCGGACCAGTTGTGGTCCTGCTGGCAGATCCGCACCGAGGAGCCGATGAGCCTGAATCCGGGGTTGCACTGGTAAACCACCGTGTCTCGGTAACCAAAGTTCTCCCCGATCACCTGACCATTCACGATCTGCTCCGGGAGGCCACAGTGGCCGGCTGCAGGATAAAAACAATGCAAAAAAAAAAAAAACGTTTTCCCACAATTCATCTTCTTAAATGTTTATCTCTCTCTGTCTCAGTAATGGAGACCATGAAGATACCACCCCCCACCCCCCTCCCCCGCTGCTTGTAGCGCGTCGTCGCTAATGTGCGGGTCAAACGTGCGCACTAGAAGAAATGCACTTTGCATTAGAAATCATAATTGAACCATCGCAGCCAATCACTCATGTGGTGCAACACTTAAAGTTCAGTTTTCTAGTGTCGGGGAATAATAGCTCGCAGTGGCGTCCGCTGAACTAATGGCCGATAGTTGCGGGGTAGAAACACAATTTTGATTACGTTATCACGTTTGAATAACTTTGCATTTTGACAACTGTATTATAAAATGAAATGAGGAAACTGCTGATTTAAAAAAAATACAAAATAAAAAAGGTCTCCGAGTTATAAAGCTGGCAAACAAAATGAGTTTGTGTATTCATGAAACATATTGGGTTTGTAAAGTATTTTTCAGCTCATAATCTGTGAATTATCATTTCTAAATTCATATTGGCTTCAGCTTCATCCGACGGTGATAACTCAGCGTTTCTCATCTACAGACGACAGAGGGACGCATGTGAAACTCCTCAAAACCTGAGCAACACGCTCATGCGCGTAATCGTGTTACTTTCAGCTACAATAAACGCCTTCCAGAGACCAGAAATCTTGCTGAGATTTCCACTGACACTTAAAACCTGGGAAATTGCCGCTGACAGAGTCTGATTTCCCTAATTCACGCGCGCACCCAAAAACTCAGCCGAGCATTTTATTACCCCCCTCCAGATGAGAGCAGCCGGATCCCATGAAGACAGCGCAGAGGGGACCCGGCTATGTTAACTCTGACAGTGGCTTTACTAAACAAGAGAGGTGCGCTTCTTTTAATGAACTGGACCCGTCTGGAAGGTGATGAACGGGCGGCTGCATGAGCTGCAGCGTGGGTTTGGATGCGGCTCAAGTAATTACATACGTCTCATTTTCAGTGCAGAGCCGAGATGAGCCGCTGTAAGCTAAGCTGTAGTGTATCTTCTTGTTTATGTATCTTAACAACGGCTCAGATTGGGCAGGTACGGCTTGCAGGTGTCTCACAGATCCAGTCGGCTCTACTGTACAGCGCCGCTCCGACCAGTTTAAGTTTGTTACTTTACGCTCTTTATGATCGGAGCCCGAAGGACGGGAACATTTAAAGCGGCGGCACGATGTCAGAACCAGACGACACAGAAAAAAGGGGACATCTTTCTAAATATTTGTGGTAATTGGCCATACACACTTGGCAACAGAACCAATTATAGCCACCCTCTGCTTCCCCATCTGGTTCTATTCTGAGCGCGTTGGTGCAACCCAAAAAAAAAAAAGGAAAAAGAAACCTGTTTATTTCCTGTCTGAACAGAGCGCCAGCAGTGTTTGACCCTGGTCAAAGCTGTGCTTTATAAAGTTAAAGAGAACATTAGGACCCTGCTTACCCAGGCAGAGCGTCTCCGTCCCACTCCAGAGGCCGGAGAGGAGGCACTCTCTCACCGTGGAGCCGGTTAAAACGTAGCCCAGGTTGCAGCTGAAGATGGCTGACGCTCCGAAGGTTGTTTGGGTCCCAATCTTCTTCCCATTAGGAAGAGTAGGTAGATCCCCGCAGGAAATGACTGCAATGAGATGAAGGAGGTAGTAAGAAGAGGACGGAGGTGGAGGAGGCACAGAATGAAAGATCAAGACACCGAGAGAGTGAGTGAGGGAAGAAGAGAGAGAGAGAGATGGAAGTTGGCTTACATCTTCAGAGTTAATGTGAGGCGCAGTCATTTACACCCATCCTGCCGACCTTAATGCAATGAAAGAGTGACCTGCACTCCATCATGGGGAGGATAATGATGGTGTTTGCCTTTGTACCAACATCTTCCATCACGCCGGATGGCATCTCCTTCTGCCATTACGCAGACTATTCAGCTATTTTGCTTCTCAAAAGAGTAGCAGAGAAAAGCTATTATTTCCCATTGCTGCAATAAACTAAGTCTGGGCTGAGAAGGTAAAGAGTAAAGAAGGAGCGTCACCGAGCTGAGCATTAAGTGAGCTGTGGATAAGGTGTTCAGCCTTCAAGTCTTCAACATCATAATCCATGAATCTAGCCGGCCTGGGGCGAGACAGCACAGGCTTTTTAAGTTCGGTGAATACAGAAAAGGTTCAATTCCATCTTTCCTAGGAAACTAATGAAAAACATATATAGCATATTTTTCATGGTAACTCAATGGCAAAATGGAGATTTGATTCAATGAAACATGACCCTTTTAATTGTTGATGTGAATGTGTTGATTTCATGTGTCACTCACTTCTACAGCGAGGCCTTTCGTTCCTCCAGCTCCACACCCCATTGGCCAGGCACTGGATGTGGGCGGGGCCAGCACGGTAGTACCCCGGGTTGCAGGTGAAGATTATTTTAGTCCCGTACTCGTAGTGCGAACCGTTAACGATCCTCCATTTCCCGTGGTCCAGAGAGAAGGAGCTGAGACTCGGGCACATGATGACTGAGCCGAGGAGAAAGAAGATGGAGGGCAGCGGACCGTTAGTTACCCAAAGAACCGACATCTGACTCCCTTTCCCTCCGTCATCCCTTGTGCACACAATGCTCAGTCAAAAATATGTAAACAGAACAGAAATAGCTGCAAAGCAACACTTTAATCTACATTTTAATTTTAATCAGTTGAATAGAGGAATCCATGTAAAATGAAACTTTTCTGCTGTTAGCATATATAAATATATTTCCACAACAAAGCCGTTTATGAATTGGCATTCTCTAAAACCAAATGAGTTTTAAAAAAAAAACTCTGTTTCCCCTTTTTGCTGCGAGAAACACACAGCGGGGAATAAACATTGGTCTCCAAAGTAAACAATGTTGTCAATCACTCGTTCAGACTTGGAGGCGTCGCCCTGGCATGTTAAACACTCGCCCCGGCGCCAGCTGCAGATTTCCTCCCTTTCATCCACCCGCCGTATCATCACTACCCAACAGGTTAGTGTCTTTGTAATGAAACCCGGCGCCTGGCTCTGTTGGGACTGCGATCCATATTCCATGACACCTTCCTTTACAGAGCAGTGTTTTGTTGAAGACTGTTTGATACTCCACAAGTTCTCCAGAGAATTGGTTAAACTCTGTTTCTGTCTCCGACACGGCTGTCAACATTTCCAAATCAATGCCTCCTCCATAACTTTCCCCCTATCCCCCGTCTCCTCCTTCCCTCTGTGCGGCTTAAGGTCCGCTCCCCGCCACAATAAAAGCCTCTGCTCACCGATGCATCGGGGTATCTTGTTGTGGTTGCTCCAGGTGCCGTCTGGCTGGCAGACTGTGGTCGTCAGCTCTTTGGAGGAGAGCCGGTAGCCGCTGTTGCAGAAGTAGGTCACCCGAGTGCCGACGGAGTAATCGGCGGCGAGCACACCTCCGTTCACCGGTGCACTGGGCACGCCGCACGACACAGCTGTGGGCGGCAGGAGGACGGTCGTCAACACGTGTGTTTGTGTGCGGTACAAGACGCACACTAGATCTGCAGAGTGTGTGTGTGTGTGTGTGTGTCGGCACATAAACACGTCATGTTTGTGAGCAACCTCTTTGTGGTGCGCACACAATGTCAATTGTCAGTTATTTAATTTACATGAGCACATCTGTGTCACTTTGTTCTTTTCCTTTCAAATGGTGACAATTACAGGACGTAAAAAAAAAAACAGAAGAAAATAATTGCTCAACACGGACAGTGAACGCCTCTTGAGCGGTGGAACAGACCTCACTCACACAGACACTTTGACGCGTCGCAGCAGGGAAAGCGCAGCTGTTATTAATTACATGAGTAATGACTGCATTCAGCTTAGTTGAGCCGGTGCCATATCTCTGCTGTTGTGCCGGACCACTTAATGGCACCGAGCCATCATTAACCAAATGAGCTGCACCTGCGCTGTGCCGCGCTACGCCGAGTCAAAAAGTCGCTTACGGGGTCACCGCTAAAAAGTGTGACGTTCCCCCGGAAAGCCAAACAGCACGCCCTCCACCGCAGACAACGATTTACGAAAAGGAAACAAGTATTTACTCCCACCCGACGCATTTATAATAACGACACGCTTGAGTAGTGTCAACACTTAACCGAGTCGTTTGCTTACAGTAATTATTATCGGCCATTGAATCCATAAAACTGCTCTTGAAATCTCCCCAACGAGAGGAATCCATGCGGCCCATGTGTTATATATAGGACTGGCCCCTTGAGGAAATATGTATCCCGCCGCCTCCGAGTGGAAGTAGTCCAACACACTGCAGAATACAGTCCTCACTCGTCTTCTAAGGTTTCAGAATATTATTCATGTTGGAAAGTTAGCTCCTCTACAAACACCGATTCAACCAAGAGAAAGAAACGTCCAGATATATCAAATCATATATATAAATATATATGATTTGATATATCTGGGGTGATTTGAATGCATGCAGCTGTCCCTGTGAAGCACTCGCACACAGCCCCGTGTCCTTGCCCCTGCACACAGTGAATCTGGGTTACTGTGGCCTCAGAGCCTCGGCAGACAGGAGGCTGAAGATAGTTTCAAGGTGTTTATCACCAGAGCCGCGTCGGGCCGAGCCAGTCGAGCGGGGAAACCAACATCTGCAGGGCCAGACTAAACGGGAACAGTTATGCAAACACACATATGATAAAAATGGAGCAGCACTGGTAGCTGCATACTGAGGAACATCAAAAGGTAGCAATATGCCAACATGGCCTGGAGCCAAGACGTTGGCCCTGAACGCCCCACGAGAGAATCAATCAGCATTCATTTGAGAGCCCCGCTAAGTCACAACGTAACAGATGTTAATCACCGACTCTAAACTCTTTTCCACGCTGCCGATGGAAAGTTTGGACGTGAGGTTTATTTCTTGAGTGTGTGAGGTCAGCGGGCCGGGAACCTTGTGTTAGGTCGTATGAGCAAAACCGATGGATGGATATACTGTACAGTATCACACTGTCATGCATCTCCACCATCCAGCAGATGGTCTGCGTGAATATATTAAAGTTCCTTTGCAGCCACGTTTATGTGCTTTGGAAAAGCTACGTGCAATTACCAAAATTACGGAATTAATCACAGGTGTGAAATGTTTTTAAATCATTTCACAGTACATGACATACATATTTTGATTTCAATGCATCGCGCTAAAATGAAATTGAGCTCACCATCTGTTGCTGTTTGCTGCTTTGTGTGTCTGTGCGTGTGTGTGTGTGTGCGCAATCATGTGCAGGTAAATGCACACATTTCACGTGTGCGCATCAAAGAACCCAATTAGTTGAGTGAGACCCGACAGCAGCAGACACTGCATGCTAATAGCGAGTTAGCCAAAGTAATTTGAAGAAGTGGAAATTGACAGACGAAAGGGAGGATTGATTTCCGTTTCCTTTCCACCTGACGGGGTTCTGGCTCTCAATCAGGCGCGATTCAGTTCAGCGGCTAACAAAAACAGGAGCAGGGCTTGGGCTGAGACACTCAGGAGCCTTAAGCGCCTGCCTGTCTGCCCTTCTGCCCGTCTGCCCGCCTGCTGAGCACTGGGGTGCAGAGGCAGTGAGGAACAGGGAGAGAGGCCGGATCAAGTTGGGAAATAAAAGGCTGGCCGGCCGTGTGCGCTCACCTTGACAGGCTGGAACCGGAGCATCCCAGGCGTAGAAGCCGTGGGCGGTCTTCTTGCACACAGCCGTGCCCTTCCCGATCAGCTTGTAGCCCCTATCGCAGGCCCAGCGCACCATGCTGTTGAGGTGACCCCCGGTCTGGCTCACCACGAAGCCGTGTTGTGGGGAGTCCGGGGTACTGCAGTACATCGCTAAACAGATGTGGTAAATAATAAAGGAACAGTGGAGAAAGGTGAGATGAATAGCAAGGCGAGGGAGAGGGCGAGAAACAGGAATGAAGTCAAGGGAAAGGGATGGAGAACAGGTGGGCAGAGGTTTACAGGGGAAGGAGAGAAGGATGAGAGGCATTAACAAAGCTCCTCCAGAGAAAGACTTTTTAGTTGCAGAAATATAATGTGGGAAGCCCGAGGAGCGTCACATCTATTTAGCACTCGGGAGAAGTCCTCAAACTCACATTATTACTATTCCTCTGCTGGACTACGGGCGCAGACATCTTCAATTTGATTTAACGCATGCAATACTGGTGCATCCTGCAGTGATTTATCCCACAGTCTTCCCTTTCCCCCTCGTCCGACACAAAAGTGCGTTTGATTTCACGTTTGAGGATGTTGAGCGCCGGATAGCCGACGGGAAATAAAATCCAAGGGAGGGCTTCACAGATGCTGTCAGACATTCCCTGAAATCAGCGTGACTGGGAGATAGCATGTGATGGCCACGCTGGGGTTTAAGGCAGCTCCTGTTCAAGTCCATCAAGTCAAGGAGGAGTTACGCCTACAAAATTCATCACACCGACTTTCAAAGTAACACACTAGTGTATTAAATATAATGGAGAGACGCAACATGAAAAATAAATGCCTTTTGTGCTCCCCCCCCCCCCCCACCCCCCATCATTATTGATGCATTTCAAATGAACTGTTGCTTGGCACCACTTTATTAAAAGAGACAATTAAGAATTTAAACCCTTTTTCTAAATGAAGGAGTGAGAAGCAGCATGGAAGTCTTTCAGTGACTTCCTCTCCTATTGTGATCCGTTTATAATTTCACTGGGAATTCTAAGTATTTTTGTAAATTAACTTATATTAAAAGCTCAATAAATAAAACCCCGGAGCAATCATAGCACGCTGCGGTGATAAAGTCATGGGGTCACGTTGTATCTCGAGTAAAGGTTCACAATGAGTTGCGAACCCATTACTCTGTAGCTTAGAGACAAAATATATTGAAATAGCACTAATAAGAATAGAATATGATTATAAGCTGGATACATACTTTGATACTCACCCACATATCTGATGTGGAAGCCGCGGCGGTTGGTGCCGTGATCAGAGGACCAGCGCAGGAGGAGCTGGTGGCCCGTGGTAGTCAGGCTGAAGGGCGTCTCAATGTCACCGCTCAGGGACGCCAGGCTCTGGCTGTAGATGTTGGGACCTGAACACACACACACACACACACACAGAGATCACAGACACACGCATGCACACAGATCACACACACACACACACACACACACAGACAGATCAGTGTTATTGTCGACAGACATGAAGGTGCATCTATAATTTCTTATAATTAAATAGCAATATTGACAGATAAGCTACACAACTCTTCATTTCCATGACCTTCCAAAGAGGAACATTTATTTCACTGAACACCAAATATGCTCCAATAAGCCACATTTAAAACTGCTGAATATAGTAATGCATAAAGAAGTATTATGAGAAGACGAACACATCAATATTTCCAGCTCAGGAGCGTCGTTAGGATCCTGCTCACGTCATTTTTAACCACAAAGCACAACATGCCAGCAGAACCCACCATCAAATATTTCCAGGATGTCGAACTCCTTCTCCGTCTGGAAGAGCTCGAAGTGCAGAGTCATGTTGTAGCCCTTCTCCACGTTGATCAGCCAGGAGCACATCTGCAGATTGGGGTAGCTATCCGGGTAGCCGGGGCTCAGGATCACCCCCGTGGAGTCAAAGCGCACCTCATGGGCCGGACACTGGACTGGGAGGAGAAGAGGTTGAGGAAGAGGAAGAGGAGAGGGGGATGAGTCAGGGGAGGAAAAGACAGCAACGCTCCACTGTGACAGGAGAAATTACACAAATAAATTAAATAAGAACTAATGCTGGGACTAAAGGCTGAGCCGGGAGTCTGCTGCTCAATCTATCAAATAACACTCAGTAGGTTTGTGTGTGTGTGTGTGTGTGTGTGTGTGTGTGTGTGTGTGCGTGTGTCGGCTCAGAGCGTTCCCTTCATTTCCTGTAGGCTGGCTTGTGTCTGGAATAATGCCAGCTGTGTTCCTTTCCTCTCCTACAGGTAACACAAGTCTCTTCTGGGCCACTAGTGAAGAAACATGACGCATCTGAAAGGTTAATGCGAACAACTGTTCCAGATAAAAAGGTCACTGGAAACGATCGGACATATATCAAAGGAAAAAGAAAAAGTTACAGGAATTGTAGCACATGCGTATTCCCGCTGGCGAGAAGAGAGGAGACACCGGGCGAGTCAAAGTCAGCGGCTTTATGAATAACAACGCATTTGGAAATCAAACAAAACAACAGAGGTCAATACAAACGTCTCAAACAAGGAAAATGATGGAATGGTAATAAAAAAGGAAATATAAATGTTCTGTGGATGGCAGAATAAATATCTGTGGAAAAAGTATTCATTAGATTCAACAGATCTGTTCAGAGATTAAATAAACAATCTAAAATAAAAGATATATTTCCTCACTACGGTTTGTGAGAGACGTGATCAATATCTCCTGATGAGCTGTTTTTTTTTTTTTTTTTTTGCATTTCTCAAAGCAGAATTAGATTCTCTTCATTGATCCGGAGCTCTGAAGCATAAAGACTGAATTTCTTCATGAAGTTGTGACTAAAATGCATATTCATACATCGGGGCCACGAGGGTGAAACACACAAAGGGAGAACAGGTTAATCGAGTCTCGCCTCCTGAAAGCATTTTGTCAACATCGATGTCACGAAGGGCGTTGAACAGGGCGGTAACGAGTCAGAGGTCAGAGGTCAGAGGTCAGAGGTCAGGGGTCATTATGAGCTTGTTCCAGTTTTAATTTTATAGTTACTTTAACTGTTCATCATTCAAAACCTTCCTCAGGGTTCATACACATGTTGACCAATGGAGTTCCATAACTTTTCCAGGACTTTTCCAGGACTTTAAGCCAAATTTCCATGACCCAACATTTAGTGAAATCTGGGTGTGTCCATGAAAAAGTGATAAAATGTAGTATTTAAACTAACAATGAGGATTCCAAAGCATACAGTATTCCTTAAAGGACACAAATGAATGAGAGACAATAGTTTGATTAAAAGAATAAACATTTATAGATATACTCAGCGTATACCTGCTTATATTTTGAGTCTTTCTTTTAAAAGCATATTCATTATTTCAAACTCAGCGTAAATGAACCACATGAACACATGAATATAACATTTACATGACTTTTACTAAACTTTGGGGATTTTATTTTTTTCAAGGACTTTTCCAGGCCTGGAAATAAACATTTTAAAATTCCATGACCTTTCCAGGTTTTCCATGAGCATATGAACCCTGTTAACTGTGCTTTTCAGATGAACTGTGTACTGAATGTTTTTGGGAGAGTTATGAGTTCATAACGAGGTCTTCCTCGTGCTGATGCCAGCGGGAGGATTGGTCACAGAGCCAGCACAAATTCAGCTTTCAGGAAATATGTGAAGTAATTGCTACTAAAAATTGCCAATTTCTTTTCGATATCATTTTCATACGCATTATTACACAGAGGTTAGCACGAATAAAAAAGAGAAAAAGGAGCGTTTTTACAGATTCCCGCCCCTGCAGTACTTTTCCGTATCGCCCGGCTTTGAGACGTTCATGAACTACACACTCTGCACGGAGAACCAGCTATCTGCCAAGAGTTTATTATTTTTTTTACATACATAATTGAGCCCCCAATACTGTTGTAATAAGCTAACGTTGCCAGGCAAAAAAAAAAAAAAACATAATTTCATCCAGTTCACACAGTTGTGGCTTAAACTGCTTTGCCTGAAACTTTACGGGCGCTGGGATTTAAAAACATGAATCACGAGGCTTAAAACATGAGACACCTCAACACTGCTCCTCCAGAAGATGCTTTAGGAGAGGATGCTCCTCCATAACTGAAGCTTACGATGTATTCATACGCTGTGATATACAAACGTAGACCTTTGGACATTACTGTCACAGAAATGCAAGGCAGCCGGAGTTATTATCATACTGGCTCACACACTGTAATAGTATAAGTGCCGTAGCTCAAGTATTAGGCAGATGACTTCTATATATCACACAAAGAATAAATTAAAAAACATTGAAATAAAATCAAAATAAATCACATTTTGAATGAAATGGCTTCAACAGTTTTTCTAATTTAATTTCATCTTGTAAAAACAATTGTCTTTAAGCAGTGCATTAGTAGAATAACCACCAGCTACTGAAACTACTGACATCGTGCTGCGTCTCCACTGGTTTCTGTAATAAAGTGCATGCCAAAATCATGTCTTTGTAAGATTTAACAAATGCCAGTTATTCTCAAACACTGAGACGCGTCGCTGTAATTCTTTATGCAAACCACCAAATGTTTATTCTTTTACTCAGCGCGCCGTGCGTATGGAAACAACGACTGGAGAATCATAAAATAAAGCTCAAGAAGGAATCAGAGCAGAAATAGTTAAACATTAAATTAATTGGCAGGTGGTTCACCAAGCGGACACAGCCTGACCTTCCTCATAGGGGGGGGCGGAGCCTGGGGAAATATCTGGGAGTCTGGGGGGTGAAATTGCATCGCGGTGCAAGGACATTTCAGTGTTACCTTATATGCACAAAATGACAATTAACAGAAGGGTTGACACAAAACAAAAGGCGGAATCGGGGGAACAGAGGAGAATTGTTTTTCCTGCCTGGTCGGCAAGCCGCCGACAGGAAACGGGCCCTTTACAAGCTTACTGTAGCAGTCTCTCTCGGATGTGAATAGCAGGTCAACTCAAATTAAGTTCACTTTTACATGTCCCAAGGAGAGCAATTAGTTTGGTGCTAGAGGTGCACAAGGACAGGACGTATCCAACACAGGGAAATGTAATGAATTCTGCACTACAATAATGAGGTGATCCGTGAAAATGTCAAACAATGCATTACTAAGCCAGACGTCCTACAATAGTACTAACTACGCCACTTTTATGCTGAAGGCAGGTTTTAAGGAGCCGTTTGATGAAGATAGAGATGTGTGTGTGTGTATATACACACACACACACAAACACTACATTTTACATTACATTTCATTTAGCTGACGCTTTTATCCAAAGCGACTTACATGATATACATTAGACCCTACGGTCTAATGTATATCATGTATATCAGCAACGGTGAGCAATGAGGGTTAAGTGTCTTGCTCAGGGACACAACGACATGGACTGGCTGAGCCGGGGTTTGAACCACAGACCCTTTGATCGAAAGGCAGAGTTGCTAACCACTGAGCCACAGTCGCCCACACACACACACACACACACACACACACACACACACACACACACACACACACACACACACACACACACACACACACACACACACACACACACACACACACACACACACACACACACACACACACACACACACACACAACACACAACACACAACACACACACACACACACACACACACACACACACACACACACACACACACACACGGTTCATATACACATTGCCCAATGGATTTCCAGGACCTTTCCAGGACTTTTCCATAACTTTTCCAAGACTTTAAACCAAATTCCCATGACCAAACATTTAGTGAAATCTGGGTGTGTCCATGAAAAAGTGATAAAATGTAGTATTTAAACTAACAATGAGGATTCCAAAGCATACAGTATTCCTTAAAGGACACAAATGAATGAGAGACAATAGTTTGATTAAAATAATAAACATTTATAGATATACTCAGCGTATGCCTGCTTATATTTTGAGTCTTTCTTTTAAAAGCATATTCATTATTTCAAACTCAGCGTAAATGAACCACATGAACACATGAACATAACACATTTACATGACTTTTACTAAACTTTGGGGATTTTATTTTGTTCAAGGACTTTTCCAGGCCTGGAAATAAGCATTTACAAACTTTTCCAAGTTTTCCATGAGCGTATGAACCCTGTTACTCCTCATGTTGTTGACGGTAGTTAATTGACTGTAACTTGCCTGTTATCTGCTCTGCAACCTCTTCAGTAGCCGTGTGTGTTTATTCCATATTTCATTCCCTTTGTTCCCTCCATAAGCAGCATAACTTGGCGTGCTCGCCTCGTTTCCCTGTGATGCACCAGAGTCGGTGCTGATGTCCAACATCACATTCTGCCGTCTGACCGGCCGCTTCGCACAAGAGAAACCAACTCAACAACTATGTTGTGCGCTCCCACAACAGTCCCAACATGCTTTGCTCATCCGACTCTGGCAGGTTAATTTAGTCGCTCTGATTGCATCCTGTGAAGTGGTTTCACGTACAGTATGCAAGTCTTACAGCTCGCCGCGCTGGCAGTAACACATGAGAAGGAGCGCTGGCACGAGCACCGGATGTTTCAAGTCGGTCCTCTCGAGTGAGCGACTGCCCTCGCTTGGCAGGCAACAAACAGATCAAATTATTTCAAAACTGTTCCTATTGTAATGTCTCACAATAACAACAATAACAACAACAAAAAGCAATGAAACAAAGCTTTGGAAAACAGAGCAATCCCGTTCAGGCTCAACGTGATGCTGCCTCTGGACGCTTCCCTCCTCTCTTCGCTCGGCTCTGTCCAACCAGCAACGCTGCAGGACGTCAACCTCCTTGTGCGTTTAATAAATTATGATTATGTTTTTGAAAAGGCTCCATGCAGCACAAGTAGGAGGAAGGCCTTGTTGTTTACAGGACTCCATGAAAATTTGATGAGATTACCAAGGTTTTGTTCTCCTTGGCCTTTGTGCTTAGACTAATTGCATCATTGACAGTACTGTAGCCTTTATGAATAAAGCATAGGAATATCTTCCTGAGCTCAGATCACTGATCAGATTACTCAACTTAAGCTTTGCAATTACTGTTTCTGGGTCCTCACTCTTTCCTAGAGATTATTCTCCAGCGCCGCAGTATTCCTATCTGTGTGAGATGTGAAGTCCACGGCTATAAAATCATGTCTTACATGCTTAGAGATGAAGACAAATTGGTAATAGATTACACACCTGCAGAACACTTCACTTTAACGCTGCTAAAGTTAAGCATTTCATGCCACGTTTTGGTCCGTTTTACCTTTGCAATGCGCATTAGGAATCAAAATGTGCCGTCACCATTAAACCGGTGTTTTTCCATTTATTGTTTCTTTATAATCCAACAATGCCCAACAACACACACTGAGAACATTGCTCCTAGACGGCCTTTAATCATACAACTTTAACTTTAGTCGGTGAAACAAGGAAGCAAGCGAACCAAACCGAGAGCCTGAACAGAACTTGGCCCTTTCAGAAGGTTAAGGCTAGATAGCATTTCCTTCTCCAGAAGGTTTATAGTTTTCATTGACAACACATTTTGCAGGACGAGTGGGAGACCCTGCTCTCGCTGCTTTACTTACGGCACTTTCCCGTTACTAAAATGACAAATTTCTTACTCGTAAGAGCAAAACAATGTCAGCCGCAGAGCCGCTACAGGCTGAGAACCAAGATATCACGTCGTACATCAAATGATAACAGTCAGGAATGAGCCAATAGGCTTCAAATCACTGGTCCTATTCTCAGATGTTATATGAATGCAGGCTCTGGCTCTGAAAGTCCAACGTGATTACTCATAGTTTCTAGAAACAAAAAGACAGAAACACTCATCAACTCACGACGAGACAAAAGGACTTAAGGGCCCTTCAAAAAAAAAGCCTCTCCACGGGGAGCATCAGGTTGCAGAGCTCTGTCTGCAGAGATGCATCGGCATGACAGGCGTTTGGTCCAAACTGAACCTCTGATGCAGACAACACAGACATTTCTTTTCCTTTGCTTCTCGTTTGAAAATCAATCTTCTGAAAAAAAAAGGAAAGACACGATACGTCAATCACATCCATGAGGTCATTTGAGTGAGGGGTAAAATATAAGCTCCCATCTTTCTGTGGGAAAAAACGAAAGTTACGACGGTAACTACGGTTCTATGAATCCTGGATGACCGCCAGAGGCAGTGTTTCACACTGGATATCTTCCGTCTCGCGCATGCGCAGTTCGAGTACTTATATCAACAAAGTCACCTGTGACCTCGGATGACCCCCAGCCGGGTATAACTTCCGGCGTCATCCTGAGATCAGTCCTGCGGAATCTTCTCGCGAGCCCACGAGATTCCGAGTGACCAAGAACTCTGGCGGTCATCCAGGATTCATAGAACCGTAGTTACCGTCGTAACTTTCGTTCTATTTCATCCTTACTGACCGCCAGAGGCAGTGTTTCACACTGGATGACTTATACCAACAGAGTCACGAGGAATGCCAAGGAAACAACCTCCTGGCTCAAGCAGAGGAATTTGGGCAATGAACCACACCCAGAGGGGTGGCCACGCTCACTCTGTAGTCTCTGGTGAATGTGCTTGGTGATGCCCCTGAGGCTGCAGCACATACATCTATATATAGCTCAGGGTTCCCCATGATGTGGAGATGCTCCCGGTAGAATGGCCCCTCGCTCTGGATGGCAGGGCACAGCCAATTGCTCTGTATGCACAGGCCATGGCCTTCACTATCCAGTGGGACAGGCGCTGTTTCGGAGGGGCACGTCCCTTATTAGAGAGGACTTCTTAGGTCCATCATAGCAGACAAACTGCTCTGAGCGCTGCATACATGCAGTGGCTTCAACATACGTTCTGCGGGCCCTCATCGGGCACCACCGCTCTGACCTCTCCTCTCCCACTGAGGGGGGGCAGACTGTACCGGCTGGATAGGCTGGTTGAGATACGAGCGTGCCAGTACCCCTGGGGAAAAACGCTGCATTAGACTGCAGTGTGAGTTCCACCTCAGACAGGATTCGCTCATCAACAGGGCTTGTAGCTCGCCTACTCGCCTGGCAAGGAGAAAAACAGACTGTCGACAGCCCTCCCAGCTCTGCCACTGAGAAGGTTTCAGAGGGAGGCGAACATAGGGTGTCCCAGTACCACGGACAAGTCCGACTAAGGAGCCTTTGGGGTGCTCAGAGGGCGCAGTCGCTGAGCACCCTATTAAGAGGAGGGACACCAGCCTGTGGTCAGGGGGGGGGGGGGTAGATTAGGCTGCTCTGACGATGGGGATCAACCTCGCTCAGGAGCTCAAGGCCAAGGCAGGAGCAAAAGTCATGGCCGTCCACAGGCTGGAGAGGAGTCCTACAGGTCCCACAGCCGACAGGGTTGAAACATAATCACGACTCTAGAGGACCCCTTCCCCACTAATCGATGTGGACTACCAAGTCAGTCTAAGCGGGGCGCTCAGCTGACTGTTAGAGAAGAGGCAGGGAACAGTCGGTGCGAGGGAGTGAAGGCACTCTCCTCACTAGTATGGTCGGTGTCCTAGCAGTAAGCCGAGTGAGAGCACTCTGCTACTGTGGAACCGGGTCCTGTAGAAACAGGTCAACCACAGTCTGTCTCGGGGAGGGGAGCAAGAGCACTCTCCTCACCAGTGCAGTAGCTGTGATTATTGGTGTCCCACCAGTAAGCCCCAGCGGGAGCACTGTGCTACTGTGGAAACCGGTCCTGTGGTAACAAGTCAGGCACAGTCTGCCTAGTGAGAGGGGGGCTCTTCAAGGACCCTCTCTTCCTTCTGCATAACGTTACATTACATTTAGCTGACGCTTTTATCCAAAGCGACTTACATGCTATACAGTAAACCGTAGACCCAGCAACTGTGAGCAATTAGGGTTAAGTGTCTTGCTCAACGACCTGGACTACCGGAACCTGGGATCGAACCACCGATCCTCTGATTGAAAGTCGGACTTGCTAACCACTGATCAACAGTTGCATAACATTTGACCTTCAACAATAACCATTTAACAATAAACAGAGAGCAATAAATGGGAATGGCTATTTCCACTGGTACGCAGCAATGTTCTACTGTGGAAGCCGGTCCTGTGGATACAGGTCTGACACAGTCTGCCTAGTGAGAGGGGAGCTCTTCGAGGACCCTCTCTTCACATAGTACACTAGCTGTGATTATTGGTGTCCTACCAGTAAATCTTAGCACTGTGCCACTGTGGAGACTGGTCCTGTGGCAACAGGTCAGACACAGTCTGTCTAGGAGAGGGGAGCGTGAGCACTCTCTTCACCAGCTCTGCAGCTGTGTTCTGACAGTAGGCTTCAGCGGGAGCACGTGCTACTGTGGAGACCAGTCCTTTATAAACGGGTCCCATACTTACCTACGTTGATGTGCGCGCTGGGTATCGTCATCAACTTAACCGGCGTAGCGTCCAACCAGTCGCCTGAGCGGAACGCTCTGTTCGCTGAAAGCTGGCCGCGACAGTGTAGCAATCTAGCAACACCGCGGACGCGCTCCCGTTAGCCCTCCACCGAGATAGCAGGAGCGAGCGCGCTCTGCCAACCGTGGAATCTGCTGTTGTAGAAACAATGTTAGTCGATCTTACCCGATGATGCTTCACGGTGTGAAGGTAGCCAACCTGGTGATGACCGGAGATAGGTACGCAGTCCGGCTCGATGGTCCGAACGTAGAAAACGCACCGTTTCCTCCTCAAGGTGCGTTCACATCGAACGCGACGTGAATATTAGCGCCGTGCTCGGTGTGAACGCACCACAAGAGGGTACAGCTTGTCGCAGCCTTTGGAGGGCGAGAGACCCGCGACTCCGGCCAGTGGCCACAAGGCTACAAGCGCCGAGCTTCTTTTACACAAGTTCAGCTTTAGCTGATGCTAACAGAATAGTTAGCCTGCGCAGCGAGAAGATGAAAAAGGACTGATCTCAGGATGACGCCGGAAGTTATACCCGGCTGGGGGTCATCCGAGGTCACAGGTGACTTTGTTGATATAAGTACTCGAACTGCGCATGCGCGAGACGGAAGATATCCAGTGTGAAACACTGCCTCTGGCGGTCAGTAAGGATGAAATAGAACAACTTGGACTGGCCTCGTCTGCCTCGTTACACTGGTGGAGGGAAACCGCTGATCTGTAATCTGTTCACTCGGATCCACCACAGTCTGCTGTGCTTCTAGGGGAGCGCAGGTATCTGGTCCTGGGTCGGTGGTCTGACTCTGAGACCAGGAGCCTGATAGTCTGCTAACCGATGCATCCAGGGCTCGGCACACCCACAGAACATGGATACCTACACACATGCATGTGCATTGTGCACACACGTGCATTGTGTGCACACACACGCCTGTAAAGCCACACACAGACATGAACAGACTCATATTGGACAAACCAACCTTGACAGACCGGTGGGGGTCCATCCATCTGCAGCCGCTCTCCAAGTCGACAGGTCAGAATCTCGCTGCCCACCAAGGTGAAGCCCGGCAGGCACGAGTACCGAATGATGTCCCCTGTGAAGTCATTTACACCCACAACCACACGCACACAAGCCGGGAGTGGAAAAACACATCCATCCATTCATCCGCCCACCCAACCACAGCCACACACACACACACACACACGGGTTAGTAAAAGCCTCCTCACTACCAGCACTTGAAACAGTAATCAACAACACATTTTCTAATGAAGATTGACATCCCCTTAGCGAGCTGGAGTACTGAAGGCACTTCATTACAACACAGACACAGACACAGACACACACACACACAGACACAGACACACACACACACAGACACACACACACACAGACACACACACACACAGACACACACACACACACACACACACACACACACACACACACACACACACACACAATTCCAAAGACATGTTAGACAGCCACTAGCCATAGGATGTCCAATCCAGACTCATTTTTGAAAACACAAACAGCATATGTGAAGATATATTTCACACTTCCTTCAAACTAATATTAATTTGCAAAAAAGTATGAATGGAGGGAAATAATTATAATTATAAGAGCAAAGAGGCAAGAAAAAAAACGAGGAATACAAAGAGCACACTGCAAGTAGAATGAGATAGCGAAGGTTTAAAATAATCTATATATTATGCATTAATATATATACACACACATTTGAAGACAGAAATGTCCAAATGAATATGAACTACAGCCAGAGCTGTTTGAAACGTTAACAAAAAGAGATAAGAGATAAACATTCAAACAATAGTGACAACGCAAGATTCAGCTTACAGGGGAATGGGTTTTTTAATTAATGGCTAAAACCTTTGATGGTGTCGATTCCCATTTTCCTTCCTGTGTTCATAGCTGTCCGAGCAAATTACGACACGTCTGCTGCAGACGTGTCGTATGACGCACGGCCGGTAAACAAGCAAAACAAGAAGAGACAAACCTATTTCAAACTCTTCATCATCGGTTAGGATAGTAGCGTTGGCAACAGGAGCGGGAGGCTGACATGTTCTCAGCTGGTAGGCTGTTGAGAGAGGACAAAGGCTGAAATCTGCAATGTGCACTCAGATGTGTGTGTGTGTGTGTGTGTGTGTGTGTGTGTGTGTGTGTGTGTGTGTGTGTGTGTGTGTGTGTGTGTGTGTGAGTGTGAGAGAGAGAGAGAGAGAATGTGTGTTTTCTGGTCTACCTGCATTACATTCGTTACTCTTCCATCATGCTGGCACTTGATAAGATCATAAATTGCCACCTATCACTGTTCATGATCATCAAAAGCCATCACTAATTTAGCCGGGACGGGGGGGGATATTTTATTATTAATCAACTTCTTCCTTGATGGGGCGTTTTAATAGTGCAGGCAAAAAAACAGGCATTAAAAAAAGGCATTCATCATTTATCGTTACACAAAAGTGGGAAGCAATACCGGGTACCAAAATGAGAAAAGCTGAATAATGACTCAAGAAGAGAGGAAAATTAAAAGGCGTTCCTGTGTAGAAACGCAGGGGACGATTTCCCATCTGTTCTCTGGGGGTCTTCATTACCGCACCAGGGGTTCCAGCAAAGTGGGGAAGTGAAGCTCGAGTGGGGTCATTACAGGTCTTTACGAAGCCGCCATCAAAAGGGGGCGGTTACCGTAATATTGCAGCACGAAGAAGCCGCTGGTGCTGAAGTCGCTGTGGAATTTGATGAGGACCTGGTTGGCCGTGGTGGACACGCCGTCCTGAGCTGAGATGCCACTGAACTGACCGATTTGAGGCGAGGCCTGGTCCGGTCCGTCCCTGGATACAGAGAGAGGGGGAGGAGGGGAGGAAGAGAGAGAGAGAGAGCAGGAGAAAGAGAGCAAATGGTTTATGAATAAACACCAGTAATAACTGGCTGGGATCAAAGAGCAGGTCTAGTTATCCCCCAGCAGTCATTCTGAAACCTGAGGAAAAGGTTTTACATTAATCAACACTGTCAAAGTAAAAGTTTAGTATGAGTTAACTGATGAGGCAGTGCAGCAACGAAACTTTTGCCTCCTCCAGCCATGTTACATATTGATGGGGAATATGTTTTTATTTTTTTTGGGGAGGAAAAAAAAAATCAATGATACAGACTCCTGCAAAAAAAAAGTGCAAAATCCACAACGTGGAGCGATTGTGACCTCTTTTTTCCTTGCAAAACATTCCTTAATATTCTGTATGTGTATGTACATAAGCAGGCAGTGTGGTTATCACTGTCCTTCAGCACCTGCAACCCTGAGAGGAAGAAATGTTTTGAAAATGTATGACGCCCATAACTGAATAACATGATGCACAAGGGGCTGCAGCCCTGGGAATCAGAACGTAATTGAATCCTAATGATCTTTTTTTGATTTTCACTCTTTATGGAGTGCAGGTTGTTATCTATAATGTCTACAGGAGTGTGTGCCCACAATGCATTACATATACACTAAATGTCAGAGAACAATCAACATGTGGCAAAGATGTGACACTAGCAATCGCCTCCAAGTGATGGAAACAAATGTACCAACTCCTTAAGGCGGCTATAAATTACCAAACAGATAGAAAGATAAGAGGCTGGGGCCGTAAAAGTCACTGGAATAGTTATTGGCCCGCTGCCAGTGGTGGATGAGAGGCAGAAAGGCCCTGAGTGCTGTCAGCCTGACGCATCTCTTGGACTGCATCCACCTATGGCAGTCGAAGTGAAAGGCTTTAAGCATCTATGGGCCTTGTTCCCAAATGAGGGGACAATGTAGTGTGGAGGTGACAAGTGGCGTAGTTGTGAAATGTCATGTTGGAAGTGGAGCGACGCCTTAAGGTGAAGTCCTCAATTTGCAGACACAAAGAGCCGAGACGAGCTGGCTGGGGGGGTCACGGGAGGAGAAGACGGATATGCGGGAGGAGCCGGAGCTACACCTGCTGCTCCTCCCTAATGAGGAAGCCTCCGGGACGGCTCCCCGTGGAGCCACATCAGGCCCGGCCGACTGAGCCGAGCGCCCCGGGGTGCAGGCTTCACAGACGCTTATGCATCCTCGCTGAGCTGCATGCACCGCGGATCCCCCGGGTGAAGCCGGGAGGCGGCGGCTAGACGTGGAGGGGCAGATAGATGCAGGGTTGGCCGACATCGAGAGATTTGGCAAGAGATATTTCACAGACGGTTTCCACGGAGGTAGCTAAACCCATTATTATCCTTGGCTCTGTCGGGTGATTGAAAGCGATGTTGCATGAGCAGGACTAATTTACGGCAATATTGGATTCCGACATCAATGTGATGATGCACCTTTTAAAAAAAATATGATTATACTTATTTATCATATCATGTAATTTGATAATGGTAAACGATTACATCATGACACATATTGCAAACTAAACGTACCGAGAGCCTTTCTCCTCGTCCCAAGGTGAACAGATAGGTGGATGGCTGCCGGTGATGATAGAACTTGTCATTTGCAATAAAGCCATTTATGAGCAGAATTAGCCGCCGACAGCCCCGAACACAGGAGCAGCTCCGCTAATGAGAGCAGGGGAGATCTTTCAAACCCTTCTGAAAATACGGCCGTGATCTGTATTCTGAAATTAGCTGCCTAAATAAGTTAGATCTTTTCTTTCTGTGATGCAGCATGTGCTTCTTTTCTCTGGGAATAAAGAGAGCGACTCCTGTGTGAAGACTTTTCTATTATGTATATATATATATAAATGCCATTTTTGTACAAGAGGAAAAAGTATTTCATTACTGGCACTTTCAGGTAGCTCCAGGCCTTTTGGCGAGAATGATGTACGTTAAATTATTTCTTTTTGTGTACCTTTAATATATTGTATATTAAAAAAAATGTCTTAGTGCAATTTCATTTCAGAGTGATCAGCAAAACGGGAGACGGCAGTCAGGCAGGGAAATGAAATGTTGCCGTCAGGGAGCAGATTGTTTATGTGCTTTTTCATTTGAGAACAGTGGAGCAGGAGCTCCCTCCCTCTATGTATGGAGGCATTTCACTTCCATCACCCATGAGGTGAGGGCCACGACGGCCTGAGGCCTACCGTTCCACAGGAAGGGAGAGGGTGAGACAGAGGGTGAGACAGAGGGGGAGACAGAGGGTGAGACAGAGGGGGAGACAGAGGGTGAGACAGAGGGTGAGACAGGCAGTGAGACAGAGGGTGAGACAGAGGGTGAGACAGAGGGGGAGACAGAGGGTGAGACAGGCAGTGAGACAGAGGGTCAGACAGAGGGGGAGACAGAGGGGGAGACAGAGGGTGAGACAGAGGGTGAGACAGGCAGTGAGACAGAGGGTCAGACAGAGGGTGAGACAGAGGGGGAGACAGAGGGTGAGACAGAGGGTGAGACAGGCAGTGAGACAGGCAGTGAGACAGAGGGTCAGACAGAGGGTGAGACAGAGGGGGAGACAGAGGGTGAGCCAGGCAGTGAGACAGAGGGTCAGACAGAGGGTGAGACAGAGGGTGAGACAGAGGGTGAGACAGAGGGGGAGACAGAGGGGGAGACAGAGGGGGAGACAGAGGGTCAGACAGAGGGGGAGACAGAGGGTGAGACAGAGGGTAAAACAGAGGGGGAGACAGAGGGTGAGACAGAGGGTAAAACAGAGGGGGAGACAGAGGGTGAGACAGAGGGTAAAACAGAGGGGGAGACAGAGGGTGAGACAGAGGGGGAGACAGAGGGTGAGACAGAGGGTAAGACAGAGGGGGAGACAGAGGGTGAGACAGAGGGGGAGACAGAGGGTAAGACAGAGGGGGAGACAGAGGGTGAGACAGAGGGTAAGACAGAGGGGGAGACAGAGGGTGAGACAGAGGGGGAGACAGAGGGTGAAAATCTACTTTGGATTTTAAATCTTGCATAAAATATTTGTCTCAGTTTCTAAAGCTTAAACAAACATCCCTTATTTATTGAGAAACACTGTCAACAGAACTCTGACAGCCGAGTGTTTGATGTGAGCCAACGATGGATAAAACCAACTCACCACACGGTGATGTAGTCGTAGATGGGCTCCGTGTTGATAACAGAGAAGTTGATGTGGATGCCGTAGCCGGGAGGCACCCGGACCGTCCACATGCAGTCCAGGAAGTGTGGGTACTCAGCCGGGTGTCCGGGAGAGTAAACGGTGCCATTCATGGACGTCACATTCCCCCCACAGAGAGCTGGAGGGGGGGAAACACAAAGCCAGTCTTAGATTTACCTCGAGTCATAAAACTAGCTTTTATGACTGTATCGCCACTTAACTGTTGCTAAAACAAACCATAACTGTGTGTTATTGGGTTATCACTGGGGGAGGGGAGGGGGGGGATGCTGACTGTTTGCTGTGAACTTGAAATCCTGAGTAGTTCAGACACTAAAACTCCCCCATCATATCCCTTCAGAGGGAATGTGTTAAGATTTGACCCAAAGGATCCCAAACAAACAAATAAATATATAAATAAAAATATAAACTTGACAAGCGGGACAATACTGCAGCTACGGGTAAAAACAGAACTATTCACCACTTTCTTGGACAAATGCCAAACTCTGTTGTGGACTCCAAACCCTGCTTCACTTAACTGACATGTGATACCTGAGAGGAAACCCATGATGCATCACACCTGAGCAACATCTGAGCTGCGTCCTTGAAATTGACAACAGGGACCGGTGTAATAAGAGTTGTAATGAAGACTTACAAACGCTCCATATATCCTTGTATCGGGCTGCGTCAGTTGATCGCTCGGTAAAGTGAGTCGGGCGCTTTCATGTGTGAGAATAAAGGACGGGACTACAAGCAGACTCCAGAACCTACATTATTCTTCTCAAAATAACTTCAAAGACTTTATTTTTAGCAGGTAGCGGCGATGGGAAAGCATTTCCGTCTTCACTTCAGTCCGCTGCTCAGAGACGAGCGCGCATTACTTTCTCAAAGATGTGTTTGCACACTAAGTTTGGGGGAAACTGGCAGAAAAAACATGCCTGATGAATATAGTTTGTTGATGCTATGAATGCACGCTGTTTGGAGGAAGGATTTGGGTCTTTTGTCACATGTTTATCACTCGCTAGAAAACACATATTGCGTTTACAAGCCGGTCACCTTCGCAGCGAGGTATCGGGTGGTTCCAGTTCCTGCTGACTCCATGCAGGCAGGTGAGGGACGGCTCCCCGAGCAGCGTGTAGCCCTGAAGGCACTCGAAGGAGATGGTCATGCCCACGCTGTAGTCCTGGCCGATCACGATGCCGCTACGAAACGGCCGAGGGTCCGGACACCTCTGAAGCTCATACGCTGGGAGAAAAAACAAAGCAGCGCACGGCAGAGCAGGATTAATAACCAGACTCCAGGAAGCAAATTACGAAACCACTGCAACACTATATAATATATCATATCTATGATGAAAGGGAAGCAGAAGAGCTTTTACATCACTGGTGAAATCTAATCAACTGATTGTCAACATTATTATATGCTTTTGCATTAAAAACATCCCTCTGTCCTCTATCATCATATTGATATATACTTTTGCTGTTACTATTCAATTTTTCATGTTTACTAACGTTATTATGAAAGTCATCTTTATGTCACTCAATTAAACATTACATTTCCAGCCTTGCATTATGCATGCATCTCAACGCAGCCTTTATCCAACCTACTCATTTATATTTTTAGTATGTGTGTACTCATGAATGCATGTGTATTTATATATATACACACATGTATGCATGTGTATTTATATACACACACATGTATGCATGTAGTGTTGTGTACTTGTCTTAGCGCCCTAATGTCTGTATGATTTAACACCGGCCAAGTGTGCTACGTCTTTTTGGAAGAAAAACAAACAAAAAAACAAAAACAACCCTCCTACTGAGGCTCTGAAATGTAGGTCAGGCCATTTTTATTTTTTTCAAACGTTAACAGTTTGAAAATACAAAGTTTGTCCAAAAGACTTAACAACAGTAACGTCGTAATGTTAGCAGATTAATAATTCTGCTTTTCCACATACAATACCCCTGCCAACACTATTATCATTCAAGAATATGTGCGATGCAACTTCTCCGCCGAGGTCGGCATGGATTTATTTTGCTTTATTCTTTAGTAATCTCACAACCTCAGTGAAAGCATCGGCCTTGCAGTCCCTGCTCTGTATCCGACCTGACTGATGGGCTTTTAAATGCTCTATTAGCAAACTCTTCAATCTCTTTTGCTGCTGCTGCTGCTGCTGCTATGATACAAGCCCTTTTTAACTTTACCATGAGGACCAATCTTTGCTCCTCACCCTGGTAGACGATGTGGAAGCCAGGCTTGTTCTGGGAGTAGTCGCTGTGGAAGAAGAGAGTGGTCTCGTGGGTGGTGCTGAAAAGAGAGTTGGGCACGACGGGGCCACTGAACCGATCAATCACTGTTCCCGTCTCCAGGTTCCCACTGCGCACCTCCAGATAGTCGTGCACCGGCTCTGTGGAGAAGTTCAGGAACTGCAGATGGATCCCTAAAAAGCAGAAAGAAAAAAAAAGGTTGACGCAGGGGACGCACTCAAAGTGAATTAATGTGCATGTTCTTTTCGGGTGAAGTAGTTCAAATTCATGGTCGGGGGCGTGCATACAGACGAGCAGGTTCCCTCTCGACACAATAAGACGTTCGCAGAGCAGAGGGAAGCAGCACAGAGCACGTTGTATAGCAGGCAGAACAAAGAGAGGGGGTGACAGACCGAATCCAATAGGGAGTTGAACTCTCCAGCTGCAGTCCAGGCTGCTCTGGTAATTCCCCGCGAAGCCGGGGCTGAGGATGACGCCGCTGAAGTCTGTCATGGAGCCACCGCACTGAGCTGTGGGAGACCAACCAGGGAGAAAGAACATGTCACTTCTCCACAGAAAAACAAAGGAAAACAAAGACTGGAGGAAGATGGTGGTGGGGGGCAAAGAACACATGTAATTGTTGTGTACGTGCACAACGGAGGAAGAGGAGCGGTGCTGTTAATGTCTGCATTTGCTACATGTGTGTTATGTTTTATATGCAGAGGGAGGGGAGGGGGGGCGCGGGGGGGAAATGAAGTGCTGCGAGTGTGCTTTATGAGTTTAGGATTGGGGAAGCGGGGATGTGTGTGTGGATGCATGTACATCGCTGCTTGAGTGTGTGGATTATGCTCCATAAGGGCGCCCGTGAAGAGATAACTGACTCAGGCACATTCCTTGTTTGGTGGTGCTTTAAATTAAAATAAACGAGGGAGTCAATTCAATCCAGTACAGCAGCACAGTTTTGTTCGGCGGTGGCGGTGATTGCTTCCCTCTGCAGCACCATATTTATGTTTTGACAGTGGGTTGGAGAACACTTCGGCGTGCTGTGAAGGTTACACTCATCCCCCTCTCCTGAGGCACATATCCTAGTCTTACATAAACACCCAGGTGGAACGCAATCGGAGCCACCGGAGGCATCAATGTAAACGTTTGGGCTCTTTTCCCCCAACCCGAAACCTTACAGGCCTACTGATGTGGCACTGCTGCCGTTTCTTTGGAGGCCGGCACGAGGCAACAACACCATCTCTGGATTTAAATGTGCTGCTGCTGGTGGGGGGAAACCTGCTCGACCCGGTTGAGTTTGAAATGAAAGAGAAGATGAAGGCAGCCACTTATGAGGATGCCGTGCGGTCTGTGTAGGGGCCTGCAACCACTTTGATGTGAGTCTATCAGCAACCAAAGAGAATACAGATCCGGGGGTGTTGGGGTGTGCGCCGTAAACGAGCGAGGAGTTGAGCTAACGAGCGAACACAGGCGTCCGAGAACAGGCCTGTCAACAGTAAAGCTGGGATTCATGTCTGCAGTGGACTGTGAAAACCACAGGGACACAACATCTACATGAAGAGTGCAGCGGGTGTGCGCTGGCATGTGCAGAGGTCTGTGTGATTGCATGCACGGCCAGGCGTGTGGGCGCTAATGTGTGCGTTTGTGTACGCGTGTAATTGGGGGCAACAGAAGAGCTGCTGCACTTCCTCCGTAATCACTGGAATCTGTCACTGTGACAATCAACTTTAGAGGAAGTGTTGGGGGCGAGTGGAGACTCATGAGGGGCATCAGAAACCCAACAGCACACTCAGATGGTGCAAAGCCTTATTGATTTTCAACTGAGGGGGAAAAACAGAAAATTCATTATCCCCACTCCTCAAGCCTCCACGCCCACCCATCATCCCCTCCCCTGGATTTTACGATGAAATTGTCGCTTTCCCTAATACAATAACAAGTCCTCTGTGGGGGCATTGATCTATTGTGTGGCTGTGTATGAGTAAAGTATTGCTCAGGAAGACATAAAAAGATATTAACAAGGAGAAAGTCAATGAGAAAAGGAGAAGGGCAAAAGACAGAAGACAAAAGAAAAGAGACTGAATCTATGTTTCATGTAACAAATATGGATTTGTCGAGCAATATCACCCCACTGAAACCCTGCGCCCCGGCAATGTCAGACTGTATAAAATAATACATTACCTAAACACAGAGGTACGGGGTAATTCCACCTTCTGACGGGGCCAGGCATGCAGGTAATATATGCATTACCCTGTTCAGGAAAACAAACAAAAACAATATCTTCACCAGCTCCCAAAATACAGAGCAATAAAAACAATAAGAAACAGCAGGAGACCCAACAGACGAGTCTTCTGCAAGCAGATGGCTTCACCGTCCTGTGGATCTTTGGAATTGGTTAACAGTCAGATTTGGGGATTTTTTCCAAATCCTATTCTCAAGTTCTAACGTGTAAATATTTGATGGTATTAAGAGAGGGACTTATTGCTGCTTGTTGAGAGCACCACCTGGGGTCTGACTACTCTGTAGGATACATAATAATAACATTAAAGTGATGGATATTACAGGTTAATCATCTGGAAAATATTCATAGTTGTTGTTGTTTTTAATCCTTTCAAAATGCTGTGCATTCCAGAAGTTTCCTGCAGACAAAATGCTTGTACAATGCATTCCAGCCAACTCGTACACGGATGTTGAACCTGAAGACACACACACACACACAGACTCAGCCATACATGTGTTTTTGTTTCCTACAACGGCCCCTGGTCTGTTCCTGGTGTTCAGACACTCAGCTGGGAGATGTGTGTAAGATGTTGCCGGTTGGTCTGGAGAGAATGTGAAAAGATGTGAATGCTTAAGCCGGGAAGAAAAATCTGTGTGTGGGATTAGTGAGGCGACTGTTAACACAATTCATCGCCCGTGGCATTGGAGGGTTCTGCGGCTCAAAAAAAAATAAAAAAGAAGCCGCGGCTACAGTAGCTACTTGAGGAAGTTAAAGCTGCTTTGTAACAGACACACGCACAAACATCCAAGTAGAGAGGCATGCAGGCAAAGGACACACAATAAAGAAGACTTCTATCACACACACACACACACACACACACACACACACACACACACACACACACACACACACACACACGTCATGGAAAAAGAACTCCGTAGTGCTGCCTTGACAGATCCATCCTTTGGGGTATTGCGTTGAAAGTGTCACTCTGGGCAGTTAGATATGATTTACTTATCATAACCATGAGAGAGCCGGGTATCGGCCATGCGGCGCCACATACCTGTAACGAGAAGCCTTGATCGCACAGGAAGGACACCATGTCGCCCACGGTGTAGCGGTCGCCCACTCGCTGGCCGTTACTGGGAGGCAGCGGCTCTGGGCACGAATCCAAACCTATTGCTTAGGACAGAGTCACAACACACAAGTGTGGACAGCAATCATTCTTCTGCTCAATATGGGAGCAATCAAAGCAGATCAACACATTTGATGTTGTTTTGACATCCACTGCATAACGAACGGCCACATTCACATTGAATCATCTAATATATGGAAAGGAATATGTTCATAAAAAACAACCTTTTACACACTGCAGGATGTTAATGTGCTTGTAATTGCGTAATAATTAAGCGACTCCTTCTGTTCTCTGGTGATGTCATCATAGCATTTGGAAACTGGAACGTCAAAAGGCTTTTCTATTGGTGGCTGTAAGCGCACAATCCTTCTGACTGTTATCTGAAGCAATCACTGTGAAATTACAAAGCAATCCCTAAAGTATTACTTGACAGAAGAATTGGGCTCCATTGGACCAAAGTGATTAGGAGCCACTTGCCGGTCACCGTGAGGCCTTTAAATGGCTTAAAAGCCAGCTATGTGCTATATTAACAGAAAGTGTTTGAGCAGCTTTCATTGACAAAGAGGACTAAACAAATACATGAAAATAGATATCTGCAAGGATAGGCGCAAACATCTCCTTTTAGTATTGATACACCAATCACATGCTGTTATTGAAAAGTAGCATTGAACTGACATCGGCTTTCAACTGACATCCGTCAATAGTTTGGATTCCAGAGATGCACCGATTTCCACTGCCGACGTGCTGATTGAAATTTACACAAACTATAAATTGAAAGAGCAATTTTTTAACCATCATACCGAAAAACTCCAAATACTATACTATGTGTAAATGTGACCCTCTGCCTGATCTATAAGATCAGCTGAAAACCAGCCACGTCTGACGGGCAGCCGATCGATCGGTGCGTCTCCGTTGACTTCAGAGGTTAAACTGGCTGCAGCAGCAATACATACCAAACGAAAGAAAGGAGAACTTCATAATAACTTTGAAAGGCATGTATATATATATATTCATGCAGAAGTTGGACGCATAATTAGAAAGCAGGCCGTAGGGTGAGAGGTAGTGGGAAGGAGAATACACACAAAAAAACAACTAAATGAGTAGGCACGGATAACACATGCAGACAGCCTGGAACAAGGAAAACACACACACACACACACACACACACACACACACACACACACACACAGAGAAGCCCACTCAAAAAGCGAACAGGTCCAAGCGAGTAGGTGGGTGGATAAACGTAAACAACCGAAATGTCCACAAAAGATTCACAGGCAAACTTTCGGAGAGCACTGAAGAGTGGGAGCGGTCACTGGGCTGAGCGGCTCGGGAAGCTGGAGAGGATATTCAGGTGGGAGGAGCCGGTAACCCGAGAGCCATCGTGACGGATACAACCGGTACACAGCGGCTGCACGGAGGCCGTGGGCGGATGCTTTGACATTTACTCACATGTGGGTTCAAGTGAAAACATTACTTTGACAAAGTCAGATGACTTTGAAATGGATTGGAGGAGATTCGGTGACGTAATTCATTAAATCAGGGTTTGCTGCGGTAGTGGAGGGCTGCCATAAGGCAGGTTTGACATCAAAGCACAACACAGCTCTAAAAACAAAACTGTTGCTTTGCACTTCTTCACTAACAGCCTTCGCCTCTGTTTCCTGAAGCTGTGCATGATTTAAAATAATGACAGAAAACATAGGACTGGTGACATATTGTAATGCAGCTACTTGCATATGTGGGAACAAATGTTCCCACATAATCATAGAAAACCTTCATGGGAGTCTTAATCATTCATAACTCACCGGTTCTATTACAGGTAGCCGGGTGCATTACCGAGTCCGGTCTTCAAGATATGAGAATTTAAATACACGTAAAGTATTTTAACAATATAGTTTGAATATAGAAAGATAAAGACATGCAGAAGCAAAGCAGGCCACTCGATGGAGAATACGTTTACTTTACGCTGAGCGGTTTAGCTTCACAAAGCACAGCCCTGCGGTTTAAGATAAGGAAGACATACTTCAGGTGCAGAGCATTTAAGGTACATCAAACACATGTTTCTGCTTGAGTAACTCAGCCCGATGCTTCCTGCTCAGTTTAACGAGTACACAGACAGAGCCTGTCAATCAATCCATAGCACCTGGTCCACTGTCTCTTGTATTTACTGGTTAAGATGCATTGCTTTGGTACACTATTCACAGTGTAGGAGTTGAACTTGACCTCTATGTCAGAAAGGTTAGTGACATACTGATTCTTTGTATGTTTCCCTTTGGTTCAGGCAGCAGCTGGCCTTACAAGGTGTGTATGTTGGGTCGTTGAACACCTTGAACTGACCCTCTGGCTCATCTCCCCACTGGGCAGAGGATGCTGGGCCAGAATAGCCTGAGCAGCATGCATCCTTAATAACATGGTAGTATGTGTATTGGAACTCAGCCAGTTTGATTTAAGTTAAACAACAGCTGAAAATTTTTATTTTTTAATTACATCAGTTTCTGTCAGTTTCATCACAGACGTCTGGATGTCTGAGATCCCTCCTCGGTTCCCCCTCCTGAGGTTTCTTCCATTTGTTTCCCTGTTAAAGAGCGTTTTAGGGGGTGTTTCCATATCTGATGCCACACATATTTAATTTGTGATGTGGGGAATAGACAATGGACATGTGTAGATGTCATCGAGTTGGATTGATTTTGCTCTGAAAAAATGCATTTTTTTAATAAAAAGAAAAAAAAGGAACCTAAACTATTCCTGTATGTGTGTGTGTGTGTGTGTGTGTGTGTGTGTGTGTGTGTGTGTGTGTGTGTGTATATATATAATATATATATATATATATAAAAAAAATACAACATATATATATATAAAACATACATCTTTAATGTAACTATTCACATCAAAATATAAGCATCTTATTCTGAAAGAGCAATACATCGTATTTATATAATATTATAATATTTGAAGGTCATGAGATCTTGAGAGGCTGATAAATGGAGGTAATAGATGACATTTAGAGCGTTATTCCAAGGTCTACATAATCTCTATTAATTATCAAAATATGATTAGCCTCACAAATATCACATCAGTATCATCTTCCAATGTATGCTAATCCTCCTCCTCCTCTAACTTCATAAAGTAAAACAAACAGTTGAATCACTTTAACCAAGTGATTAAAATCTGGATCATATTGATTTTCAACATAATCAATCTTCTTGATTTTGCCATCATAACATTTATACTCTACCATAATACACAAAACACTGGAGCAGGATAAATACACTAAGGGTATTTATCCAGTGTCTGTAGACTCAATAACCACATATCACAGCAGCTTCTTCCCTCCTTTAAAACCAGAGGAGGCGGAGCCACATCTCTGACTTTGTGCGCCTTCGCCTGGTGTGTCGAGTGTGGACAGAAATACACAAAGTCATGTTCCTGCTCTGCCGAATCCCACTGATGTCCAGCACAATTAAAAGGGTTCACAGCTCTCGAGTACCCGGCTTCATTCATCCCCCGTGCTCTGCTACCTGGTCTTCATCGGGTGTCACAGGTTTCCTGAACCAATCAGGGGGCAAAGCATATTTTCTTCTTCTTCCAATACAAATAAATAATTCTTTATTCAGGCTACTCGTGTGCTTAACCGACCTCCACCACTCACCATAACGAGAAACTAATGTCCAAGCCCGTCTGCGTTTGACCTTAACACACCCATCCAAGAAGCACGTTTCCAACGGCTCTCGAGGAAAGCGCGTTAATAAAGAACTCGGCTTGCACAAGAAGCTCAGAGATTACAACAGCCGCCGGCGCAAATACAGAGACTGGCATCCGGATCAAAGGGCCACATCTGGTGGCTTTGAACTCGCATGAAATGAGTCGGGTGGTACATAGTGAGTCATGACTGAGAAACAGTCATTTTAAACTGAACTACAGTGGACGTTGCTGCCGTTCACAGCACGGCTCACTGCTGGGGAAGCGAGTGGTGGGGATATTATAAATATATAATATATATATAGTCCGGTTATGGACCAGGTTATTTCTGCTCTTGGTCTTTAATTAGCAAGGTTCAGCCATGATGCACATAATCATTTTAGAACTTTGAATAACTTGGAAAATACACAAGATTATACGTAGTGTGCTTAGCATTTACAGAAAACTTAAATTAGCATTAGCGGTGCCGTAATGTCCTTTGAGTGGAGTGGCTGAAATTAGATGTGTGCTATTGACAGATCTGGGGTCTGTTTCAGGGGATATGTTGTCTGGCATCGATTCATTCTGTCGTCACAGTCGCTCCATGAGGGTCGTGGACATAATGCCTCTGCGGAGCGATTGAAGCCCGGTCAGGGACTCTTTTTAGGATGCGTACTGCCATATTGCCTGTTGGAAGACGGCAGTTTTGTTTTCAAATATAGCATACTGCCTGCCTGAGGAGAGCTGGTGGAAAGCTTGGCTCTTAAGAAGTTGTAGTGATGGGTGGTATACAAGATTTAGATAACTAGTCTCAATGGACTGCAACAATCACCCAAAGGAAAGATTTGGAAACAGATGGTTGACTGGCTGGGTGCGTGCCAATCCCTCTTCCTCCCACTGTACTGAGCATTCAGAGCTTTAATTTGTAGCTGAAAGTGAAAGAGTGTGTGAAAAATAAAGGCTGGAAACCAGAAAAGTGCACTAAGTAGAGTGCAACTCTTGGCCACATGCGTCTGCACCGAGCACCGCTGTAACGTTTGATTGGATAAATACAAACCACATTTGTCTAACCGCCCGCCGAGGCCGCGAGTGTATCCCGCAGACACACACTTTAATCTACTAGAGCGGCGCCCGTTTGGAGCGCCTGGACGATTGTTTGGCTCCAGGTCGTTGGAGAGGGGGATGGGGGGCCCGCCGGCCTCGAGGAAGCGAGATTGTTGAGAACCACTTGCTGCTCATCGACTTGGGAAGAGTTGGGCTGTGACGTTCGTATTTCCAGTGGACTGCAGACGGCATGCTCGACTGTCAGCAGAGGCCCTGAAGCCCCGCCCCCCTCCGCAGTTCGCTTGTTTATTCAAAGTTTATTAATATTGAAAGTGTCAAATTCGACACAGGCGCTCCCAGCGGTCCCCAGCAATGCTCCCGCTAAGTGTGAAGTAGATCGCATGAGCGGTTCTGGAGATATGTGAGATACATACCCACAAACAGACAGAAAGATTACTCGCTTTATAGTTCTGTTGCAGCTGTCTGCACCAGCTCCATGCAGACAGCCTCACCATGTAGCCAGACGCAAACTGTTTATTTATGCCTCGAGATGTTGTTTTTTTACAACAATGCGCTGGTAAATGTGAGGTTGATGCCCAATGAAAAAGACACTGAATAAATATATCTATCTACAATTTGCAACCTAGGTGGAGCGGAGGGTGCAGACTCCCCTCTTTCACTTGTTCCCAGCAGCCCGGATGCGAGGCAGGAACTTCCTGGAGTATTGAGGAGTATTTTTATGGAGAATGTTTATAATGTTCAAACTGTAAACTACACTGCTGACCTTTCCTCTGCAGCACGACCCGACACCTGTCTGCATGAGCGCTGCCAGCGTCTCGTCTCTGTATCTCTATCCATCTCCCTCTCGCTCAGCCACATGCACTCTCTATGCACACACACACACTAAGCACAACCCACTGAGCCACGATCATGTGCATGTGTTGATGGGAAATTAGATCATGAATACCACTGGGCCGGCGTTGGCAGCGAACCTAGGAATGCAAATATGACGAAGCAGCTGTTGATCACTTGCAGCGCCTACAGGCCAGTTAGGGAGTCAGCAGTGCACACACACACACACACACACACACACACACACACACACACACACACACACACACACACACACACACACACACACACACACACACACACACACACACACACACACACACACAGAGAAGCCCACTCAAAAAGCGAACAGGTCCAAGCGAGTAGGTGGGTGGATAAACATGCAACCCAACTAGAGGAACAATTAGAAGAATGCTGTCGTTTCACCAAATAAATCCATATCTGAACTCCGCTATCAGGAGTAGATTATCACAAAAACGGGAAACAACAGACCTCGAAATGAATACTTGATGAGCAGCTCCATGGAGAAGCAACATTTATCACACGCACAAACACACACGTTTGCCAATAGGCACGCAGTGGAACCATATGCTCGGCAAGCAAACAAATGTGAATAACCAGAGGACGAGCAGAGAGGAGTTTGACTGGATATGTGTGTTCACAAAGCGTCAGGGAACGCACTTTGAATGGGCAGCCCGGGTAAAACAGGGAGGACAGAGCCGACTGCGAGACGTGGCACTGAAGAGACTCTCAGCGGGAGGTGGAGGGGGGAGGGGGGGCAGCTGGGGGAGGAAGGAGCAGAGAGACGTGGCCACGGAGTGGAAGGAGGAGGAGGGTGTTGTGGAAACGAAGCGCCGACTGCGGGCGACGCGACTGTGAAGTCGGTGTCAGCGGCGGCATGATGCTCGCCGACTGACACGACCGACAGCCTGAGACAGACTCGGTGACAGCCACGTTTTTTCATGCTGCTTTTGTTTTGCAGCACATTTGTGAGGTCTGAGCGGCGACGGATTTGACTCAAAACCATGTGAGCCCTGGGTTGAGTTGTGAGCTTTTAGATAAGATAAGATAATCCTTTATTAGTCCCTCAGTGGGGAGATTGCAGGATTACAGCAGGTGCACACAAGAGACACATAGTAATAAAAAAATATAGTATAAGTAAACAGTAAGTTTAAAAACAGTAAGAATAAAGTATATAAAAGGTATTTAAATTGCACCAGTTGAACGTGATTAAAGTGGCTAAAGGGTTATTTAAGTGTTTGTGTGCTCTACTGGGAGCTGGTTATGCAGCCTGACAGCAGCAGGAAGGAAGGACTTTCAGACACCGGCTGTGCAGGGTGTCCTGCATGGGGTGGGAGGTGTGGTTCATCAGGGATGAGAGCTTAGCCATCATCCCCTTATGCAGGGCTCCATCGTGGCCTTTCGTTCACGCCTTCGTGCCTTTGTCCCCCACATCCCATTTTATCTTTACATTATGGGGTTCGTGTCTTCTCCACTCGTACGTTTCCCTGCCCTCCATGTACTTTACTGAAAATGAGGTCTCCCCCATCGCCGCACATTTTAGAAAGGAAAATTGCTTTTATGTGTCGCTAGCAGGAAGAGACAAATAACAAAGAGGAAAATTACCCCGACATTAAAGGAGACAACTGGAAAAGGCTTGAGATGTATATAACAGCAGGGAAATAGTTCACAAAGGACCGCATCATCAAATATATGCAGATAGCTCCATGGATTACCTGCAGATCAGCGCCCCTGTTTTCATTTACAAAATGTTTCGAACGGGAGGACTTCGTAAGTCCGCCGCTCCACCGGGGCCGGCTGCACTCCTTTCATTCATACTGCATGGTACATATTCAGCATGCTTCTCTGCAAATATGCCCCTTAGTGAATAGCCACTGAGAGATGACTACATTTAGTCCATAAATGGAAAAGGATGTAGGTCCAGAAGCTTGGAGCAACTTGAAAAGGACCATCAGGGGAATACGATGCATAAGAAATAAGAAAACTCTGTACCCTCACACTGAGCCACCCGGACCAGCTGTCCCTCTTAGTTCGTAAAGCCCTGTGCAGCGGCTGGCAGGCGGCAGACGGGCACGTGGGCACAAACTGACAGCAGACAAAGTGACAGGCAGGCAGACACGCCGTCTCTCCTCATACCTGTGTACTCCAAGTGGAAGCCAGCGGCGGAAACACTGATGTCAGACTGGAAGGTCAGGTACAGGTTGTTGGATGTGCTGTTCAGCAGTTGAGGAATTGTTGTACCTGGATAATACAGCATAAAAAAAAGACAGTTAAGACCATGTCCTGCCCATATTCCAGATGTAGGACCACCAACAAGACATTCAAAACGCATGAACATGCATTGTACTACAGTTATATGTGGTGTAGTAATTAAATCAGTCAATTCTGATACGAGCCATTTAACCTCCAAAACCTTGCCAAGTGTGAGTATCATCAGTAGTTACATATGAAATGGAGAACTTCCATCAAATAATACAATAAATCAAAGACAATTGCATTCAAACCGAAGAGTCCTTTTAAGAGAAATAAAAAGGTCAGTCAGACAATGTATGGCATTTTGGATAATCTACTATTTGCTTCCAGAAAATAAAGCATCCCAATCGTCAATGGCGTGCAGTGATTTTAAGAAACAATGATTGTTGATCTACATGAACACGAGCCTGATCTATAATCCTAACTCTACATCCATCTTTGCTCTGTGTAGCAACAATGAGGTCGTCCTCTCCCGGTTCAGGTCCACGTTCTCCATTCCAGGCGAATGTCTTCGGCAATTTGCATGGAGACTGTTCCATGTATTCATAATCGCTTTCATCAGTTTAGCCCCAGATAAAATTGATTGCTAGCCATTTAAAAGCCCTTAGCCCTTTCACACCGCACGCTGCCCTGCTCAGCGAGCGCCGCACTGTGCAGCCATTACAATATGTAAAGAGTTTTGCTCCGAAATGAGATATCCACCACTTGAGCTATTTGACACCTAGTCTCGTAAAATTGATGTAAGACGCTGAAGTCATTATGCTACACCCGTCCCTCTGATACTGCGATGCAGCATTGGTAATGATGGGATGGCCTGTTTCTCTCAGGTTACCATGTGGCATGGTAACTCCAGTATGAAACAAGGGGAAACATTATGAAGATCTCACATGCAGGGACAGAAATGTTGTGAGGAGGAGGAGGAGGGACGGTTTTTCATCTTCAACTTCTCAAACTGGTTTGAGACAGTATTCTTTAAAGGACAATGCCAAATGTCATCAGCTCCATCACCACATCTGTCTGCTGCCGGGCCCCAGTGACGGCCGATTGAAATTCATGAGCGAGCGGGCAACAAAAACCCAGTTGTGTCAGTATCACCTGAGTAGCTCCCGAGCCTCCGAGCGTTGCCGTCGACGCCGTCGAAGAAATCAAGCGAATCCCAGTTGTGTTCTGTGGCGAAGGTCACCACTTGGATCTGAAAGACAAAAAAGGTACCGCAGTAATAGAAATGCCTGGCGGTGAGGCACGTTGTAGTTTACGTTGATGCCTGTCCAAAATGTCAGCACAGGAAAAAACATGTTTCTGTGAGGACAGCGTGACCTTTGACCGGCTAATTCCAATCATTTCAAGTCCAAGACGTTTGTCCCAAATCTGAACCCCTCAAGTCCTCCCAGAGGTTTTGTGCTCACATAATACATAATGCCTCTCCTCAACCCTAAAACCTCACAAAATATCTTTTAATCTCCCACTAACATCCACGTGTGTCCTCCCACCTGGATGCCGGCTCCCTCGGGAACAGAGATCTTCCAGGCACAGTTCAGGTAGTTGGTGTACAGCTCCGGGTATCCAGGGGAGAGGATGGTGGCCTTCCGGTCCGTTAACACTCCGCCGCAGGGAACTAGACGAAGGATAACAGAGTGAGGAAGAAGAAAGAAATAGTTCAGACTCCCGTCTGCACACACACACCTGCAGAGGCATGAGCTGGCAGTGGGTTAATCATCAAAGCATTATTTCACAATACATGAGCCTCTATAAAAATCATATGATGTAATTATATGGACTCCAGTGAGAGCCACTATAATGGCGTGTCATGTAAAAGAGCTTTATTTTACGACCAGACGATGATGTTGTCATTTAAAGCCTCGGCTTGGTTTGCACACGCTGCCTCCTCTCGGTTCAGACATAAACAGTTCAGCCTGATGCTGTTTTATCCCTCGCCGGCCACACAAATCACATCTATCAATTGCAGAAGCTATTCCTCTCAGAGCGCACCTTGTTTCTACCAGTGCCACGAGTAAGGTGTTTATGGACCCTCTCTTGGCTCTCAGGTGGATGTTGGATTGGAGTCACTGGTCAGGTTGTGCTGACATTTCCAGGCACTTTAAAATATTTTAGCACGGGTGAAAAAATCTAAATGAAAGAAGAGCCGTAACTGTTACAATTTCTTTATTGCTTCTCAGACGCTGCCAAGTGGCCTTGTGTCCGGCCAGCAGCCTTCTACAGCGCCTGGCTCCACTTTTAGTCCATTAAGGATTGTGGTAGCCAACCTTGCAGAGCAGAATCCTTTTGGATTATAACACACAACCAATCACAGCACTAAATGCATGTCCTTCCTCTTGGAGTGTGGTCCTGCTGGCTGATACAGAAACAAGCAACCTGCAGTTTCAGGCTGATGCAACTCACGCTCTGCAAAAAGTGTTTACAGCGTCACGACAAGTCGAAAGCAAAAGTGTGCGTTTGCTGTTTCGTTGTTGCTTTTCTCCGTGAGATCCATTGTTTTGCCGTCACCAGACATCTGTTAAGCCATCACACGTATTGCACAATAATGACGGATTCTGTATACGACAACAACAACAACAACAACAAAAGACTCCTGTGTTCCTTTCCTCCTCACTCCTGGTGCAGCAACAGATTGTGCTGCAGGTTGAAGTAGGCTTGAGATCAGCTCCGAGCTTTTGTTGTGACAAGGTCTCTGTAGGACCACGAGCCCCACACAGGGAGGACCGGGTCCTTCAGATGTTCACAGAGGAGAACGCCGTGTTCTCACCACGAGGAACCAGCTGTTATTTGTCAAGGACACAGATTTAGCCGGTGCAGGTCACCGATAATCACCGTTTCCCATATCCACCGGAGGGTTGGATGTCAATGGGAGGCACGGAAAATAAGAGGAAAAGAAAATATGCTACTTATCACAAAGACGGAAAGAAAAATGGCTTTTAGAAAACTTGTTTTTCCAGCTATCAGCATGCCGCAATTTCCAACTCATAACTATTCTACAGGTGATTCTACCCACCTGATGGAGCCGAGCCAAAGCGACCACTCTGTTCCTTCAGAGTGGGAAGAGGCTTCTGCACTGTACCTCACGGCAATCACACTTTGGCGTAATCACCGTCGGGAAATCTTCATGCAGAGAATTCAGTATTGATTAACCCTCGAGCAGCTCGGGTAATTGTTTTTAATTCTGCTCGGCAAATGAAAGGTCAGGGCCGGGAACTGTATCTCACGCTGTCAGTAACGATGCTCTCTGTTCAAGCTTTTCCTGCTTTTCGACTAAATTAAATGCAAAATATAGAAGAACACAGACGGATGTTTTATGGCACTGAGCAGCAAAACTAAAAAAAAAGGTCTGAAAAAACAGTTAAACCCGTTTTAAGAACTATAAACCGTGGGCCCGCTCCGCTTTGCTCCGGTTTATGGAGCCTAAACTCTTCTAGCATGAAGCCACGTTCTTCACAACAAGCAACAGACTCGTCCCAGAGACTGACCCAGTAATTCAGAATAATTTAACAGCTCCTTCGAGTCCCCTGAGCTGTCAGTTAATGTAATTGGTTGAGCGAGATTAGGAATCATGACAGTCATAAAAGCGTGAATGCTCCACACACCCATCTCAATCTGCAGGAGGCTCATATGTCAGAGTTACTGCAGGTAGACAAGCGTGGGGACGCTGTGAGACACCATCCCATAAGCAGGGGCTTTAATTAAGTCTTTTAATTAATCAAGATATCAAAGACCTATCTGCACGTAATGTGTGTATATATATATCCCTCCATGTCATGATAATGCATGTATTATATTCATACTACAATACATATATGTGTAGATTCTGTCCTTTGTTGATTACCTTGTCCTTATTCCCTCAACACAAAGTGACAACATGTACATGCTAAACAACAATAGTATCCTCTCATGGCTCAGATATCTCACTCCTCTTCTTCATGAGTTTAATCTTCACTTAAAGCTTTCCTAGATTAATAAGCACCAAAGGCCCAATGTTCAACAGCGAAGACAACGATGACAAACAATCCCGACATTGAAAGACAGTCTGATTGGAATTGCTTCTTCCTGTTTTCAGGCAGAATTTTCTTTTTTTTTTTAAGGCCTGAAAGAAATAACAAGTATCAGCCAGTTGGTCAAAGCAAAATGGAACACAGCCGCCGTAAAGTGAGGAAAAGACATTTTCAAAACACAAATTGCTTTTTGTTTGTAGTCTCAACGTTTTGGAAGAGATTTTAAAAGCAAACGTTCAGGAATTTGTAACGCAGGCAATCTTTAAAAACACTAGCAGTCATTTACACCGTCAATACAACAACGTTAAGACATTCCCAAATACGTTATGACCTGAAGACTCATCTCGCCACACGCCCAGACTGAGACTCTCTAATTGGTCTTGGGAGGCTATTTTAAAATGTTTAACAACAAGCTCCGTGCAACACTGTTTACTTGTTGACACCTTTGGTAAAAAAGGGTTGAAGGCAACAGTGACTTCCAACATGTGGGCATATGGAGTGTGAATCATGGCAATCTGTGAGCTTATGTAACGCCGGGCGGTCGGACCGGTAGAGATCGAGTGTGAGATTCAGCCGCCTCGCTCTCCGTGGAGCAGGAACAAAATGGAGCTCATCTACCGGTGTTTACCTTTACTTCTCTTTTAATTCAAACCTTTTCATTTCTATAATCTAATGCTGATGTAAGCAGATGATTAAAAAAGAAAAAGATGCATGACACTGTAAGTCGAGCTCCACCAGGAGGGAAACCAAATATGCTTTTTTTTTATCCAAGTAAACGCCATAAAATGCAGCAGAGGCCACCCAGACATGACGCATTCACTCAGGCGAGGCTAATTAAATCACGACGGAGCTAAACCGCACAGCCTTCACCGGCCTCCTGCTTTTCGTGAAATTGAAAGCGAAACAAGCCCGACGAGCCCGGTCAATCAGAGCAGGACGCGGAGCTGGAAATGGATCTTCTGAAACACAGGTAGCTCGCAGGAGAGCGGTGTCTGACGCCGTCAGAGCCCATAAAGAGGACTTGAGTAATTGAGCATAGTGTTTTTGTTGAAGCCTTCATGAAACTATATCCATTATTCTGGACGACTTCACTGCCGCTGGGGGAGACGCTGCAGCCAGATTCAATCTTCGGATAAGAGTCGCTGTGTTTAAAATGGAGCCGCGCGTGCCACCGCTATTCCCTTACCACTTGGCAGTAAACTCGGATGAACCTTGTCTTGAAATCCTCCGCACTCACCGGCTCTGACTATTTGCTGGCTGGCACGAGGCCTGGCTTCAATGGACGTCTTCCCCTCTTCATCATGGTAGACGCATGTGGGAGTCCTGGTGAGACTGAGTGCATTTACTGACTTTTTGGTCCCGCTCCATCACATACACACTGGAGGTGGAGTATCTCTGTTTATTCATAGTGACTATGATTTCAAAATTAGGGATGATCTTACTTTGAAGTCAGAGAGGGATGAGGTGGAATCTGTTTTTTTAGAGCTTTCTGGTGTCTCTGGTGGAAAGAATGTTATTGTGGGTGCTGTTTATCGCCCACCTGACTCTGTCATCAAAGTTTTCAATGACAGTCTGGGCTGTTCTCTTGACCTGATAGACAATGAGGATAAACTGTGTTACATTTTAGGCGATTTCAATATAAACCTTCTAAAGAATCGACTACATACTCCTACTGGGGATTTTCTTAATGTCCTTTACTCTAGTTACTTTTTCCCTCTTATTCATAAAGCAACACGAGTTACAGAAAATTCAGTGACTTTGATTGATAACATCTTAAGGAGTGAAGGAACAAAATCTGGAGTCTTGTATTCCGACTTGTCTGATCATTTCCCCATTTTTCAATACTCTGTAATCGAGATTAAGAGAGCTAAACATACTAAGAAAATGATGCAGAAAAGAATTATGAGCAAATCAAATATTTCTAAATTTAATGATATTCTTACCAGTATTTCATGGGAAGATTTATATGTGGAAGAAAACGCTGATTTGGCATATCAAAAGTTTATGAAAGTTATGAACCTTAGTTTCAATGATTGTTTTCCAATTTGTAATTCCTCCAAGAAAAGCAGTCATGTTAGTAAGCCCTGGTTCACAATACATTTACTGAAGCTACTGAGGGAAAAAAATAAACTGTACAGAAAATATCATTCAACTCCTACTCCTCTTACTCACAGTGCTTATAAATCCTGTAGAAATAATTATGCCCATACCATTAGATCTGCAAAAAAGAAATATTTCAGTGAAACATTTCTGAAGTACTCAAATGATATAAAAAACACGTGGAAAGTAATAAATCAGGTGCTGCCAAGAGAAAAGACTACCAAAGAGCTTCCTTCAGTCTTTTTGGATGGTGACAATTCTCTTGACAAGCCGTTTGATATCGCTCAAAAATTTAATGAATTCTTTGTAAACATTGGTCAGGATTTAGCTAACAATATTCCAGCTTGTCATGGGAATCCACTGGATTTTATTCCAACAAATGTCCCTATTATCTCTAATTGTATGCCCCCAGATATTCAATAAATAAGCGATATAATTGATGATCTCAAAACATCTTCGTCTGGCCATGACGACATTTCGGCATTTCTTGTCAAACAGGTGAAACAGTCAATACTGCAGCCACTTGTTCACATCTTCACTTTGTCTTTAAAAACAGGTGTTGTGCCAGAAGATTTAAAAATTGCGAAAGTTATTCCTTTGTTTAAAGCAGAAAACCCATGTTGTTTCAACAACTATAGACCTATATCTATATTGCCTTGTTTTTCAAAAATACTAGAAAAGATTGTGCAAAAAAGGATTATGTTTCATATAGAGTCTGATTCAATTCTTTACAAACACCAGTATGGTTTCCGTAAAAACCATTCAACATATATGGCTTTACTTTACTTTGTTGATAAAGTTATCTCTGCACTTGACAATAATGAATTTATTTGCAGTATTTTCATTGACCTTTCCAAAGCTTTCGACACAGTAAACCATAATATTCTATTGGAAAAGCTGCATAAATATGGATTCCATGACATTGCATACAAATGGTTAAAAGGTTATGTCACCAACAGAAGACAGTTTGTTTGTGTTAGAGGTTGTTATTCAAACAAAGCTAGACTAATATGTGGGGTTCCACAGGGGTCCATTCTTGGACCATTATTATTTCTAATTTATATTAATGATTTGTCCAATGTGTCAAAAAGTCTTTTTCCGATAATGTTTGCAGATGACACAACCCTAGTTCTCTCTCATTCAAATTTCAATTCTCTGATTATTGAAGCTAATGCTGATTTAACTGCCTATGCTACATGGTTCAAATTTAATAAGTTATCTTTGAATGTCAAAAGATCCAATTTTATTATTTTCAGTGGTAAAAAATCTTACTCGAAGGATTTAACTAAAATCAAAATTGAATCTCTGGAGATGCCTCAAGTGTCATCTACATCATTTCTAGGAATTATTATTGATGAAAGTTTAAGTTGGAGTAAACATATTGACTGTGTTAGTAGAAAAATAAACACATCTATTGGAATCATAAGGAGGGTTAGACATCTTGTCTCTGCAAACTGTCTCCTTATTCTTTATTACAGTTTAATTTATCCTTATCTTTCATATTGCAATATAGTTTGGGCAAGTACTTTTCCTACTTCTTTGAAAAAAATGTTGGTCCTCCAGAAACGTTTTGTTAGGATTACAACACGATCACAATCACACATCTCAGCTGCTCCTTTATTTCATAAACTGCAGATTTTAACTATCTATGACATCAATATTTCTGTAACTTGCATTTTCATGTATAGGATTCATTTAGGTGAAGGAAATATTCCTGATCATTTCAAAACCTTCTTCAAAATCAATTCACAGATTCACTGTTACTCCACTCGTCAATCTTCGAATCTTCATCTTCCTAAATTACTGACTAGCAGAGGTCAATTTTCAATTAGATTCAGGGGAACCAAATTATGGAATGAATATTTCCACCTAACAAAGAATTGTCCCTCTATAAAATGTTTCAAAAATTGCATAAAAGAAAGTCTAATTGCTGTTTTGTAAGAGTGTTTCATGTAAAGCTTTAAGGTTTTTTATGTATTTTTATGTATGAGTGTTCTTGTCTTTCTTGTTTTAGCTGTTTTATCTACATTTTTACAGTTATCATTGCTTAGGAAATGCCACAGGGGTATAATCCAACATCACTGAACAAACGCAAGCAATGCTTACTTTCACACTCACACATGCACTCACATGCACACACAGACTTGACATCATTTTTTTTCTTTTCTTTCTTTTCTTTTGTTGTCTATCTTATGCATATTTCATTTTATGTTTGTAAAATTAAAAAAATTAAATTATATAGGTGGAGGCTTCAAATAAGCCAAGTTGGCTTTTGTCTCTTCCTGCACTAATATCATTAATCTCTCTGTTTTTATTTTATTGTATGAATTGTGCAAATAAATAAATAAATAAATACATATGGGATGGCAGTGTATTAGAAACACCTTCCATTGCAGGACTGTTGTATTAAAAAGCATTAGATTTTAAACCGTTACCAGGATGCATGTTGTGCGTGAGCGATGTGGGCTACAGTGTGGGCTCTTGGAACTTTGTTTATTTTCCCATTAGTCTGGCGAGGCTCAGGAACAGAGATCCCTCGTCAGAGCGACGTTGATGTCGTATTGTTTGTTCTTCTTTCCTCTTGTCTGAGCTATCAAGACCAGAGGCAGGTGGATGCTTTGCAACGGGTGACAGACATTAGGATAAGGAACGACGAGGAGGAGAAAGACACCAACCGTTTCATGTGCACCTGCTCCATCTTTGTGTGTGTGTGTGTGTGTGTGTGTGTGCACGTGTGTGCACGCTTACCAACACATGTGGGCACGGTGCCGTTCCACTGGGCCAGGGCACTGGGCACGGCCTCACACCTGATGGCGTTGGAGCCGTGCAGCGTGTAGCCTGGACTGCATTCAAACAGCACCACCATGCCGATGCCAAAGTCGTTCCCGATCCGCTTCCCAAACCGGGGCTCGGGGACCGAGCTGCACTGAGAGGCGCTCGTCCGGGGGACAGCTAGGGATCAGAGGGAAGGAAGCGAGCATGTGAGGAAGAGACAAAGTGGAGGTGGGTGAGGTAGAGAGAACGACAACAGGGAGCAGGAGGGACGAGGAGGAAGAGGAACAGCGAAGCCCTTGTCATTAGTCAGTCTCGGCTCCTGTGCCAGGATCGGCTGTTTGACTCCACATCATCCTGCTCGGCTCAGCCATGCCCATCCACAGCCAATGGCACTCTGCTGAACAGCCCTTTATGTGATGGTTTTTTTTTGTTTGTTTGTGTCAAACACACTCAATGCACCGAATGAGTTTCCTCATCAAAATCCTGGAAAAGCTTCATAAAACGCGGCCTCACCTTGGTAAACAAAGTGGAATCCTTTGGCGGTTTCGGTTCCATTAGTGGTGAACTTCAGCGTTATCTTGTTTCCTGAACTCAAAGGGAGGGTCTCGCCTGAGATACGAAACCAGAGGACACATCATTAGTGCGTTTACAGGTAACACACACACAAAGAGACAAATACAGATTATGAACATGCATAACCTGATGGACCAGGAAGCTAATCTGCGTAGAGAAGGTGGAATATGAACAATATGAGATTTAAATGTTCTCTGTAATCTGATCTACAGTTCAATACATCTCGCTGGAAATGGCAGATCTGATTAATTTGTATGACAATTTACAACAGCTGGTTTGCTTTTGTTATTTTAATTTGGGATCTCAGGAGTTTATCCATTTGTAATCAGAATGTATTATGAATCATCATTGTGTTTCATTATGTCATCATAACACAAATGATAGGAAAGGGAAAGCAATCGTCAACCTCGGCAGAATTAAGCTGCTAGGATTTGAGATTTTTAATTTGTGGGGAACATTTTTGGGGATTTGAATTGAACCGAACGATGCGTAAAGATTACAGAACTACTGATAACTATACGCTGGAAGCATGAATATAAAAAGATGTTGGTGTAAACGTGTTTTCTTTACCCGAGTGTGATCCATATATGGAGGACAGAAGAGCCGACTCCGGTGAAGATCCGTCGTAGATCTCGACGGCGTCGCTGGTCAAAGTCTGGAATACCACAAACTGACCAAACAGCACTGCGAGGAGGAGAGAAATGAAACGTCAACGTTCAGCCCATGAACTGGAGCTTTATTGTCCCTGGAAGGAAATAATCAGGCGAGCTGGTGAGAATAGAAATAATCTTTTGAATCTTTCTCTGCTGACACGGTGAACCGTAAACACGGTGGGTAATGGTGTTGTGGCTGCAGCTCCCAGGGGGTCGTGCAGCCGCTCTAATTTGCATGCGCCTGACCCGAGATGATAGTCCAAACACTCCAACTATAAAAGAAATGGATTGGCAGAATTTAGAGACGATCTTCTGGATTACAAATGAACGCGTGGCAGCTTTTAAAACACCACAGTGCAGTAGATTTGAAGTTTTTGAGGCTCATCCACCAGAAGCGTGACATAAAAACGTTAACGTCATCGTCACACACGTGAAACTCGACCTCTGCGTCTGATCCACGCTCCGCTTCAGGAGCGCTGGGCTGCCGCAGAGCGCCGGGAGAGCAACTCGAGCTCAAGGACACGTCGGCAGAAGCGCCGACCTTCAAGATTAGAGAGCAGGCGACCCGCTCTCCCCCCCGGACCACAGCCGCCCCGACGCTCGGCTTATGTCATTCAGACGAAATCTGAATTTCACACGGCGAAACGTTGACGGATGAATCGTGCGCGGCACGTGGGAAGGTCGGCCGTGTGACGCGACCTTCATGTGTTTGAGCGAGTCGGTCAGAGCGAGGATACGAAGAGCCTCGTTTACTCCTCCACGCTGGTGGAGACGTCTTCCACAGGCGATGGTTGATGTCAATGTAAATAATCAGAATCGTTTATTGCCATTTATGTTTCCACATACAAGGAATTTGTCCTGGCGGGAGGTGCATAATATTTAACGTTTAACAATAAACAGAGTGCAATAAATGGGAGCATGAATATTTACAGTCTACAGTAGAATATTAAATTAAAGTTAACATAAAGTGCACGAAATGTAAGTGTTATGTGAAAGTGGCAAGTGTATTTAAATATGAAGTATGGGGGGTGGGGGGGTGAGGACATTGTCTGGAAACAGAACAATTCTGCATGCGTTTAAAATAACTGTATTTAACTCAAACTGCAGAGTCTGACTGACAGCTGACAGACGATGTGTCAGCAGAACTAATGTTTCTGATTTAAACCCGTTGAACCGTTTCCTCACAACATCCCTAATGCACGCACATGCACTTACGTGGGCAGTCCTCAAAAATCCAAACAAACTTCACTGCGATGTTGAGAAAGACAAAAGTTCGGTTCAGCTGTAACACAAATCTCCGTGTGACATTTACTTAACAACCAATAATACGGTGCTCCTTCGAGTGCTGCTTCTATTTTTGGTGAGACGTGAAATTAACCATGTGGAGAATAACAGACAATAAGACGTTGATCCTTAAAGTCGAGTCCCATTTCATAATTTGATCATCTCTTTATGCAACCAAACATGATCGTTACCAGTAGTGTTATACACAGGGTTCACACACATTGTGACTAGGGATGCAACGATACCATTTTTTACAAACCGATACGATACCGACATTTTTATTTGTGTACTTGCCGATACCGAGTACCGATACTTCTTAGATTTGGTCTCCATGAAAGTGCAATTAATTTGGAGGCAGATTTTATTTTATCCTCTGCAGATTATGTCAAGCCTATAGTACAAAATTAACAGAAGGCTATCCCAAGCTTTAAACTTCTTGTGGAAGTCCCTCTAATGTCGGACCATAAAACGCCCCGTGTCCGGGTTCATAATGTAAGCGATAATATTAGGGATCGAGCAATTATATAGGAAGCTGTGTTCCAAGTTATGTTTCCGGTGCTTTTATTGTGGAGGGAGAAACGGAAAGGAAAAGAGTGGAATTGTGGGATATACGTGTGTGAAGGAGATAAAAAAAGTGGTTCAAGTTACCCTGCAGCGTGTTTTCATTTTATTAGAATTACAAATATAGACACACAACAGACACTCGGCTACAATAATATCATCCGTAGCCGCACAACAGCGTCTGAATGTGGCCGCTGCCAGCGCTACTTCAGGTGGATCAGCAACAGTTTGATTCAAACCGGCAGGACGGCGGTGATGACGCGCAGAGCTTCTTAATTATAGATGTATTAAATATGGAAAATTTCAACTCTCGCGTCTAACGTGCCGCCGGCGTAAATTTGCGTCTGTCGCAACCACACGCGTCTGTGCATAGACTTTACATGTAATCTGGTCGCGCGAAACATTTGCGTCGCGTTGGGACGGACTGATTACAAGTAACTCCGGGGCTGTCAGCCACTAACAAGAGCACTAATATGAGCACTAATATGTCATACACACGTATGCAACACCGGTTAATAAGCACAATATCGATAAAGTCTTGTATTGTACTCGCGTCTCACTTTTCTCCTGTCTATTGAAAGAAGTGAGCGCTGCGTAGCGAGGATCCAAGATGGCGGCTCCAGATTCTGCTGTTGAGACAAACTGGCCATCTGATTGGACGGCAAAACAACTTGGATAGCGTGATTGGCTGCTCAGAAGATGAGACTGTTGAGACAGTTGAGACAGAGAAGAGTGTCTCCGGCTCCGCCACGGGGTTGCTTCTCCACAAAGCGCGACCAGTTTGTTGTAGTGAAATACTGTTGAGTGAGTATCGGTTCTTGGTATCGGCCATTGAAACCGATGCGAGTACGAGTATTTAACGCAGTATCGACCACCGGTGCATCCCTAATTGTGACCAATGGCGTTCCAGGACTTTTCCAGGACTTTAAACCAAATTTCCATGACCAAACATTTAGTGAAATCTGGGTGTGTCCATGAAAAAGTGATAAAATGTAGTATTTAAACTAACAATGAGGATTCCAAAGCATACAGTATTCCTTAAAGGACACAAATGAATGAGAGACAATAGTTTGATTAAAAGAATAAACATTTATAGATATACTCAGCGTATGCCTGCTTATATTTTGAGTCTTTCTTTTAAAAGCATATTCATTATTTCAAACTAAATGAACCATATGAACACATGAATATAACACATTTACATGACTTTTAATAAAACCTTTCCAGACCAGGAAATAACTTTTCCAGGTTTTCCATGAGCGTATGAACCCTGATTTTCCATTTGAAAAGCTCCTTTTCCGTCAGTCAGTGTTTGACTGACTGCAGCTGGCAGGCTGAGCCCCGGCAGCAGAACCACAGACCTGCACCATACTGGGCGTACTGGAGGGTAAGGACGACACCAGTATCCCAGGTAACATGTGAAGGATGCTGCTCACTGTGCTGAAGTTATTAATAAGCAATCGAGGAGCACAAAGCTGCAGCACCGGACAGTAAAGTAGTAAACATAATCTCTTCCTACGATAGAACTGCTTCATGCAAATATGGTCGAAAAGAAACAATTTAATTGTCTGTCTTTTATTGTCTTTGTGCAAACGAGTTCTCCTACGCAGACCGAGACACACAAAACCACGGGGGCGCCTGTAATTTATGAAAATACAAAATACAAACTTCTCCCTTTTGGTTTCTGATTCGTATTTATTTTGTTTCCTCAAAAAGAGAAGAGAGGAAGAGTAATTTAGAGAACCAGAAAGGAAGAGCCAGCTGAAGCCGAGTGAACTGCATGGTTCAGGCATCTGGACAATGTCTTCCCAAAGGCTGACCTTTAATTTAATTAAACTGCTTTTACTTAATTACATGTCACACAAGAACATCATTGTTTATTACAAAAGCAATGATTAAATCGTATCCTCCGAAAGAATACAAAAAATAAAACTACGGAGGGAAACTACAGAGATGATAACGAACAAGGAGTTGTCTAAATATTGTCCCGCATGGATATTTCCAATTAAGCGTTCCTGATTATATCAATGTGTACACGCCTCCAGAAATAATCAGGTCTTTCTGAAACCAAATGAACAAACAGTGGTCGCCTGGATCACTACTCCCGCTGCACGGCGTGAGCTGCTGTCTGTGAGCTCATTAGCATGCGCACCGGGCCTCCCCCAAACGCCGGCTTACATCCGTCACCAGACAGGCAACAACAGCCACAGTGTTGCTGGTTAATTGAGGCGATGTGCACGGCGGGCTCTTACTACGCCTTCGGTAAACCCCCCACGGCGCCGGCGAGGTGAGCGGATGCCACAACCATCAGGACGTGTGATTTGTGAGGAGGAGCGAGGTTAAGAAGATGAATGAAAAACTACTCATATTTAACCTTTCCAAGGAAAAACGATTTCCTCACCGTCTCACTTAGTTCCAATGATCCAGCGGGTTTGAAGAGAGTTCATTTAAAAGAATAATAGTTGGCAATTAGCGCCGTCATAGCTCAAGCACAGAGGGAATATTAGTATGAAAATACCACCCTCTGTCTGACAAGTGGGTTTAATCTGTGAGAAACGCTCTCACTAAATAGCTGAGATCTCTTCTCATGCGTAATTGTGTTATCAGTTTGTAAATAGAACAAATACAAAGTCTGTTAATTACATTTTTTCATGCAAACGAGTGGAGAAACGGGTGACATACATGTGAGCTATAATTGGGTCACACGGACTTTGAATTGCTGAAACCGCTTACTGAAGAGCTACCGTCTCAGCTCAGCCTGTGTGGAAGCTCCAGGCCACTCACACACAACGAAAAGATGCCAAAAAAATAATAGAATATAAAAAACATTGGTAACAGAGTTAACGGCTAACGGTAAAAATACCAGCGTGCGTTTGTGCTTCTGGCTGTGCAAAATGGAGCAGCTTCCACGTCGTCTTCCCTCTGCACCGGTGTGGCTCTCTGGTAGAGAACCGCACCATCAGACCCCTGTACTCCATGTACTTGATGTACTCCATGTACTTGATGTACTCCATGTACTTCATGTACTTGCCACATAACTAAGAAAGAACTTGAGAGGCAGAGAAAGAGCAGAGGGGTTTGGACTGGCCACAAAGAGGCTGACCGAGTGGCGGTGCCGAAGATATGGAGGGTTTGTGTCTATTGTCCCATCATACGGTGTCAGATCGAACACACACAGCAGCCAAAGACAAACGACACACACACACACACCTGTACAGGCCACACACAAAGAAAGGTGTACTCACACAGGCGGACCTGTTTCTTTATCTGTTGAGTAGGGGGAATGCCCATGGCTGAACCAGAGCCTGAATAAGAGATGATTTCTCCCCTTAGGGAAAGCTCACTGCTGCGCTATTAGCATACCAGAACCGTGCTGTGTTGAATACGCCTGCTTTGTGCACACACACACACACACACACACACACACACACACACACACACACACACACACACACACACACACACACACACACACACACACACACACACACACACACACACACACACACACACAGTACAGTGTCTCTCATTTCTGCCTCTAATCCACAGCCAGCCATGCGTGACTCCAATCTGCTCCTTTGCTGTAATCACGTCCAGATATTAAGTCAATAAATCATTGTAAACTTGTTACCTAATTTATGCAGCAGTGTGATGAATCTCTTTGTCCTCTGGGCCTAGTCATGGTAGTGAAGCTTAATGCACTCCAACAATAGACGGCACTTCCGTGCCTGCATCTTCACCTTGAATTATCCTGAAGCAGTTAAGTCTCTTTAATCAGATCCCTCTTTGGGTATTAGATCAACACTTTAGTGCATTCCTACACCTAATACCGCTACGCCTGCTGGGCTTAAATAATGGGAGAAAAGAAGCACAATTGCAGGTTGATCCTACTCCCATGTGATGCTAATCTAATTCTCCTTTTTGAAAGCAGTCATTTTGAAGAATCTGACAAGAGGCTGTGATGGTTTCCACTAGCCTGACAGATATTAATGGGTTTAGGGGACGGTTTTAAATGAATCATGATTAAAGCAATCGAGTAATGTACAGAAAACAAATGGCTCGTGAGGACTCGCTCAGCCGTGAGCCGGTAACACTTCAGGAGCTACTCCGAGCCGAGAGTTGCATAAGAGACGTCTGCGTCAAAACAGACTAAATTCTTTGAGGCTTGTTTTCAACAAAATGGTGGTTCCCACGCCTCGGCTGCTGCTGACAGGCCGGCCCGGCGCCGCCACAGCTCAACGGTGATTTATTAGGCAGAGATCTGGCCAAAGTGAGGGGAACAAATTTGGGCTGATGGGAGCTTTGTGACAGGGCTTGTTCCCAGTTTCTCTGAATGGATGCACCTGGTCAGTAACCATGTCAAAGTCTCTTGTGGCGTCGGAAAAAAAGGAAAAAGGGTTATTTTTCAAACTGGAGCTTATTTTCTCATGTTTGTGTCTAAGTGACAACCATTTCTTTTTTAACAGCTCTAGTGTTGAGGGAGGACGCTGCCGATGACAGCCGCTAAACGGGCTGCGATGTAATTGCTCGGGCGATTCCTCACCGTCACAAGCGTCCGGCAGAGCGCTCGTCTTCGTCCCCGACAGCTCGTATTGTTATTATAGGGGTCCTACGGAGATATAAAACATTTCCCTTAACTTCCGCCATCTCTTTGTTATCGTGTGACAGAACAAGTACGTTGGAGAGGAAGGAGCTCAGAGAGCGTGGCTTAGTGTCATCTTTTCAGTGGCTTAGCCGATTTCAGCGATGAGGATGCGACGACGAGACTTCTCCGACAGATCGGATCAAGCGAAAGGTAAGAAAAGGGTTTTATTTAACTGTTGGGTTCGTTCCATAATGCTGTGAGGCACTTACAATAACAATGTGAGCCCGGCGGCGGCAGGAAGGAGCACTTTTAGTGGTCGTAAAAGGACAGCGAGGAGTTGCCTGAGCCCGTTTAGCAGCTGCCGTCTACTGGACCGACCGGGTAGTTGTTCCCATTAGTCACTTAGTCACAGAAACATGAGGAAAATAAATAGATAAAGAAATATGGAATTAATGTATGCCAAGAAAACCTCTCCACACAATCACACTACAACCTGCCCCGTGTGGATGAGTCCAACGTTTCATTGGATTTGGTAAAATTACTTTCCCTCGATTTTAATCCTGTCTAGTAATTATGGAAAATAAAAATAAATAAAAAAGGTTGACACATAGTGTCTTAATAACATGCTTCACCATGGAGGATATTTACCAACCCATTACATGTGTTTAATTCATGCTAAATGTTCAAAACACACACCAAGGACGAGGCTTCCAGCTCTCTGGGCATCATTAGTGTGATCATATTTACATAAGTACGTCTGGCATATTGCTTCGTTTCCTATGCAAACCTTTGATGAGATACATATTTCAATGCAATATCATAAACAAGCCTTGGGTGAAAGTGTTGTTAAATACAAATCCCTTCTTTTTGATTGTTAAATGCACAACCAATGTGGTTTTTGAACGTCTTATTTCCATTGAAAAGAGGAGTTTTCCTTATATTTCTGCATAAATAAATGGGTAACCAGTTAATTAATTACTTCCATATTACAGCCAGTTTTTTGTCTAACTTGTGTTTAATATTGAGCAATCAATGAGAAACCAAACCCCGCCCCTTGTAGACATAAGCACATCCGATTGGCTGGATGCGACTGCCCCTCCGCTGTAATCTTTGGCTGCACTTTTCTGCTTTCATCTTCTTTATGGTCTCAACTCCTGGCATGGAGTCCTTTTGCTGTCAAAACAAGGGCATGTGCTGCAGATATAGGATCATTACAATACAGCAGGGAAGAGGAATGTCATCATCTCAGACCCCCACCACCCCCACCCCCACTCTGCTGTTTGATCTTCCCTCTTCAAAATGAATGAGCGTGGCCCACCGGATCACTTGTGTGTTGTGTGTTGTGTGTAGTTGATGGATTATCAGAAAACTTTGTGTATGACTCCACACAATGCAGGGCTGAGGTCCCGTTGTGTGCGTTATCTTGTTTATAGGCACGCTGGTAGCGGGTGAGAAATGGTCCGTTTCCACATCAGCCATTTTGACATGTCATTGCAGGGTAAACACAGATGGAAGCGATCCAATGAGTGATGGGGCCGTTCCATTTAGTGCGTCATGGCCAGTCCAGGGAGCACACAGGGCCCACCTTAATGGAACAGGGCCGCAATTAACAAGATGTGCGTCTACTCCACAGTGACATATATATCAACTTTTGTTATTTGCCTTTAAAGAAAGTATGTTTATGTAATTAACGTTGCACGGTGCTGTTGATGCTTTGAGAGGCAGGCGGGGCGTTCAGGTGCTTTTTGAAGTGCAGGAGTCTGAAAGGCCTCTGGTGCTAATCTTTCTTTCTCTGCTGCCAGTTAACCTGAATGTGAACAATCTGCTTCTGGATTGCCTTTGGGTTACATTTATCAGTTGCATTATTATAACTCGACGCATTCATATGATGTTTTTTGTAATTCCCTCAACCAGCAGAATGACTTCAGACTGAAATGAGCTTACGTAGAGTTTGAAATACGTATTCCAGTCTTTAAAAACTAATCTGCTAACATACAGCATATTTGCTGCAGGTGTAAATTTGAATTATTAACTCCCTAACCCAACTCACCCATGCTTAATGACTGCCTTATGACTGATACCGGTATTAATAAACCACTTTACTCCACAGTCACACACGGAATAAGACTGCAATATTTAGTTAAATCTCACTGGCACAAGCCAAACTAGAAAAAGATGGCCGACGGTCACACATGTAATCACTGCAATCCATCTGAGACTAAAGACTCGTGCATGTGGTTCATGCATCCTGAATCAATGCTGCACATTTGGTTGCAGAACGGGATGGACCCGCCTCCTGAAGGTACACCTAGCAAACTAAGAAAACATGGAGCTCAGAAACTGAAAGCAGCTTCACGTGTTGATGTCGGTCACACCGTCGTCACATGTGATTAAATAGTCACGGTTACATTAGAGGCCTTTCTGTGTTATTCAGGTCCGGCTAACCCTCAACAAAACCTTGCCAGCACATTCATTCAGTGGTGAGCAGGTTTCCGGGAGTATTTATCTAAAATGGAGTATAAAAGTGAGATAAGAGGCTGTGGTTCTCAGGTATCATGGGGAAGTTAATCAGTGAACCTTGACTGCCTCTGCAAAGCCTCCCTCTCCCTCTGCACAGTTATTAAAAGGGATTTTGTCTAACAGTCGAGCAGAAATAGGCTCTCCAACTTCAATTATCTATAAAAAAAAAAACAACTTCCGAGATAACTCTTTTGTGCGTCTTTATCAATTTGCCAACTTATCCGAGATGCGATGGAGATGTCTGCAGTGCATCATCGTCTCCGTCGCCCTCATCCCTGTGTTGGGTTTCTCCAGCTTCAGCTCACCGGCCCACCAGGCGACCAGCTGCTCCTTTACAACAATGTTGGCTTTAACCTCAGAACACTAACGTTAAAAATAGTCACACTAACGATATAATGTACCTGACAAAATATACTTCTCATCAAAATATATTAAAATACAACAACACAAGGCAAATTGAAGTCCTCTTCTTTTATTTTACCCTGTAGAACTTCTCATAAAACTAAAAACAGGTTTCATGGGGCGAACCTGAAAAAAGGCTCAAAATATGGAGAAAAATTAGGGAATGGTCAATAAAACCTGATTAAAAATATAAATAATGGAGCTATGAACTTGTTCTCTGGTCCACATGTTCCTGGGACATGTGAGCCTTGTCCTGTGAAGGAAAAGTCTCCTTCAATGGGAAAACCATCCGGAATGTTTTCACCCTCTATCACTAACGTAACACGTGAAGGTTGAAACAACCAGGGATTGGAGCAGAGAGACACGCCCACCTTCAGTAAAGACACGCCCACCTTCAATAGAGATACGCCCACCTTGATAAAGACACGCCCACCTTCCATAACGTCAGTGAGCAGCATGAAGCTACACAAGGACACACACAGCTCAGACAAAAGCAACAGAGTTATCTGACCGCATGGCGTGCAGCCATGTGCAGGAGGATGCGACCCATTATCCTTCGTTGCATTCAGTGTAGTCACGCCTCTTAAGGGTATTCAGCTCACGGCCCTTGCTTTCCATCAGCTGATTACTCCTGCGATCAGCTACCTGCCTGCACATTTGTTCCAGCGTCGCCTCCTCAAAGCAGCTGTCTACCTTGATGACTTCATTTTCTTGTTATCATTTCATGTTGAAAAAGCATCCCGGGACACTTCATGGAACAGCTTCATTGTTAACGTTAGCTACTTTTCTTTTTTTACTGCTGCGACAAAGCAAAATGTCTGCTGAGTGAAGGACTATGGGGTTTGGGTTCCACCTGACACATGGAAACAAAAGCACTCAGATTTCCCACTGCACACTCAAAATTCACTGGGAACCGGTGGATCAAACTCCATAAAACTGATGTCCTGGTTTCCTTTTGCTTATTGTAATCATTAAACCGCTTATGTGTTAATAACCATTTTTCTCTGTTATCACCACAATATGTTTGCAATTGCACGGCTGCGTTTAGCAAATGTTTGACATTTAGTCAGTCAAACGACGTGACGGCAGTACATTAAAGAGACGTCCTGCTTGCACAGAGCCACTCAGGTGAACCATCACTGGGCCGTGCTGTGAAAAGCAATCGCTCAGGACACCACTAAAGGAGCTGCAGTGTAATGCAAGCCTGTTTTCTGCCCACAGCCACTGCATTAGCTACATGAGCCTGCAGGCATAATATGCACAAAGCTCACCAAGGTGTTAAAGATACGCACCGCACCGGCAGCAGCAAAAGGTAAGGAAAAGGGAAGCATATGTTTGTCCTTCTGGCTATGAATTATGGAGGAGCTACCTGTCGTCTTTGCTTGGTGGCTGTGACAGAATACACCAGCCTCATTTACAGAAACCAGAGGGATTGTATGACAGCACAGACGCATATATTTTTGATGACCCATTATGACGGTCAAACTGCATCAGGCGGCTGCACCTTGGCACGAGCTGCGTCCAGTCCATTAGCCTTCTTTCTCGGGGAGAGAATTAAAGCAAACACCCCGCTGTGGATTGATCGCTGTGAGTAGCTGGTCACCTCAAGAGAGACGAGGAGGTCGTAGCCCGAGCTGCACTCTTTTTGTCGTTTTTTATTTGCGTGGGTCTTTGTTCTGGGTTTTACTGGCTTACACTTCTCTTCGGGGGCGGATCTGACAACCAGCACAATACACAGATTTGCTTTAATTTTAAAACCGCAGGTTGTCACATCCAGTCAATGCAGTCATTGAAGTAAGTGCTCGGCGGGAGCGTGCCCATGTTCCCAGGGTCCGGTGTTCCAGAGTTTAATACCCTCTTAAGATCACACACTCCAAGATCTTTCCAAGGGTTTTATGTTCGCACTGTGTATGTTTCTGAGGGTCAAAAGGTGAAATCACACACCTACAGCTTATAGCCTAAACCAACAGCCTGCAAGATATATATTTTTTTCTTTATATAGCGATATATCCACAGTGGCTGAACCGATGTTTACCAATCAAATTGCATTTGAACTTCCATGTCCTTCCATTCGTTTGCTATTCCAGCTGCGGAGACAGCCGGTGCCGATCTATTACAATGTGAGTCTCTATATCAAGAGCACATGACCTTGGGAACATATTGATGACCCCAACAAACACTGAGGCCCACGTCCACAGACATATGTACTGTGGACAAAAAACACCTTTGTAAATCTAGGTGGGGCTGGAGCCGAGGTCACGGACCACACTGAGGCTAGAGTCTATACTCAGGGTTCATGCACATGCTGACCAATGGATTTCCAGGACTTTTCCAGGACTTTAAACCAAATTCCCATGACCAAACATTTAGTGAAATCTGGGTGTGTCCATGAAAAAGTGATAAAATGTAGTATTTAAACTAACAATGAGGATTCCAAAGCATACAGTATTCCTTAAAGGACACAAATGAATGAGAGACAATAGTTTGATTAAAAGAATAAACATTTATAGATATACTCAGCGTATGCCTGCTTATATTTTGAGTCTTTCTTTTAAAAGCATATTCATTATTTCAAACTCAGCGTAAATGAACCACATGAACACATGAATATAACATTTACATGACTTTTACTAAACTTTGGGGATTTTATTTTTTTCAAGGACTTTTCCAGGCCTGGAAATTCCATGACTTTTCCAGGTTTTCCCTGTCTACCGTAAGCTGATCCAGACATACAGGGATGCAGATAGTCATGAACCCGGGTGGCCTCGGGCATAAACTGACTCTCCAGCGGCCGTCGCTGACGAGTCAACAATCGGCCTCCAGGGCCAACGTTTTGGTGATCGCTCTCGGCGGCTCTGTTTCTCTCTCCCCCTCTCTTTCCCTCCCTCGCTCCCTCTCTTCTCGTTCCCTGTGTCGCTCATTATAACTCTCTCACTCATTATCGCTCTGTGCCTAACTTGTTCTCTCTGAGCCGTTCTCATTCAACAAAGATATATGTGCCTCTTTCCCGTAGTTACTGCCTTTACCTCTTGCAGTCTCTCCATCTCTCTCTCTCTCTTTCTCTGTCCATCTTGTTAGAGCTCAGATTTATTACCACAATCTGTCAGTGCTCCAGTCTCGCCTCCTGACATTCTGTGGCAACCAATATGCATATGCTGTTGTTAGTATTATATAGACAAATACGCTGGAGCTATAAAAAGCCTCCAGCCCATAAACAGAGGCGAGGGAATGCTGCGTCTATGAAATCAAAGCCCAATGACTCAATATGAGCATCCTTCCTTTCATTCGCCCATTAGCTCCTCCCACACACTGGTGGGAGGAGCTACAATGCGGGGTGCCTCCCACCCATCAGGACCAACTAACATTCATACAACATTCACGGTGAACACAGTTACGGGAGCAACTCGGGGTTAAGTGTCTTGCCCAAGGACACATTGACGTGGACTAGCACCAGCGGAGCCGGGGATCGAACCGCCGATCCTCCGATTGAAGGACGAGCCTGCTATACCGCTGATCCACAGTCGGGTGGAGGGTCCCGCTAATTGGAAGAATTTGTTTCACCACTAAACCATTCAAGCATTCCCAGAGAAGGCTGGACAAACAAATCCTCTCGGCAAAATACAAACGACACAAAAAATAATCAATTTACCAATTTGGCATTTTTGCCAAAGATAAATGTGTAGCCACAGGTTTTTTTTTAATTATTATTGTTTTCCCCCGTGTTCAGGATGTGGATTTATCTTGTCAGAATATTGCAACTGTCAGCCTCCCTGTTTTTACGTAAGGAAAATGCTGTGTAAGTGAAGTATAGGAGAAGTAACATTAGATACTAGCCACTGAACTTACTGTAAACAAGAGGGGATCCAGGGGGGAGTGTGTGTCTGTATGTTTACAAGCAGTGCCCAAGGCAAAGGTTGAGCACCATGAATAATTCATCTCTTACAAAAGAAGCAGAGTTATTGTTTGAAATATGACCACAACCATTATTTCTGACAGAATAATTAAACAATAAACGACAAGACAGATGCACATTGTACCTTAATGACATCCGAGTGATGCAAAGTAAAATAAGATATGCAAAGCACATAAGCTTGAGTGTTAGGCTACCAAGAAATGATGGCTCACAAATGAATGGAGAGCCTTTTTTTTTTTTTTATCGACTGTGTCTACTGCCAGCTCTTTGTTAATTATCATTTTATGATCATCAGCTGGAAAAGAGTGCATAAACGCCAAACATTTGAACGTTTGCAATGCACACGATGAGAGCAGAAACCAGGCATCTACACCGTAAACATAGCGCATGTCATGTGGGACCGGTCCTATGCAGGAAATGAAATCCATTCGTATGATTGAGGTGCTGCTTCAGGCAGAATTGAACTCGATTACAGTCTGGCGCATTATGATGTGGATGGATGTTTATTATGTGCATACATTATGTTGTTATATCAGGTGCAAAATGCGGCATTGCAAAACACGGTGCACAGAAAAAAAGAGACACAAACAGGGAGGCATGCACCTAGCCGCACACTGAGTCCAATCAGTCAGGCAGCAAGCGTGACAGCTGGGTGAGAACACAGTAAATCCATACAAACTGCACTGTGATGCCCCTGAACCAAATATCTGCCAACATCTAACACATGTACACACACACACACACACGCCACAACGTTTTCAACAGTTGTCAAACTACTTTTGCACTGAAACAGAATCTTAAAACACACAAATAACGTTGTTTTGAGGAAAGCTCCAGCAGACGACTCAACACAACAAGACATAGCAGGAAAAGTACAAGTCTGCATGCAACAAGGTGCAGGGCTCATCAGCGGCCCCAGGATCCGAACCACTGGGTTTGATCGGTTCCCCATGTTGGCAATCAAAACCAACAAGCCCAACGTGAACAGTGTTTGTCATTTACTCAATCGTGGAGATCATTTTCCAGCCAGCCCTCATTTGCTGCATGCATAGCTGCATATCCACATATCCGGTACAGAGGCTTGTCCATAACTGTTTTATTTCTTTTGCATCATTGGTGACACCTAATCACTTTTATGGATGATCAACAATTCAAAACATATCTTTCATTGCCTCACTTGCACCCACAGCTCCAACTGTACGGGACACTGACGTCATCAAATATTCTAATAATAACCATCAGGAGCACATGATTAATTAATTGCATAAATCTGACCGCTTACAACTCTAAACCACGTTTACTGACAGAGTCGTGTGCAACATATTTCAAATAGTCAGAAACATTTTGGGACACATATTTATATCAAGGACCGGCCTTGAAGCTGCACCTTGACAGTAAACCTCCCCCCCTCCCCCCCTGTAAAGCCCTCAGGTCACTGAGCCAATGTCATGACATGATATTTCCAGCTGACCTTTTCGCTGCCAGTTCAACCAGGTAGACGTAATGCCTCAAAGGCTTACGGTGCGCTATCGGTCATATAAGGGACAGACTTGGACACACGATTGATATCTTCCCTAGGCGCTTACAAATTTCAATTACCTGTGTACGAGACACTGAAATGTTATTTCTGCTATCGCGCTGCCTATAGGCTACACTGCCAAGCTGCTACTGACAAAACTGAATTCACTGTTTTATCTGGAGGTTAAAAACACTAAAATGCATTACTATAAATATATATATAGTGAAACATGTCAAAGGCTAGCTTTGTAAGTGCACCTATCGTATGCAATATGCTCCATTTTGTCATAACAGCAAAGCGTGTAACAACAGCTTGTTTTTCACTGCTCACAATATGATGTCGGCGTCGCTGCATTATCCATTCTGGCTTAAGCTTTTAAATCAAAGATTCATATATTACGAGTGAAATGAGGGGTGCATGCTTTAGTTAATTTATGATGTCTTGTTACATCTCAGCTGGAGTTGTTGTCCCAACATTTTCCATTTGCGGTGAATACCTGTTGCTTTGTGAGACGACTACTCAGAATATATTTTAAGTCTTAATAACCAGTGGGACTCTCTGGATTACATGTACAAAGGCAGGTGGGAATGTTGCCTACACACTCCATTAAGCCTTTGCGGACAGTTTAGGCAAAGGCTGCATTCATATGCATTATCTATTAAAACATATATATAAAACCCACTAAAGACCTGTGGGTTTCTGGACTCTGAACAGCGGGAGATGTCAACAGAAGATGTAAACTGCCGGGCCGGATCACCACACAGGGGATTAATCTGTTTCATAAGTACAGGGCTTTACTGAATGAAAACCTCTGCCTACGATATCTGCAGCTCTTCGTGACTAACATGGAATATCGAGCCCGAAGCGCATCAAGGACTTCTGGAGATCTATGCTGAATAATGTATAAACGAGACACTTGGATAAACCAGTGAATTTGCTTGCTCCATCCATTTCCCACAGCCCTGCGCTGCTTGACCTTCCTCTCCATTACCTTCGTTACTGAGCGTTTTCCACGTCAACACAATCAATTTCTGCTCGCTCTGATCCCGATCCGCCTTTCCGCATAAAGCCCGAACACGGCTATTTTTCAGGTGTCATGTGATACGTGGGAGTGGTAAACAGCTGGCAGCGGTCCCCTGGCGGGGTGTCGGCATGGAATACTAACATGTGCGTATTGATTAAGTGTGATTTCATTAGACACGCACCACTGTGAGGAATAGCGGTGGCCTTCACTGACCTTTGTCTCTTCGTACTGTAACTACTGGCTTGATGCGCAGTCAATTCAGCTGTCAGCCATGAAGCACGCGTAGCGAGACTGAATAATAATCAAGCAGCAGACAGACATTTATCCTGAGTGTCAATGGCTGCAACCATCAAACACACCGATCCAAACTTACAAACCACCGAAAGGCATGAAAGACAGATGAACGCTGCAGGGAAATGAATTATACAAGTCTGAACATTTTGTTTGGTCGTACTCTACAAGCCATGACCGGCTTTGAGAGCAAGCCTCCATTCCTTCATAAACTATCCATCCTCCCATACCCATCCTCATCATTAACAGAAAGCTCACAGAGAACACAGATAATTTTCTCCCTTTGCCTCCTCGTCTCACTTCCTATTTGAAGTGAATGCATTCCTGGAGACGCAGCATTCGGCTTATGAGCAGCAGTTGAGGAGATTATGTGTAACTATTTTCTGCAACTCGGTGGAAATAATGCTCGAAATGCTTACCGAAGTCCCCGGGGACGAAGATGTCATAGACACAGCTCTGGCCTCTGGTGTAATTATGTGGGTAGTTTGGCGAGAGCACGGTTCCCTCTGAACCTGTAAAGTGACCTCCGCAGGGAGCTGTGGGGACAGGAAGGGAAGCAACACAGAAACACCGTTAACAAATGTGAAACAACCAGCCTACACACCTGGGGAAATGAGGCAATAAAATGCAATCGGCAAATCCATCTTAACTGGCACAAGTGCACAGATAAGCAGTTTATATCACAAATTGAGATGAAAAGTCACCTTTGAAACTTTCAGCTGCTGACAAATATAATTTCGGCCAGCATACCCAAACATGTTTGACACTTGAGAGGCACTTTGGGGACGGAGGGGGAAGTCGGAGTTGTATTTACAGGGTTAAACCCTAAAAGGGGAAACAACCAGCGAGGAAATTTACTTTTTGTGCCTTCAAAATATCTAAAAAACACCATCGATCAACAAAACACACAATCACAAAAGTTCCACAGCGTGTTTCCAGAAACTTTGTCAGCTAACTACACACACAACAAGTCCAACTGGTTGGTGTGTTGTAGTCCTAATTGATCTGAACATTAGAAAAGACTTCCATGTTAGTATGCAGTAATGCAGAAACCACACCCTTGCATGCTTTCATCCTCCTTTCATCTTAGAGGTTCATGGATGGAAGCCGTGGTTTGCTTGCACCTGCATCTTAAGCCGCTAACGATGCACCTAATTTGCCAAGAGGCCCTCTGATGTAGTCGCCATCAGGTGGGGGATCCTCGCTTGTCAACAAACACACACACATTAGTCGGGGGGGCGACGCCTCATTCACGTGTCACTGCGGTTTTGTCGAGAGGGAGAAGAAGAACAAAAAGCCAACAGAGCCGCTAATGTGGAAAAGATGGATCAGCAATTTATCCGCATTTGCTTTCTTGGAGTAGCGAGAGGCAAGTAATCAAAAATACAGTATGTGATTATGGCGAGAGGGGCTCTGAGTCAAACTGATTAGTCAGGCAGAATGGGAGCCTCGGCGTCGAGGTGGGTGAGGAATCTGGGAACGCTGCTGGTGGGGAGGAGGGCCCACTGGACTGTCAAACGACAGCAGGTGAGAGCGGCCCGGCAGCCAGGCAGGGGCTCTCAGGACGGGCTGTAATGGGTCCATGGTGACAGGTGAGAGTAGTGCTAAGGAGAAGGGGGCACACTGAAACCTGTGAAACCACCCTGTGCTCTGCAGCAACCGCAATGCCCAGAAAGAAGTCTACTGCATATGAAGATACTGAGGAATCAGGTTGCTTTTTAAAGGTGTTCATAGGGCTGGGCGGTATACCGGTTTCAAATTTCCATATGGTATGAATTTTTCATATATACCGTCATACCGGTGCATAGCCGTAACAACTGTTGTTGTAATATATTGTTCACCGTTGAGGGCGCAGGGGGCGGAGCTACTTGTCTTACGTGCATTGAGTTGGAAACATGGTTTTAACTTTAACTTTAACAATTAACTAACACTCTTTAATAGGGTAAAACACCACAACACAACAGTATGTGACACAAACAATTTGGAACACTAATAATTGTACATTTAAACACATTCAAATTACACCGCCAAACTGCATGCTGGGTACAACTCGCCCACTATCACAACAAGAAAACTCTGTCGCCTCATTAAAAAACGGAAAAGAGCGACACAGGAGGAACAAGAGAGACTAAAGATGCACCAACACAACGTGGGCCAGTCTGGAGGGTTTCTGGTTTTGAAAAGTCTGACGTAGATCAGAAAACGATTTATTGCAAAGAAGCTGAACAGGGAGGGACTTAGGACCCAGAGGAATGCAGGTGAAAAAACCCGGCAGAGACAGAACACAGGCCACACAAACAGCTGTTCAGTTGGCCGGGGGTCTTTTCGGCGTCAATGAATTAATGTGTTTGCTCGAAAAAATACCGTGAAACCGCCAGAATCTTACAAAATTCTGTGATATTCATTTTTGGCCATACTCCCAGCCCTAGGTGTTCATGTACACGGTTTAATTTCCAGAGAGCTCAGATTAACCTTCATAATATGAACTTCCAGCCACATGTCCATACATGTATTTCAGCAGCCTTTTCAAAGCACATCATTAACAGAGAGGCTGGATCCGTCTGAAGGGTATTGACCCAGCGCTGATATCTGCTGCCTCTACACAGACATGGGAGCTAATGGAAGCTAATCTAATCTGCTGCATTCAATGGTCGAGATACTAAAATGTGGAAAGACAATGGATTCAATGAAAGGTAAAACATGACAAATTGTAACTGATCAAGTTAACGATTAGAGCCTGACCGCCGCCGATCCCTTGAATGTTGGTATCAAAAGAACCGTGAACAAGACATCTATCGAGTACCGAAACATATTTTTGGCATATCCGTCCTCCAATTCCTCGTTACTCATCGGTCGGTATGTATACACCTGTACAGATGTATCTGTGGAAATCTAATATCAGGCCCCAAATGTATTGATCTGGCTCTAGTTATGAATGTTATAGGCTGAAATGCACAACTTTGTGTCACACCGTGGTCACTGGCCCTCCCTCTTCCTCAGGTGTCACCGGTCTGATCGTCTCCCCTGATTCCCCATCACCCTCATGTGCTTATAGTCTGCGTCTCCCCTTTGTCTTGTGCCAGTGTTTCGTCCTTGTCCGTACACCTAAGCCCTGTTCCACAGCCATAGTCGTTTGTCAAGAGTTTATGCTCAGCCACGTAAGTTGTTTTCGGTTTCCTCCTTGAGAGTGATTTTTTGTTTGAAGTTTCTAGTTTTAGCTTCGTCTTGTTTATTAAGTAGCCGTTTGTTTTGTTTCCCACGAGTTACCTTGCCAGGTCCTAGGTTAGTTAGTGAGATTACATAGCCCATTTATTTTGTCACTCGTCAACGAGGAGCTGAATCCAATAAAGTGCGCTCAGTCCTCATTTTAGTCCAGGCCTGACACTTTGTACATATACACTGGATTCAAGGACATGAAGTTGTTAAACGGATATCATTTCAGCATGATATATATCTATATAGATATATACACTTCTACAATCTTGTACAATTTCCAACTTTTTAAAGTAAACCACGTTTTCCGACTTTGTAAAATACCATCGACGATGTGAAGGGACGGGAGCTGACATATGTTAGAGCCTGAAGCCATTAGATTCAGCCCTAGACTGCTAAGTCATCGGGTCATATTTGGTCTGGAAGTGAAAACACTAAGAGATGCTGATGGACCCTTTAGTGGAGCACATCACCGCAGGGCTGCTACTGTAGGTGAGCATTGAACAGCTCCCGGTGTGAGGGAGGGTGCCCCGGTTCTCCCACTGAATTCTAATTCAGCCTCGGAGTATTAAACTCCTGGGGGGAGGAGCGCCGAGCTTCCTTTAAACTCTGCACATCTCCTCTCCCTGACACTGTGATACTGAAAAGCTTTAGGAAACTGGCACTGTAGGTTTGGCTGTGAATATATTCCAACAACTATTAAAAAAAAAATTAAAAAAAATCTATTGTTGAGCACTTTGAGATTTAAACATAAACTAATTCTGCAGACCAGGTAGCAGACGCCTCTCTTCACCAATTAAACGTTATGGCTTTTATATTTCCCATAAAATACTGAAGTCTTTTATTTTACTATTCCAGGAAGGATTCGTGACGTCTGCTCCTCGCATGTCATGAAAGTATTGATATGGTTTTAACCCGGATTCAGGTTTCTGCACACGCCAATGCAGTTTGGATGTGAAATATTACATGAAATACCCGTTTTGGTAAAAGTGCCGTTAAAGTTTTTGGACCCTACAAAGGCGTTTTAAACCAGACTATAACATAAGCATGTACGGATTAAGTATAATTTGAGCACTAAATGTACTTGCCCTACCACGAAATGCAAATTCCTGCTTTAAGACTTTTTGCTGTTTTGTTTATTAGGTCTATTATCTGTGTTTTTATGTGTGATGAAACTATTAAGCAGCCATCTTGACCAGGAGCCCCCTTGTAAAGGACATTTACAACCTCAGTGGGATTATCCTGGATCAACAGAGATAGTCAGATCAGACTGATAGGGTTCAGTTGTTGGAGATTATATTTGGCAGCTGGGTGTCTTTTGGAGAAAAGGGCTAGTGATGTGGAATTAAATTGAATTAACCCTTTGTAAAACTATATTGTCTATTGTTTCAAGTTATAGTTTTAGAAACTGTATTAACCAGTTTAATGTAAATTACCTTTTGGGGGTGTTATAAAAAAATAAATACACACACAACCTGTGATCTGACATGGACAAGAGTGTGTTTGTACGCATAGTTTCAGACACTGAGGTTGTGTTAAATGTAGTTTAATCTACACTATGAATTTTGACTCCTTTTGGTTCATTTGTCAAGACCTCACCAGCCTAAAGCCCCGAAAATGTCTCGGATATAAGTTCACATTGTGTCCTTCACACCTTTTTGTAATCTTATTTACACATATGAACATTAACTATATGATTTAAGTGCACTACAGCGCTGAGAAATGCATTCTGGGAGGGGCGTTAACGCCACACATGTCCTCCTGGTCACATGGTATCAAACAGTTCTCTTGTGTTGCGGCTCACCTTGACAGCTTGGCTTGGTCCGGTCCCACTCGGGCCTCTTGCTGTTGCCCATGACGCATGTGAGCGTGGAGTAGCCCTGCAGCAGGTATCCGGCCTCACAGTGAAACGTCACCATGGAGCCCAGCTTGTAGTCGGTACCCATTCGGGAGCCATTCATCACATTCCCCGGATCAAAACACGCCTCTCGCAGTTTTGCTGCCAATCAAAAGAACAAAGCGTTTAGAAAAAGGACAAAACAAGACAGGTTTCCAACTAATAGGACTAAGAGGCTGCAAGTCATAACATAACATGGTAAACATGGTGGAAATGGATACAGGCAAATTAATGAAAGGCTATTCTCACAGCTTACATTGTAAACAGTGTTTGTGTATAGTAGCCAACTTCAAAGACTTTATCTGCAGAGTCATTTGTATATGCATCCAACTAAATCCCCTGTTGTAACATTCTGTGAAAATGCATAAAAGTCCCACTTGCTCAGCCCGACAGGATACCTTTGTACTCCAAATGAAAGCCGGTGTAGCTCACAGAGCCGTCGCTGCGAAATGCCAAGTACATGAAGTTGGAAGTGCTCTCAATCTTCTCAGGAAGTTTACTGTCTTGGAAACTGCCAATCAGATGAGCGCTGCTGTCGGACCCATCGTAGATGTACAAGAAATCATAGTTGGGCTCGATACTGAAGCTGTGACAAAGGGACAGAAGCAGAAATTAGATAACGTGGTCGCTGTCTTAACCGGTGGATTGTACAGATTGTGTGAGAGAATTAGAGTGCGTTACGATCCCAAAATGCAAGTGTGCACCACAGAGCTAGAAGTGAGTCATGCCAAGCGATTTGTTTTGCATCTCCAGACAAAGAGATAAAAAAAGATATCTCCCCCAAGAGGTGAGAAGAGATTAAATTGTTGTGACACTGCACTGGCACAAAATCTTCCCAGACGGCAATGGCAACGCAGTGTGAAAAGATCGTTTCATATCGTAGCGCTGTATATCAAATCACATGCCGCAGTGAGGGAGAGGGGAGCGTTTGTTTTCAAAAATAATGAGCATGGTTTATGACAAAAATGTAAATAGCTCGGAGATAATTGCGTTTGAGTTGGATCAAGGCAACTCCAATTTGAAATCATAACTCCATCCTTTCATTCGGCGTCCCCGAGGGAGACGCCGCATTGTGCTCGGCGCCACTCGGTGTTTGTTTTGAAGGACAAAGTTGAAAAAGAAAACACCTCGAGAAGAGGGAAAGAGTGGGTGTGCTCACGCTCCTTCTCCAGCCCTTCGTGAAACGACTGCAGAAATAATACTCAGTCAAGAGCAACACGGCCCGTGAAAGGTGCCCTCGGGCCCATCTGTGGGTTTGCTCTGCCAGGATTGCTGCTACATATTTAGATTGCAATTAATAATGCAGCGTGTATGGTCTGAGTAGCATTCAGCCGAGGAAACGAGTGGCAGCAATGTACAGTATTCATCCAGAAATCATATTTCACCACACGTCATCCTATGTATTTGTTGCTCTCCCCGCTATCTCCCAACACACCTGGACTCAAACTCAGGTCCTCTGCTTAACACACATGGCCACCTTTGCTCAATACCGTGATGTTATAGCTGGTTCCACTGCAGAAAACAAGCAATTCCAAAGCACCAGCTGAGCCGCTGTGCCTCCTTTCTGTTTCAGCTCGGTTACAAACATACCACGGGTTTGGGGAGAGCTTCATCTCGTGGGCTACTGGACCGTGCACTCAAAAGGACAGACTACCTTACTGGAGCTGCTGTTCATATCCTGTAGAAACAGTGTGTTTATGTCTGCTGATAAAAATGGTGTGAGGAATGTGTCAAACCCCGGTGCTTGACAATTTAAAAAGATAAAGATGCCGGTCTTCTTTTATTTCATCTGACCCATTTAGACGTCCAGTGTCTGGACTGAACGCAGCTGAAGAAAGTGAAATGACGTCGTAGCAGCTCGCGTCACCTGATGAAAGCCAAGGAAATGACATAGTCGGAGTGGACAGCGATGAGCCAGTCGCAGTCCTTGCTGTGTGGGTAGGGGTGTGGGTAGTTGGGAGAGAGGATGAATCCTGAAGATCCCGTCACATTTCCACCACAAGGAGCTTGAGAGATAAAAAAGAAAAGAAAGAGGAAGAGATGGATCAATAAGTGCCCACAGTGGTCACAAAGACAGCCTTTGAGTGTGCCGGGCCAGTAAGGGTTGAATCATTGTAGGTTATTAAATATTATTGACTCAGATTGCATGACCTTTGTTGACCTTCATCCGCAACAACTGTGAGGTACTGCAACGGCATCAGGTCAAAAGCAACTGCATTAGAAAGACTTCGCCATCATTCCCCATTATGATTACAAGAGCTATATTTACTGACCATTGGCATTCTGGGACATTTTCCAATTAATTTCTGTTTTATTGTGCGTTACACAGGTCGACACAAACACAAACACGTCTCCCTGTGTAGTTGTACATATCAGGGAAGCATTAGTTAGGATAAATATGGGGAATGAACATATAAAATAAATAAATAATAATATAAATAATTCAAGCAGAAAATGGATCTCAGTAGTTTTTTTATTATTCTTTATTTAGACTTCTGCGACTGTTCAATGCTTGTCATGTTATTATCTTGATAATGTTGTATTCTGTTTATTGACATTTAACTTTTGGATTTCATTAAGACTGCGTCAGATATGTAACTCACAATGTATTAAGACAAATTAATCAATTAAGGCACACAGACATTTCTGCTCCAGGATTTTGCTGGATGGATTACGTCTAAATGATTTTAATTTCCAGGACGTTTTGTAATGCCTCAGCTTCTCAGAGGAAACTCTCTGGGCCTAAATCTTAAAGCCCTTCGTGAGGCTTTACTTGTCGTTCTCTGGGTTTGATGGATGAACTCAACGTTTCACTCTGAGGAAGTTGCTCTTATGTGGTTACAGAAAGTTTGAAAAGTTTGCACTGCTTCTGATGCGATTACATTATTCTGAGACACGAGATCTTACACCAGAGGAATGCCGAGCTCTTTCCTGGCCAGCGCAAAAAATACACAGTTAGACCTTCTGGCAGCAACATCAAGGTTTCTCTGGACCTACTTAGTGTAATTATTTATAATTGCATTGTTAAGTAATTAGCTGTTAAGCTTCTATAAGACAACGTGTTGGGAGACGTGCAGCTACAGAAGTGGATTTGTCGACATAAGAGTTGGCAGCGACTCCAACGTATCTGAAGGGTCCTGTTTATCCTGCACATATTCTTAAGACATCAGTGAGGGAGACTTATAGTCTCTGCTTCAGCCAGTTAATAGAAAAACTCTCCATCTCGTTCCCTCTGATCCCCTACACCTCCCTCCAATCCATACCCCTCCCTCCATCTCCCCCTATCTCCCCCGTTCTCACCGATGCAGCTTGGAGGGCTGGGTTGCCAGTAGTATCTATTTTCCACTTGGATGCAGGTGATTCTGCTCTCCCCCTGCAATTCATATCCCGGATCACAAGAGAAGGTCACCAAGTCACCGGGCTCCCGCCCTTCCCCGTTGCGACTACCATTCATGGGAATGCCTGGGTCTCTGCAAGCTGTCGCCAGCGAACCTGAAGGACAAGCACACACACACACACACACACACACACACACACACACATATGAGCACACACGTGCATGCAGAGTAAAGGGAATCAATGAGTGCACGAGAGAACACACATACACACAAGGAGTTTCATATCGTACGGTAAACAGCTGTCAAGCTGCAAACAGAGTGAGTCCACAGAGCAGATTACTGCCTGATATCAGGCAGAATCCTGCTGTGTTTTCCTAATCCGTTTTCCTTAACCACAGCTGCAGAGCCCAGAGCTGCGAGAGTGATCTGGTCAAATCTGATGGAGCCTTCAAATATTCTCCATCTTGACAGATTTTATTGAGAGACTTAACACAGTTAAGTATATTGCGGTTTTGGTGGTGTTGCGTTTTTTTTCTCAAAAACACAAACGTATCAAGAAAAGTTGTATAAGTACACAAGGAATACATGCTGAGAAAAGTCATATTGTATATGATGCCATTAACAGATGACATACTCGGCACAATACATCCGATTATCCGTTTTCAAAAAGAAGGTGCAAAAGAAATCAGTCAATCAGTTGAAGCGCTGAACAAAGAGGTAATAGAGACACTTAACCTCATTTCTACATATATGATGGAAGAATGTGTAACTTCATCTTCAGAATTATGGTTTAAAGGATCATTTCACACGAAGAAAAATGGTTTCTTCTAATTGTTCTCAAAGATATCCTGGGTAGCATCCACAGGACACTGTCACTCATTGAAGGTCTGCAGAAGCTTAACGCAACACGGTTTTGGTTCTGAAAACTCCTCGCCTGAGGCACAGTAGGTATTTAAGTGCAGTATACATCTCCAAAAATTGATTCCAGCTTCAAAAGCACGCAAAGAATACAGACCCATCACACATACAGCATACAGCACACATGAGGCGTTACGGTGGCGCGTGGCTTTGAAACTATTCATCAGCAGAGCGTGCAGACGGCCTGAGCACACAGACAGCAGTGAACTGGTAAAGATTACATCCAATACTGAGTGGGCCACCAGGAGGAAAAGTTCAAATTACAAGCTGCACCATTCCTTGGGTTTGATAAGTTTACATGATGTGGGGACATGCTGCTTGGACGTGGTTTTAACCTTTGACCTTCTACTTTCATGCTCAGCATGCTCTGTGGGGACAAACTCTGCATCGTAATAAGGGACAACAAATGTAATTAGGTTGAATTTCATAGAAAGGTACGACAAAACTATCCCGTGAGGCCGTGAACAACCTTCATGTACCCACATAAGCAAGTGAAGTACCTGATGATTTCCCACTCCTCAGAAGGACTCACTAACACATTACAGGGAACGTCTACAGTACAAAAAGTAGTGGGAAGGAAACTCACTGGAGAAGTCGATGGCGAAGCCGGACTTGGTGATGTAAAAGTCGGTCTCGAACTGAATGGTGACCACGTTGAGCGTGGAGTGGATCCCCTCGGGCAGCAGCGAGCCGCTGACCTCCTGCAGAGACATGTCGTTGTCGGGGGGCCCGTCCCAGACCTTCAAGATGTCGTGGGACGCCTCGGTGTCAAAGGCCAGGAACTGGAGGCTGGGAGGCGAGCACAGAGAGGAGACCGGTCACGTATAATCAGACGGAAATGAATGAGCCACATATGTATTCATACGGAGTTGAATTATTGACACTTGCATAACTGAAACACTTGTTGTCAGGGAGGCAAAATGAGTGCTGAACTTAGTTTGAATTGAGTTTAAAGCAGAGCTCTGTCTAGAAACTGGGCTCTCATGCTTTTGGGTATTTCAGTGGAGATTTGGTATCATCAATCAATTTCTGCCAAAGTTAGAAATCCGAGAGCACAGACTTATCAGCGATCTCCAGAGGTGTGGACTCGAGTCATGTGACTTGGAATCGAGTCAGACTCGAGTCATGAATTTGATGACTTCAGACTCGACTCGACAAAATGTACAAAGACTTGCAACTCGACTTGGACTTTAACATCAATGACTCGTGACTTCACTTGGACTTGCGCCTTTTGACTCGAGAAGACTTGCTACTTCCCATGAAAACTGGGGAAGAAAATGTTCACACGGCCACGCCGCTCTCAGTTTATCTGCATCTGTGAAAAAAATGTGCACCACCTGTATGCATGCAGAGAGCACGCGCGCTGCCTGCACGACATCCAATCACTGTAGTCCCACGTTGTTTTGATGTGACAGTATCTAAGCAGGCACGTTGCAAGACAACCAATGAAGCACAAGCAACAACGCGCCAGTTGGCAAAATGATACCGAAGATAGTTTCGTTTGGCTATAAAAATTACGAGCTAATCGACAAAAAAAGAGTTGCAATTTGCAAAACATGCGGGTCGAAGATTACAGACGGAGCTGCCACAACGTCCAACTTTGTTCGACACCTGAAGTTGCACAAAGAAAGGTAAGTTTTGAACGAATGCTAAGCACCTTATCGGATGTACCGTAACTTACTAGCTAGCTGCTGCATATTTACTGTATCAACGAGAGAGTAAACGCACGTCTCCCTTGCTGGTTCATGCTTACAAAAATAGGGATTTTTTAACCCTGATTATATGAGGTACATGAGTGTAGCACACTCAGATGGAAAACCTCGCCAACATCATGTCAACGTCCGTTTTAAAGTACCATAACACAGTCACAGTAGATCCACCATTAGCCTTCCCTTTTCATATTAGGGGTTGTATTCGCTATAACTACCGCCTCGCTATACGGGCGCAGGGTCTGTTATCAAGAAATAACAGACCGCATTCTACATTGGAATTCAACCAAGCCATGTAATAAAATAAAATAACGATTATAGTAGTAATGTTCAGAGATGCAATAGATTATTATAGTGCAGTTCTTAACTAATGGGAATATTGTTTAGCTTGTTTTTGGTTTACTTTAGTTATTTAATTTATTCAATTATTTTGTTTTGCTATACTTTTCATGCCAACTTGCCATGGCCCCCCTAGCACCTCCTCGCGGCACCCAGGGGTCCCTGTCCCCACTTTGAAAACCACTGCTATAAAGCATATGACTTCAGTTGCTTGAGAGAAAGGGCTTTCTTATGACTTTTGAAGCAGTGAAAATGTTCTTAATATTGCATACACTGAAACTGAAATGTATTATCGTATACCGTAGTGTACAATAGACAATGAATATTAACACAACAACATTGATATGAGTAAAGAGTATTTTCTCTGTTACAGGTATGAAGAATCAGCCATGGTGGCATCATTCTGCGTCCCCATCGTGCACAAATGACTGACAGACTTTTGGCCAATTTGATCTTTTGCAAATGCAATGCAGTATAGGGGCCTCCCTCCACCTGTCCACAGCACGCATGCGCTCACACACTCACTCTCTGCTCATCACCTGTCCACACAGCTCACTCACTCTCTGCTCATCACCTGTCCACACAGCTCACTCACTCTCTGCTCATCACCTGTCCACACAGCTCACTCACTCACTCTCTGCTCATCACCTGTCCACACAGCTCACTCAAGTCTCTATGGAGTCATTCCAGTTATATTATCAGGTTGGTCCAGTTTTTCAGAAGTGATCATTTTGAGGAGTGAGGATTTTATTGATGACATGTTTAAAAAAGTTCAGGCTAAAAGGACCCATGTCTATTTGAAAGTTAAACTGTTTTGCAATATGAGGTCAATACAATACAGGACTGAAGTTGCTGTGCATTGTTCTAGTGCAATATGCTGTTGAAATACAAGCATTTTTTGTGAAAATGTTTACTGTATTTGATTAATGTCATTGTATAAAAAGAGGTTTAAATAAATACAAATCTTACAGACATACATGATTTGTATACATTTTATTTCTGTGGTAAGAGGACTTGAAATGACTCGAAACTAAAATGGTAGGACTTTGGACTCGACTTGAGACTTGTTGGCTTTGACTTGTGACTCGACTCGGGACTTGCCTCATCTTTGACTCGACTTGACTTGGGACTCGAGGGCAAAGACTTGAGACTTACTTGTGACTTGCATAACAATGACTTTGTCCCACCTCTGGCGATCTCATCAAGAGGCAGCCTGAAGCGCTTCTTCTGACAAAGAATGTGCGGCTGACTTTATGAAATCATACCATGTTTACTTCGACCTCTAAGCCCAAATGGGTTTTATTCCTCAGTAATACTCGGAGCTCTCAACCAGAAAAAAAAAGAAAATGCTTCCTTGTCCCTGGAAAGTTCCCCTGGGTGCTGTCAGTGTCTACAAAGTCTCTCCCGTCGTTGTTAATGGAGCGGCTGCAGGCCGTTTCTCTTGATGGCATCTAGTTTGAGAGGAGAATTTGTAATGCTTGAAATCCTAACTGAACTTCTGAACTGAACTTTCACGGTCAAGGTCAAGTTATGATGACCTCGGTCAATTTAGGATGAATTTAAATCGACTCAAATCATTTACGAGATATTTCCCTTGTGCAGTCTTCATGTAAGCGGCTATCTTATTGTTATTATTAGTGTCTTATTGTGTCTATGTAGATCTTTAACAGACCAATAATGAACGAGTAATGGTGCCAAATACAATGAAAATATTTTTGATCAATTATTTAACATTCTTAATTAAATTATTCAATCTGCATGTATTGTGTGACCGTGTTAACAGCAACTTGAGTTACCTGACAATGTTGCCAGAGTTGACCTCAATGGTCCAGGTGCACCTCAGGTTGTTGTCGTAGGGGAAGGGATACCCCGGAGAGAGGATACGTCCCGTGGACTCGCCCTCGAAACTCCCGCCGCACTCCGCTGCACGCAAACACACGTGAACGGACACGAAATTACAACAACAACAAAAAATGCAAACTCACAAGTGGAAATAGAGACACACTCACACAAGCGAACAGTATGCTGGAACCAAATACAGAAAAATAAAAATGCTGCCCGAAATCACTGAAGCTCAGAGTCTACAAAGAGGACTAATGAGCAACAGTTTAGGCTCTGCTGAAAATGAACAATTTTCTTTTTTTCCAGCAGGTAAACAGGAACTTCCTGGCTGAGCAGAAATACTCACAGATTCAAAACTTGTTTTGCCTCCAAGTATGCCTTCTAATGATGCCATTAATTACCTTTAAAAAGACCAGGCAACGTATGGGCTGAGCTTCCACCTGCAGCGAGGACACTGCTACAACTGCTAATGAAGGAACATCTTATCATTCGATCTATGTTGTCTCTCCCCCGGCTATCGTTTCGCTTTCTATATTACAGAACAAACGGCACTTAATTAATAGCAGAATTGCATAGATGGCGACGGTGGTAGGCTATAATCAGTATCATAACGCAGGCAAATGTAAAAGTCCTCGACAGGGGCGAAGATGTGGCCCTGGAGGAATGGCTGGAAATCACATTTCCCATTCAGCGCACAGAAACATAGCTCACTATTAATATTGACCATTCAGCGATCCAGCGCTGTTAACGAGTTAATCAATAGACTGTTTTATTTATTTTTTTGGTGATGGTATTGAACAATGAAAAAAGGGAACAAATGCATGTTTCATTGAAAAAGGCGGTTCGACACGTTGGCATTTAAAGTGCAATTCTGCACACATCAGGGATTTATGAATCCATTTTTACCTTGATCCATCACCGCTAGACATCAAGGAACAGACACCGTCACAACACCTTCCAGACTCGAGCAGCAGGTAATAGCTTTATCATTTCTCTGTCTCAGCAGATTTTGAATATGAAAGGACAGCCGAGCCTGCACATCATGTCCATGACTCAATCGGATGCGAATACCCTGATCATTTTGCCTTTACTCCTCGAAATAAGTGCTAAATCAATGGCTTGTGGATTCAAGCATCTAAGTAGCACGAACTATGAATTAAACAGAGTCATAACAATACAGTAAAAGTTTAATTGCAATTCAGATTGCTTCACTGTGGCGTGCATAATGACTCTATCCAGCAATACCAGAACGCACAGAGAGATCAATGACTTAAAATAAAACAGAGCGCTTCATATTCACTAACAAAATGCCAAGCAGTATATTTTTCTTTCAACACAGTTAAATGAAGTAGATACCATGTTGGGATAAATCCTCAGGATTAAAACCTAGCTGAGCAATGTTGACAGTGTGCCTGGACTGAATAACAAGAAGGAGAGCGAGAGCAAAGATGGTGATGAAGCAGCACACGGACAGGGACAGGACAGGATTACCTATACATGACGGCAGGTTGTTGTCCCATGCCCTGCGATCCCCAGTCATGCACCGGAGGACGCCCCGGCCGTGCAGGGTGTAGCCCTGGTCGCAGCCGAAGGTGATGGCGCTCCCAGCAAAGTGACCCTGGTCGTCCACTTTGAAGCCGAACTGCGGCACACCTGGGTCATCGCAGTGGGAGAGCTCGAAGCCTGGACGAGTGGCACAGGAGAGGGAGAGGAAGATGAGAATGATAAAATATGAAGACCATTATTACACTGTGTCCACATGCCAAGTTCCCATTTATCTGCGTTGTAAAAAGAGCTACCGATTAAGCTTTGAGATTTAAATTTGGGGGCTGGACTAACATTCCCGTTATACTACTTGGCAATAAAAGGTTCCTTTTGGACAGAGAGCACAATTAAACGTTCACTCGATTGCGGGAATTTACCGCGACGGAGGACCGGCCCATCCGCTCGTAAGACCGCGAGGCCGGTGCGAAGGAAATCAAATAAACAAGCCACAAAACAAGGAACCGCTGCAATAACTCTCTGGCTCACCGTGTATGAACTCGGGCCACGGCCGTTATATGAGTTCTTCTGTTTGGGGCGCTAAAGGGAAGTGTTCTGCTATGCAGCGACAGTGGCCGCACATAAACCCAGCAGTGCTGATTTACGCTCTCTTCTCACAGCGAGGTCCGCGCCCATGCCAGATGTGATGGCGGTATTGCAAGTGTCACGCCTGGCGTAAATCTCCAGCAGTTACTGCTCACATTTAGAAAATTACCTCCCCATTTTTGGTGAGAAGAGTGGTGAAAAACATGGTTCGATTCCCTGTTCAGACTAGATTTAAGCCGCCCGTGCCACACCCTCTGCCTGCCCTCGGCCATCATGTTGGAGGGAGACATTCAATCAGCTACAAGTTAGGATCGCACTTGATAAATAAAGAGCGCCGCTTTACACGCCGTGACATTTACCTCGTGCACATCCGTGGAAAAACAAGAAATGAAATCCAATCACGTGATACTTTATTACAGCTAATTCTGTAACCAGCCACCTCGTAATTAAACCAACATTTTGTCTGAGCTAATTGTGGTAACATTTAGATGCTGATGGCAATTATTTAGCCGTTGTAAACGACTCCATATAACTGATTGATGTGCATTTTGTTATTGTTTTTGTAATGCACTATAGTAAAACTGTTGTTTCATGTGAGCTATAGTATAACGGGTTGCACCTGGAACATTTGGTGTAATTATCACAGACAGAAAATTGCCAGTGTGGACCGACTTACTGCAAGTTAGCTAAAAAACTTTTTTTGCTTTCATACTGCTGAAGTCAAAACAGCACTTGGCCTGCTGCCAATTTCACTAACTATGCTGAATTCTACCTTAAAAAAAACAAAACCCACTGGAAGACGAAAAGAATTCAGAGAGCTCAATTGCAGGTGAAACACAAAAACACTTTAAATTGGACCGCAAAATGCAGCGTCACCAAAACATCCCGGCGTCACAGTAATAAATTAGAACCGGTTAGCAACAATACGCAGTCAGCAAGGCAATTAGGGGGAGAAACAAAACCCATCTATTACTGGCACGCTGCATGCTGCATGTACTACACACGCACACACGCTTTGCTATCGCACACACAAACACGCTGATTTCAAACAAAACCAACAATAATTCACCTGTTTTAACAAGGTACAGTTAGGCAGGCATGAGCGCTAATTGCAGAGGGGGGTGGGCAATGAAAAAGGAGGGACGAGGGATTCACATCAAGAGAAGCCGAGGGGGCGAGAGAGAGAGAGAGAGAGAGAGAGAGAGAGCGGAAAGAAAGAAAAACGCTAATTCCCCTGCAGGAACGGCACGGAAACACCATGCTGTGTTTAATGGATACCCTGACAGTGAAAGACACACCGGGTGAGGGTCAATTAAAATGTTCTTTAAAATTCTGCTCCTTGAAATGCCCGGCTCCCGAAGTGAGGCCAAATTTGCTGTTTTTTGGAGAAGCTTTCGGGCCCTCCTCCTCCTCCTCCTCCTCTCCTCCTCCTCCCCCCCCCCCGGGGAGAAGAAATGTGACTCACTGTGGTACATGAGCCTGAACCCCGCCGCCGTCGCCTCCTGGTCGGAGTAAAACTCGAGCCACAGATAGTTGGAGGTGCTGGTGAGGGACAGGCCCTGCATGGAGGTGCCCGTGTATGAGCCCAGGAGCGAGGACGCACCATCTTTACCGTCGTACACCTGGAAGAACGACGTGATGGATTTAAAAAAACCCACGATGAAGTAAAATTAGAATATTAAGAATTAAATATTAATGCTGAAGAAAGATTCACAGTTAAAATAAAGGAGCTTTTAATACTTCTTCTCTGTTTTATCTATTGGAAACCAATGTCCTGGATGGGATGTTTTTATTGGAGTGACCATAATTATCAACCAAATATTATACTGGAACTACAATTCAATGAATGTAGAAGCAGAGCATTCCCCAAGCAAAGAGTAAGGTACTTACATTGTTGGTTTTTTAGTCATATAATTGCATTTTTTCACAGATTTCTTTATTTTATCCTCGTGCCTAATGGAACTTATTTGTTGAAGAAGGACCATTTCAAATTCATATGAATTCCCAGCAGTAAACCTATTATTTCTGTTTTGATGGAGATCTGGCTTGTTTTTCCCCTTCTTCCAGTCACTTTCGCTCTCTATAAACATGTTTTTACATTTCAGATGTTCACAAAACGAGTACACAAGATTACTGTCGACACAACTCCCACACCAGACACGCTGATAGTGGAAACAATGATCTGTTAATTGGAGCATTAGACCAGACATCTGCATCCCAAAAAGAGTGCATTCCAGCTGTGAAGTGGAGGCTACGAAGTCGTTTGCATCACATTTGTGGTGCTTGCCGAAACTGTTAAAAAGCCCCTGAGCAAAGAAATGAATCCCTTCCTGCCCAAAGGAAGCTGCTGTGTGACCTACGCTCTGACTTTCAAGACAAAACAAGTCTCCTTTCTGCCCGGAGCTTTCCACTAAACACTTTTCTTCTGGTTTCCTGGTGCTGTGTGAAATTAAACGAGCACCAGGACCTGCCTCTTGTACTTGACCGCTAATTAAACAATGCCAACCATTGATTTGACTCAAGTTATTAACCGACGTTGTTGGTTCTCACCTTGAGGACGTCGCTTTGGGCGAGTCGAAAGCTGCCGGCGGTGATGTTGATGCCTTTGCCCGTTTGCACCCGGATGCTGTACACACACTCGTGGCTGTTGTCATAGTTCATCGGATAGTTTGGGGACAGAATGACGCCCTCGTTGTTGGAGACGGTTGATCCGCACTCCGCTGCAATGAAACAAACACAAACAAAAAATGATTATTGTATTTGTTTTACTTAAAAACAAGAGCATGCATGCTTTAAAACTCATTACCAATTAAATGAAGTCACTACCTGCACTTCATGAATATTTTTGAGATTTGTTTCCATGCACTAAAAGGTACGTCACAGCGGTCCTTCATCACAAGGTTATTAAAACTAAGGCTGAGCCGCGACCTCTGACCCCTCAGGTCCTCTTGTGCTCGGCCTCACAGAGAATATACCAGTTTGTCACCTATTTACATTTAATTTGAGAGAGCTTAAGTCTCCTCTCTCATACAAAGTAAGTCTACTAACGACTTTTTATTGTATTTAATGAGACGATCTGTGTTCTGATTACTTTATTTTTCATTATACAATAAATTCAAGGCGACTAGAGAAGCTGTCTAGCTCACTATCATGACGGAAGTGACAAATGGAGCCTGCTTTAAAAAACACTTTATTATCATGTAAGAGAGAAATCACTCACTCAGGTTTGGCATTATCTAAAATGTATTTATCCTCTACTTATGTAGGAGGACCTGATGACTTAGCATTACCTTTAGAAGATTGTTGGCCATGAAAATGTCCTTTTGTCCCTTGTAGCTGGAACAGGTTTGAATTATACAATGCCTCGCTATGAAAGGACGAGATCTCTGGAGTCCTAAAATGTGTTAATTAATTCATGTGTAAATTGAATGTAGTTTCTCTGGGACAAAACAAGTGTAATTTCTTTTAATAAAATTCATTACAGTCACTTCACCTGACCTTGAAACACCTTTCAGTGGAGAAAAGTGATGAAAGGAGAGTTTGAAAGGGGCTGAATTTGAAATTGAGAGCATATCTATTGCCTCTTAACGGCTCTCAACATGGCGACGGCTAAAGGTGCTAACGGTGAAAACCGGTCCTCCTGAATGTGTGCAGTTATATTAACGCTCTGAATATTATTTATAGAAGCTTTCTTAACCTAGCAGCTCACATCGATATTAATTACAGGTCTGAGCTTTTAATTGTGGTCTACTTAACAAAATCCACAGAGTTCTTCAGATCTCATATCTGTGCCAAATACATCTGAAACATGACATTCTGCAACACACACATGCACGAACGTAAAACGTAATAAAAAGCAGCTGACCACGTACCCACACACCTTGGCAGAGGGGCGCTCCACATGCGACGGCCACCCCCCAAGCACACTATCTGCCTCGCCCCCTGCAGGCGGTATCCCGTGTTGCAGTCGAAGGCCAGCGAGTCGCCGATGCCAAACCTGGAGCCCGTGTGCCAGCCAAACTGGGGCGTCCCCGGGTTCTGACAGGGTTCGAGATCGTACTCTGGAAGCAAATACATGTACAGTGCATCATTCATACTCCATTAGAATGATCGGTTGCTTATACTTGTCATTGATAATCATCTCCAAGGAAAATAAAAACAGCCCGTTCTCTTGCTCAAGTCAATGAAACCGAGTTCATCCAAAGGAAGCCGTGTCGTAGCTCATGGAGATTAACGGCCTTGCTCAAGGACACTTCCTCAGGTTGGGATCCGAGCCAAAAAGCTTGAACCCTGCACGCCTGGATGAAGGATGGGCTCTCCACAAACTAGGCCACTCTGCGTGGGATATTATCATACATGGGCTGTGGGTGGCCTTATCATCTGAGATGTGGACGGCACTCCGGCCGTGCAGGAAGAAAAAATGTCTGCTAGCAGCATTGCATGGAACTAAGTACAACTATTGATTTCACCAGAGCGAAGCAGCACCTCAGGCTGTGACCCGACAGCGTTGGAGAATTTTATCAAAAGGTCGTGAAAGGTTAAAAAAAAAAATATTATTCCAATCAAGAAATCTATAGATGCTAATTACAGTGCGTGCAAGGTCACACACACACACACTCTCTCAAACTAAATTTCATGAATATTCATGGCTGCATAAGTTATGCTTCACTTCAGCGAACAGCAGGCAAACATTTAGCCAGCATGCTCATGAAGCGCCTCTCTCTCCCTCTCTCTCTTTGTCTACTTTACTACATCTCTCTCACCATCCTTCTTCCTCCCTCCCTCTCTCTCTCCGCCCTCTCCATCAACTCTGCTCACTCAGCATCACCATCTGTCTCATCTCTTTTTTTTCCTCACTACCCCCCCTCCCATCTCCACCTCCCTCTCCATTTCCCCTTTCCTTGATCTCTGCATGGGGGGGCCCATTATTCACACACACACACACACACACACACACACACACACACACACACACACACACACACACAATTCCCATCACGGTCAGACAGCCTCCACCTGCGTGACCTCGTCGTCTCCAAATTATCCTCCTCCGGTGGGCGCAGCCTGTGGCGTGGTCCGCCTCTGGGTCCGCCTCCGGGTCCGCCTCCCTCTCTCTCTGACCGACACATCCTCCTCACGCATTACGTTGTGCGCGCTTTAGGAAAGCACAGCGCTTTAGGAAAGCACAGGGCTTTAGATCTCGTCTTTAAACAAGCCCTCTCTCTCCTTCCTGTCGCTCCACCTCACAACTCCACCCACGGTGCTTCCAGCATCCTCACTCCACCCGATTCATCTTCCGTCCCCTTGCAAGGCTTCACTCACCCATCCTGTCTACAACCCTTACCAGCACTCCTACAGGCAGAATCCATATATGCGGCCGTACCAGAGAAAGAGATGTTGAACCCCTGCAGCGATATGGAGAAGTCAGAAATGAAGCGGAGCTGGGCCTTGAAGTTCCCATACAGGCCGGCGTTAACCGGCGAGGGCCTCTCTGAGCCGGTGAGCCGAGCCAGGGGCTGGGCGAAGCTGCCGTTTTCTGTTATCAGAAGGTAGTCATGGTGATCCTCCAGGTGGAAGGAGTAAAATGTGAATTGCACACCTTGGGAGGAGAAAATAAGACCAGCGTGAGACTTGTTCAGGAAAATATAAAAGAAGTACTGATGTCGGCTATGGAAAAAGATTTCTATAGAATATGCATTGCATATATTTGATGTTTTTCATGCCCATATGGACCCGTCAGGTTAAGAAATGTATTTTCTGTTTACATTGTAGGACACAGAATAAAAAGCATTGCAACAACCTCGAACTGAATATGAATTTTATTCAATTTAAATGTAGGCTATCGTTTTAAAACGTCATTATCATGATTAAAAATCAGTTGTATTCATTTGGCTTTAGCTTGCAGAAACATCCATCTGCAATACGCATTTTTCCTTCATTAAATAATAAATGCTATAATCCTTACAGCGGCACTGTGAGCATACTGAAATGAATCCTAGTAAAATTATACTAAAATGAAGGAGGTGGGGGGGAGGAACATCTGACACATAATAAGAGACACAAAAAAGATTAAAGGCAATTTCAAAATGCAAAGTGAATAGCAAACTCGCAGGGAAAAGGAAAAAAAAAAGGGAAGATGATTTTCACAGATTAAAACTATATGTAATTAAAGAAGTGTGGCTTTTCCTCCCCTCATGTGCATTAGTCCCAGTCTTTGGTCTGCCGTCATTAAAACCTGACGACAACTGGCCTCGCTGGCTAATTATACGGAGAGAACACAAGCAAAGGCAGAAAATCTGCTACGGCAGCAATTATTATTATTATTATTTAACTTTAAGGTTGGGATAGAAGCTCTGGGTCTGAACACCCGGCGTCTATCTCTTCTTCGTTCCTTCCACGACGGCCAGTTGGCGGCTTTTCAGTACAATACGCACGCTGCCATTTTTAATGCCATCTGTTGAATCTGACTTCACAATGTCCTCCACCATGTTTGGCTCTCTTGATAAAGAAAGTCCCAAATGTCCATAACATAAATAACATAATGAAATGATTGATTGTGCTCTGTAGAAGAGCAATTATATTACAGGAGTCAAGCCAAATGATCAATTTATCAGGACCCGTCCCCGTGTGAGGGGGCATCCAAGTATTTTAATATAGTCCGGGATGTTGGTAATTACAAAGTAGAGCAGTTACATAGCTGCCACCCCTAAAGATGGATGGTCAGTAGCCACAGGACACAAATACTCAAGATCAGTGCATGACAAGAGATGCATTACCTGTAATGAACAGCATCTAAAGAAGAGGTGCATTATGGGGACATTCACTCTAATGTGTGGTTGTGATTAAACCCTCTAACCTCTAAAATGTTAAAATGTGTTTCCGGGAACTTCAATCTCAAACGGGGATCCTCGGACTTCCCGGCTTTTGCTCAGCTGCGCTGTGTGAATTGAGGCCGTGCCTCTCCAAATCATATTTAATCAGCTGAATTTGGCCCTGATTAAAAATGTGATATGCAATAGCTTATTTTCATCACTCATATATCTAGAATTAATTTAATTTGTTTATCATGCTTCAGGGTTTTAGGTGAGGTCTATGCAGGGGTTTTTTATATGTTTATGAGGTTTGATTGCTAATTGCCCCACACTAAGTTAATTTGGCATTTTTAATAACTTACACCCTATTAGGCCCCATGTTGAATTTGATTAGAATTATTTAATTAGGCTGTTTCTTATCATTTTCTGTTGCTGTTTTCGGTTTATCAGTTGTGGGTGCAATTGAGTTGTATGCCTCCTGGTATTGTTGAATGTTATTAAATATAAGGAATTTATAATATATACATTTATAAATATAAAAGGCAGGAAAAAAAGGAAGCAATCCAACATCTTGCCACTATTAGGTTATATATATATATATATATATATATATATATATATATAAATAATGTGTGTGTGTGTATAGTAATTATATTAAACGTTTTTTACGTAGGAAGAAAAATAATTTCAAAGTTAAAGACCAGTTGAACACCTCAGTGGCAGAATGGAGAGATTGGTCTTCTTCTGGATTTCAACTATCAAATGTATAGTGATGAAATCGAGGCGCTAGGATCAATTGGTAAAGTACAAATAGCAAAATATGTCATTTCAATGGGCCTTTTGAAAGGAGATAACAAGACGGTTAAAATAAGGATAATTCAGCTACGTGCTCGGGAGCAGAAATAAGCTCAGTGAGCTTCAACAGATAATGAATAAGAAGTCTTGGAGAGCTGCTTCCTGATCACATAACTGACAGCGAGAGCTGTGATAGTGGAATTAAGCTAATTAAATAGAGAATAATAAGATAATGAAACAGATATCACACTTGTCTCACCAGGTGAAGCGCTGACTTGTCAAAGCAGTGCATTGAATTAGTTAAAATCAGTGTTCAATGCCACTGAGGAGCGTCTGAAGCAGTGTACTGTACAACGCTGGCTCAAATGTGTGTCGCAAGAACTGCTGATAAAGAACAAATTAAACTAATTTCTCAGATACTGGAAGACACTTCGTCCTCAATGAGTGTAATACTACCCTTACACATATTCTGGACATTTGCCAAAGGAAGGAAAAGAAAGTCAGTACATTTAAAGGATATTTGCTTGAATCACTTCTTACTTTATATTAATAAATCCTCGTAATGTTCCTGTAATCTGTTGAGGGGGGTGTCGTTTTAATTTATAGCTTTATAATTTGGTCATTATGAGGACTATTGAATGTCAGCGCGGTAAGGAGGACTATAAAAATAAGTGTTGCTGCAACCGAGCTGCAGTGTGCAAAATAAAATATATTTTTTTAAATCAATATACAGTTCCTAAACTATACAGTAAAATAACATAATGTAAAGGGGATTTTGTACGCATGGCGTGTATATATTTTGGAGAATGCATTATTATAAATTAGTAATGTCTTCCTACCTTTCCCGTGGCTGACTTCGACAGTCCATGTACAGTTCAGAGAGTTGGGATAGAGCTCTGGAAAGCCGGGGGATAAGATGATCCCTCCAGGTCCGCTGATATCCCCTCCGCACGACGCTGAGGAGAGAGGGAAGATAATGAATGATAACTGTTGCTGGAGAAAAAGAAAGGAAAAAAAATTGAAATTTTAAATGAACCAATAAATCTTTCACCTGAAGACAGAGGAGCAATTTAGATGAATAATGCATTCGAGTCAAATCACATCCTGTTCTGCTATTTTTATGACGACCTGTAATTCTGCCAACACAATGTGTTTTTTCCCCCCGTCCAAACCTGCCCCGCTGCCAGGACATAAATTATTCATTTATTCAGCTATCCATCCATACTTTCCACTCCTATGGAATTTTAAGCTGAAAAGCATTGTCAGGAAACTTATTTACAATTTACTTACAATTCACAGGAACTGACAAGCAAATACAGCGGATTAGAGGCTTTACTTTGATCGAGTGATTTTGAATTTCTTCCGAATAGAAACAACGGTGAATGGACTTTAGATTCAAAGCGCTTTGCCGCTACATGTCATCCTTCACCCGTTCACCTCCATTCACACGTTCAGGTTCCCCCCCGCCCCGTTCACATAGTCACAGCCTGTGGCAGCTATTTGGGGTTCAGCGCCTCGCCCACACATCGGCATGGACTGTGGAGCCGGGGGATCGAGAACCGCCGATCTAGCCGCCGCTGAGCCACAGTCGCCCTGAGACCCGGTGGTGCGTTTCAGGTCGTCGGGACAATCCAGTTGCGTTGATCGGGAGCGTTGTCCAAAGCAGTAATATGACTCAACGCATGTTTACTATTGATTTTACTGCCAGAAAGCTCCTTATCGCATCAAAGGAAGCTAATGAGATAAATCTCTCCCCTCGCTGGCGGCCGAGGACCGGGAGGTTAATGCTCGATCCGTTTGAAGGTTAAATGCTCAATTTGGATATTGTTCAAATCTGCAACTCTTTTCTGATGCCGTCCTTGTGTTTAAACTAAAAGGTCGAACCACATAAAGGGCACGGCTTTCTTTTTTCTTTTTTAAATAGCATTGATGGAAACCTACAAGCTCTGTTTCCTTCTGTCTTTAAGTGTGTGTGTGTGTGTGTGTGTGTGTGTGTGTTCTTTGGCTCGAATGCCCTCAAAGTGGTGTTGTTACAACCAAATATCCGGATGCCTTCTTCAAAACAGCAATTGTTGACAAATATTAGAAGTAGAACTCTTGTGCATGTACATATTTTCAAAGTAATGACTGTCAGATGATGTTTATAGAGGATCACAGAGCAGCCTGCGGCTCCACAGCTGCACACACCCACCCCCCTCTTATCCTCTCTCCTCCCACCCTTGGGCCCTCCACCAAGCACACCACATCAAGGCCCGAGTCCTTACCCACCAACAAAATTATATCAAATATTTTATTAATGAGCCAAAATTACATAAAGTCATTAAAAGTGAATGAGCTTGCTTGGAAAACAATCTGCTTTAGAGGCTCTATAGGCAAAGAGCCAGGGCATCTGGCACCGGCCTGGCACACACCTAGGCGAGAAACCGCCCCACGCCATGAAGCCCATCGACTGTTGCACATGCGTGCTGCCCAGAACACGGCACTGCATCACATGTGTGCTGCCCAGAACACGCCACTGCATCACATGTGTGCTGCCCAGAACACGCCACTGCATCACATGTGTGCTGCCCAGAACACGCCACTGCATCACATGTGTGCTGCAGAACACGGCACTGCATCACATGTGTGGGGCCCAGAACACGCCACTGCATCACATGTGTGGGGCCCAGAACACGCCACTGCATCACGTGTGTGCTGCCCAGAACACGCCACTGCATCACATGTGTGCTGCCCAGAACATGCCACTGCATCACATGTGTGCTGCAGAACACGGCACTGCATCACATGTGTGCTGCCTAGAACACGCCACTGCATCACATGTGTGCTGCCCAGAACACGCCACTGCATCACATGTGTACTGCAGAACACGGCACTGCATCACATGTGTGGGGCCCAGAACACGGCACTGCATCACATGTGTGCTGCCCAGAACACGCCACTACATCACATGTGTGCTACAGAACATGGCACTGCATCACATGTGTGGGGCCCAGAACACGCCACTGCATCACGTGTGTGCTGCAGAACACGGCACTGCATCACATGTGTGGGGCCCAGAACACGCCACTGCATCACGTGTGTGGGGCCCAGAACACAGCACTGCATCACGTGTGTGCTGCCCAGAACACGGCACTTCATCACATGCATGCTGCCCAGAACACGCCACTGCATCACATGTGTACTGCAGAACACGCCACTGCATCACATGTGTACTGCAGAACACGCCACTGCATCACATGGGTGCTGCCCAGAACATGCCACTGCATCACATGTGTGCTGCAGAACACGGCACTGCATCACATGTGTGGGGCCCAGAACACGGCACTGCATCACATGTGAGCTGCCCAGAACACGCCACTACATCACATGTGTGCTACAGAACATGGCACTGCATCACATGTGTGGGGCCCAGAACACGCCACTGCATCACGTGTGTGCTGCAGAACACGGCACTGCATCACATGTGTGGGGCCCAGAACACGCCACTGCATCACGTGTGTGGGGCCCAGAACACAGCACTGCATCACATGTGTGCTGCCCAGAACACGCCACTGCATCACATGCGTGCTGCCCAGAACACGCCACTGCATCACATGTGTGCTGCAGAACACGGCACTGCATCACATGTGTGCTGCAGAACACACCACTGCATCACATGTGTGCTGCCCAGAACACGCCACTGCATCACATGTGTACTGCATCACGTGTGTGTTGCCCAGAACACGCCACTGCATCACATGTGTGCTGCAGAACACGGCACTGCATCACATGTGTGGGGCCCAGAACACGCCACTGCATCACGTGTGTGGGGCCCAGAACACGGCACTGCATCACGTGTGTGGGGCCCAGAACACGCCACTGCATCACATGTGTGCTGCCCAGAACACGCCACTGCATCACATGTGTGCTGCCCAGAACACGCCACTGCGTCACATGTGTGCTGCCCACCGACGAGCCTTTCATTCGCCACACAGCCGAGTGAGCCATGACTTAAGACACATCATTTACGGGCTTTACACCGCAACAATAATTGGCACAATTGTCCTTCGGTGGGCTTCCAAACAGCACGATGAGCAGAACTGTGCATAAACACAGCCGGGAGAGGGAGCTTACGCCAGATATTACAACTACCTTTGAAGTTGAGCGTAATCTGTCTTCAGTGTGACATGATTCATCACACCCCAAGTAAGTTGTTCACATGAGGACCAGCTCCATTTGTTGAGCGAAAAGCAATTGACAAACTTGTGTTTGGTTAGTCAGCTCTGCTGTAGGCTACCCGTCGTCAACGAGGCCATGTATGGGTTGTTTTATTGTTTGTTTTGGAGGTTTAGGAATAAAATATAGCAACGGCAGCAGCTGCTGCAGGAACCCAGTTACCTTCTGAAAACCTCATTTAGAAACCTCTTGCCGGTTTCTAGTGGCAGCATCCCTCGTGGTTAAAAGGCTCCAGACGATACAGTTCATTCTGTGCAAATGGGTTTCTTATGTGTGTTTTCTCAAAATAATGCCGACGTCCCAATGAGCTGATGTGACGCCGTACAACATTCAAATCAGGGCTCTAATGACGAGAACGGCGGTACTCATATTTTATGGTTATTCAGCTGTAAGGTGTTTAAAGGGCCATATATTACGTCATAGTGTCATCCGGCGTAAACATTAAGACCACACAAACTAAAATCATTTACTAATATGATCAGCATTTACTCAAAAATAGATGGTGGTCATGGATGAGGCTGCGTACCATCACAGGTGGGCAGCGGGTGGCTCCAGAAGTGGTTCTTCTCACACACCAGTGGCTCGTCGTGGCTCAGCCTGTATCCGGGGTCGCACAGGAAGGACACGGTGGAGCCGATGGACAGGTCATGGCTCAACCGCAGGCCGTTCACCGGGATGCCAGGATCCATGCAGGAGTACGTGTCCAATGTGACCACTAGAGAAATGAAAGTAAAACAGGTACTTGAACGGGATTCGAGGCGATTGTACATCCTCAACTTGGCGATTGAATCTAAACTGTCCTCTTTGCCCTCCCCTTTAAGTAAAGTCCAGTTTGTTACCCTATGGGCTTGTGGTCCATTACAGAATCTCTTCAACCATTTAAACAGCGGAGGACGAGGTCTGCTGTCGCGTATGCAAATAAAGTAAGACTGCCGAGCGTCAGAGGTCTATTGAAGTCATACAACATTCATGAAAAATGGGATGGCAATTCTATTTTTGCAAATCGGCAAACTTTCTAGGCCACAGAACCTTTGATGTCATTACAATCGTCACAACAATGACAGGTCTCGGTGTGCGTGCATAACCGAGAAAACAAGTTCTTTAAAGCAAGCGGTTTAATTTGAATAACCTTGATCGTGTTATTGGTTCTTCTCGGCATTAAAGTAAAGTTTCATATTCCCACTATTTTTTGATGCACTAAAAATATGCAGATTTTAGGCATTCAGGCAATTATCATGTCATCGGTGAGAAGCCTCTGCTAAACCACAGTAGGATTATCAGAAGCTTTCATTTTATGTCGCAGTTTTCCCGATTCACAAACAATAGAAATTCAAATGTAAGCATGTATAATTATTTATATTTGTCACCGGGAAATGGCCATGGTCTGTCTGGCAGTTTATTAATCTATCCATCTTTCCATATTTCCAGAGCTCCCCTATTCCAAGCCAGCAGGACATAATAAATAAATCTCTAATTCAGAGCAGATAAACAAAGCTGCACACTAGTTATCTCCTTCGAAGCGTCCTGCTTCTCGTCCAATTTGCAGTAGTTTCAGGTGATTGACCCTCTCAAGGGACTTACACATGTCAGCAAACAGTGTCCTGTTCATTGTGGGATGTCTGGCATCAGTGACTGTGAGCCCAGCATGAAGTGCATTTAAAGGGGCGGCGCACAATGTGAAATTGATGTAAAAATGTCCTCCACTGCAGAATCAAACGGTGCCAGATACACAAACAAATATTGTCTGAAATCGTCCAGACGGCCATTGTAATTCATTGTGATCCACGAGGAGGAGAGTAGTACTACTGGCTTGTCAGCAGCTGTTACTTTTGGCTACGTGGCACATTAAATAAACAAGAAAGGACACATTTAACAGAGTAACAGAGTTATATTATGTGGTTTGTGATGAACATTAATAACCTGTATAACAAACCAGGATCATTGATTATATAACTTCCTCTGTAGAAAGCTTGTCTGGCGCTCCTTGAGTAATATGTGATATTTTTAGTATGGAAGCAGAACATTCATTGATCATTGGCCTCCAGGGTGCAGGGATTTGGTGGGAGAAAATGCAAAAATAATAATGAAATACCACAATGGTGAACAGTAAAATTAGAGAAAACACACAACATTTGTGACTTAATAGTTAAGCATTACATACTGTACCTCCGTTGATTCACAGTCTAATTCACAACAGCCTTATTTTGTAAGACCAATTTTACAAATGAACGCGGCTGGGTTTCCCCAAAGTATTTCAGCAATAAGAGGTCCTAAATTGAAATGGAAGAAGCTAATATGGTCATACAGTTATTGCTTTTCAATAGCTTCAACAACAAACAAAATAAATGCACTTGAGAGTGAAACATAATAAGACAAAGGCACTTGTGGTTTGCTTTCAGTCAATAATACAGACATAATAACAAACTCTGTTTTTATGAATCACACCTGAGTGACAAGGATAATGGTGCTAATGCAAATAATCATGACGATCACACTGTCCAGAGTATTGTGCTGTGTGATTTCTCAAAGACCACCACTCCATGCATAGTGATGTGGAGAAGACACAATTAAAAATAAACTCTCCCGAGAGCAGCGGGTTATACGCAGGTATCAGAGTATTCGATGAAGTACTCTGAGAAATAACAGTTATCCTCCATAACCCAGATGCTCTTAGTCTGTGCACAGACAACCTGCACATTTAAAACTTGGGCTTCTGTTGCAGCTGACAGGAGAGTGCAAGGCAACACAATTGGGGAGCAAAACAGTGAATCAGGGGACTGGGATTTAGAGTAGGTGCCTTCAAGTCCGTTTTTGGGGTACAGTAACCCACATGAGATTAATTCACACACTGGCTCTGAACATTTTGTGCTATGTAGTTTCAGTGATTATTGTCAGTTTACAGCACATTATTATTCACTAGCTGCATTGATTAAGATGCAGAGCGGACTTCTCAAGTTTGGCTTTGATTTTCACAGTAGTCGTGTCATTACTGCTGTTAACATTAGTAGAGACATACGATGTACTGTAACAGGTCTTGACACAGTTTCAGAAACTTTATAAAGTGTTACAAGACAGGCAGACCAATTTATACTTGGAATTTTGTCTCCCTTTTTCCGATTGTTGACATATCTCATTTAAAATAAATGAAATGCTATTGAATAATACGAAAAGCAAAAACATAAATAACCTGCCTTCATAACTCTTGATGTTTTGCAACATCCTCTCACCTTCAAAGAATATCTTGAATCCGCTGTTTGACCGACTGTTATCGGTGGTGAAGAGCAGATACAGGAAGTTGCTGCTACTGAACAGGAACTGAGGGACCTGGGTTCCATTAAACGAGCCAATCAGAGGAGAGAGCAGGTTGGGGCCGTCATGCACTTCCAGGAAGTCGTAGCTGAGCTCAGTTTGAAACCTTGAAAATAAAGAAAGCAGAGAGAAGGAAATGCAGAGGACACAATTATTTATATTCATAACATTACTTCTGCTCCGACTGATTGGACAGTTTGAAGCCATTGAGCCAGTTTTTTCCATGGAGAAAAGTTTCTAATTTTATGGAGGTAATAATAATAATAATATTTCGATTTTATATAGCGCTTTTCTGAATACTCAAAGATGCTTAAATGAGAAGAATTTCTTTGGAGCCTGAAATAGTATGGATCCGTGGTCCCCCTCAGGTCTCCACATCCTCAAACAGTTCAAATATTCCTGTGAAATAAATACCATCAGATAATTTCAGCGAGAGAAAAGCCACACCTCCCTTTGCTTTTAATGCAAAGAGCTTAAAAAAGAAAAGAAGCTGCATAAACTCGGCTTATGAAAACATTGGCTTGTTTAATGTGAGGAGGAGCAAAAAGTAAAATGATATGGAAAGTATCTCTTTGTTTCTTCACAAAGGAGTGTGTCAGCACTGAGAAAGCGTTGATTATAAAATATGAACATTTTATGGTTTCGCTCCTTAATGGTAGGAAATAAAGATCTTAGAGCAAAGACTTTTTATTGCAGCTCTCTGAGGAAGTGAGCGGGAGCCAGTAAGCAAAATAAAGAATTACTCAAGGCTTTCAACATTTTTAGAAACTAGGTCCAGGACTGTGTTCCACCTCTTCTGACTTTCTATTTCTAACCCGGAGGCTTCCAGGGATAGAGATACGCCTTCTGTGTCTCTGCACACGCACACCAGTGCATGCATTTACACTGTGTGCGTGTGTGTGTGTGTGTGTGTGTGTGTGTGTGTGTGTGTGTGTGTGTGTGTGTGTGTGTGTGTGTGTGTGTGTGTGTCTACTGTATGCAGGTATAAATAGCACTCACATCCAGAGCAGTATGTGGATATATGTACATGAGAAAATAGTGTGCGAGTATGTGTGTGTGTGTGTGTTTTTTCTTTCTCCACGGCTGAGTTGTTGCAGCGCTGTCACACCAACCTGTCGAAGCTGATCTTGATGGAGCTTCCCGGCTCGGCCTCGATGACCCACTCACAACTCAGGGAGTCTTTGTAGTAGCCGGGCCAGCCCGGGGAGAGGATGACACCAGACGGCCCAGAGTAGTGGCCCCCGCAAGGGGCTGGGGGAGCAGAGGGTGGGGGAATGGTGGGAGGGATGGGGAGGATAAAGATATGAATTAGACAGGTAGGTCAGGTAGGAGAGAAGGGAAATAGGCCTTTTTTTTACGATGATATCACTCTGTAATCTTTTTGTACACCCATGAATAACATTGAAAGAAAATAAGTATAGGATGAGTCACTGAAGGGCTGGAACCCTGTAGTGGAGCTGCATGTTGCACGTAACCCACTCATTTGTTATAGTTACGCTATCTGTTATAACTCTTTTCTGACTCGGTAGTCGACACATCTGTCAGCCAACCACACAATTATCAGCCATTCCATTTCAGTACCTTCGCATTTGGGAATGAGGCCGCTCCACATCCCCTTGCCTTCCTCCAGATGGCATGTGATGGTGTCGGCCCCCTGCGTCTTGATGAAGCCCTCCTCGCACACCACGGAGATGGAGCTACCCAGTTGGAAACTGTCCCCAAAGCGCCTGGCATTCAACGGTATGCCAGGGTCAGGGCACTCATTACGCCCGAAAGCTTGTAATGAGAAGAAAGAGAACACGGTCTGGTGACAAACGCTCTTGTGTGAATGAGAAATGGGGTCTTTGAGGAGTCGGGAGATAAGGGAAATGGATGTAGCTGTCTGTAGGAGGAAAAAAAAACAACCACCGGAGGTCTGCTCTGTACACCTGAGGGGTGACAATAGCGTCTTTAGAGCTTGTTGTGCCTTCTCAGGGAGGAAAATAATTTACGATGGGGTTGGATTAGGCAATGAGGCACAAGAGCTAGGAACTGTTTGTATCCTAAACGCTGCCTTTTTGTTTGGTGAAGGCTTCACTTCACAGCGTAGCAGCGTCTCTCCTGAGCATTCCTTTCAAAAAGACCAAAGGACAAGAGGATGCTTTGTGACAGAAAACATGCAAATACACACACAAATGACTGGTGCTGCTGAACTTCAGCCCATCTTTGATCATTAATAAGATATATACGATGTCATGTTTGTGTTTCTTTGCTTAGTTGTTTGTAAGCATACTAATTTAAGAGCTCAGTCAGCCCTGCTATTTGCAAAGACACGTCCACACTCATCCCTAACCGTAAAAGGAGAATAGTGGATGCAATTTGTTCATAAATGCTTCTTCCGATTGTATTGATCAAACACTCCCTTACTGCTATAAGTGATGTTGAACCCTCGTCCAGACATCGAGTGATCCGCCTGAAACTCCAGCTGCAGTACGTTGCTGTTGGAGGTCAGGTGGGAAGGAACTTCGGCCCCGGAGAAGCGTCCCAGTATTGTGGCTCCCGACTGATCCCCGTCTTTGATAGTGAGGAAGTCATAGGGGGGCTCCAGGTCAAAGTCATTGAAGGCCAGGTGGATCCTGGAGCCGGGCTCGGAGATAATGAGCCACACACAGTTGAGGTTGTTCCCATAGCCTTCTGGGTAGTCGGGCGACAACACCGTCCCCATGGGAGCGGTGAAGTTGGAGAAACAGGGGACTGTGGGATAGAGGCGACGAGATATATTAGTAATGATTTTAAAACTTTAATATCCCAGGAAAGGCAATTTCTTTTACTGCAACTCTCACTGGTCACATGACAATATACACTGTGGACCGAGCCATGGCAGGACCGGGTCCAGAAGATCAGTATTGAACAATTTCAGTCCTGTAGAACTAGCTCAGCAATCAGGAGACAGCACTGCTCCCATGGGTGCTGAGTGGTCAGAGAAAAATACAACTCAAAGGGGGATGGAACAGAGGGGATGGTGTACAAAGATGCAGACATGCAGCGATACGAGCGCTCAGGGATGCTGCCCCACTGTCCCGATGGAGCAGCAGACTAGATGTTTGTTATGGATCTGGGTTAGGTACAGTAAACTCACAGGAGGAAGTTAGGTTGTCTTGAGAGGGGACAGCGTACAGTAGTATAAAGGGATCCCTTCTCCTGAGTATTGGTACAGTGTAACAGTGTGTACCCTACTTTCTTCTCTTTGAAATAACAAGGCATCCCTATCCAAGCAATCTCCCATTGTACAGTGTTCATATATTGCTGTTTATACACACAATGCACTGCATGGTCATTTAACAACACAGTAATTAATCCTCCAACAGCTTTGTGTCATTGTGAACTTTCCAAGCGCATAAGTAATTGCTTCATTTGCTACCATAAATTAAAAAAAGATGTTGGACTCACATATGCAGATGGGGATATTAGCCGACCACTGATTGTTGTTCTGGCAGGTTATCATCCTCTCCCCGATGAGCTCGAATCCAAACTGGCATTCAAAGCGCAGAACATTTCCATTTAGAAAGCCGCTACCTTCCTGGTAACCGTACAGGGGTGTACCGGGGTCACCGCAACTCTCTTTGTCAATTTCTGTGGGTGAGAGGTGGAGAGGAGGAAGGAGGGGAGGGAAAGAGAGGAAAGGGGGGAAAGTAGAGAATTAAGTCAAGTGCTTTAAGGTACCTTTTGTCCCCTTTAAACATTTATCTGTAAAGGTCCAGGTGAAGAGTCTGAGAGCCTGGTTCAGAAAGTTTCTTCGGCAGGAGATAGACGGGCATGTGAGAGGCAGACAGGAGGACAGCAGAATGGACCTGTACACAGACAGAGAGATGATATCAGCTCTAAAGTCTGTGTACCTTTATAGTTGATCTTGAAGCCGATGGAGCCCACACTCTCATCAGACTGGAGATGAAGCCACATCTGATGGGACATGCTGACAATCAGGTCTGGAACAAAGCTCCCAGTCAGCCTGCAGACAGGGAGACAAAAATAAGTCACGACGGCATCAGGACCCACTTTCATCTTGTCACACAGGTTTAGAGAAAGTCTTGTACAATGTATTGAAACAGTCATACATGCTCTCTGCTGTGTAGTTTATTGGTAATTATAGGACATTACAAAGTAAAGCAAGCCTTCACTTAAATGGTGCAGTCATTAAAGTCATTCGGAGGTTCTCTGCACAGCAATGCAAGATTATCTAAATAAATGCTGATCTAGCCAGCGCTGCAAAATATCTGACTGCATGTGCAATTACACAGGCCAATATACATCCAAAGTATTTTATGTGATACTTACACTTGTATTATTGTTTTAGAGTCACCTACTTCCCCTCCATCTCCAATTGTCAGCGAATCATACCCAATTTCCAGGTCGAACTCTTCAAAGTTGATCTGAATAACCTGTAATAAAATACAATGTGTGTTAGCATGTAGCATGGCAGCTCTTGAGCGCTTTCATAGTATTTAGAAAACATTCTTTTGAAGCATGTACAGCCACGTCTTCCTAAAAGGAGAGCAGATCGCATATGTGCATACAAACCCTCTCAATGATGAGCAGTAATTCAAAAATGATTCTCAAGTTTTATTGGCAAAGAAGATGACGTCTCGTTTATATGAAATTCATAACATGGTTGCTCATTTCCATAACTGGCCTTTAGAGAGTAATTCCCCTCGACAGCTGAACTTAAAGAGGCAAGCCAACCTAAAGAAAAGCCGACGTGTACTTTTTTGCCAGCAGACAGCAACATGTTCGATCCCTCCTGTAGAAAGACTTCCTCGTCTCATAAGATAGCTGCTTACTATAGCCAGCATCCTGGTACTTTATGAATTATGCAGAAACTACCCCTCAAACTCAAACCAACAATGGTGTCAAAAGAAAAAGGAAGACAAACAGAACTCAAATCTGCGACCGTTTATGGAATAAGGCTTTGACAAATAGTGCATGTTAATGCGATATAGAAAGTTACAGCAGCATCTCTTCACATTAGTGCAAATCAAATACTAAAAAACAATCACGCTAGGCAAATCTGAGAGCCCAAAATGTGTAATCGTCTGTCCGTATTCACCCTTGAGACACATTTGTCAGCTGTCACCGGTCTTGATCTTTTTCCCCTGAACCGACGTACATAACGTCACAAAATATGACATATTCCCTGATCAAACTGGCAGCAGCTGCTTAGACTAATAATAATCATGTAGAAAGAGTCCGCTGCAGAAACACGACACAATAAAGCCTCATATTATCTCAACCTAGACTTTTGCCGACATGGATTAGTGGGCGAAAGAAAGGATGTTGTAATGACTTGATGACAAACATATGACGGCTGCTTGCTCAGCCTTGACATCCCTTTCTATGGCCATTGGGAGGACAGAGCCTGCGCAGTATCCATGTATAACAGCCTCATTACAATGCACGCACAAGCATAATTACCATAATAACACTAATGGTCCAAGTTTCAGTGCCAAGTCAATGGCGTGTTTGCTGAGAAGAGGGCACGGCGGCACAAATCTACGGCACTTGCCAGTTCTAGTGAGTGCTAGTTGGTTAGTTATTGTGTATTAGCAGGATAGCACTTAGTCGCCACCCTTGTGTATAAAGCTCACTGGAATACGGACAGAGACTCAGATTTGATGTACTGCAGCAGAGCATTAATGACCATTAGGAAAACAGCTTTGACCTCTTCGCACTGGGGAAAAGCTGATCTCATTCAATCGGGATATCTCTCCGTTTCAGTTCCCCAAGACAAATAAGGCAAATTGTTCAATTGCCAGCAGCCCAGTCTAATACAAACTGAGATGCAACCCACTATGCACAATAATGAGGGACAGTGACATTGAATTTAAATTGAAAAGGCATGCATATTCTATGTAACCTTTTCCCACCTTGCAAAGCCCTTGGACAATAGATGCGTACATGAATGCGTATCCAGGAAGGAAATGTCCCGACAACCGCTCTGCACCACAGGTGGGAGGGAGTTTTTAAAAAAGGTGAGTTCACCACGAAGAAATGTCTATTTGTGTTTCCTAAATCACTAATGAGGGATTTTTGCACTTGTTTATGAGAAACAAATGGGATATTTCAGTATAATACTTTCATAATCTATGCCTGGGATTTCTTCAATAAGTTAATACAGAAAATAAAAGCCATTATTTCATCTTTTTATATATATATATATATATATATATATATATATATATATAAATAAATGTATATACACCATATTTACAGTGCAAAGAGACTGTTCTGGGGTGAATTGTACAAGCTGTATCCTAATAGGATTGCAGGTAATAATGGCAAACACTTTTTCCCTCATGTCAGATTATTATCTTGACCACCTTTGACAGCAACCACGGATCCCTCGTCTACATCTACAGTATCGGGTATTTCTATCTTGGAAGTAACTGATGCATCGATGCTGTAAAGCAGGTGGGAATAAATACAACACAACAAGTGAAGATGCTAAAAATCATTTAGCATCCAAAGGTTTTTCATTTGATTTTGTCCACGAGAAAGAAGACTCTGGACTCTATTGTAGTACCTAAAGAAGACTCTGGACTCTATTGTAGTACCTAAAGAAGACTCTGGACTCTATTGTAGTACCTAAAGAAGAGTCTGGACTCTATTGTAGTACCTAAAGAAGACTGGACTGTATTGTAATACCTAAAGAAGACTATGGACTTTATTGTAGTACCTAAAGAAGACTCTAGACTCTATTGTAGTACCTAAAGAAGACTCTGGACTCTATTGTAGTACCTAAAGAAGACTCTGGACTCTATTGTAGTAACTAAAGAAGACTCTGGACTCTATTGTAGTACCTAAAGAAGACTCTGGACTCTATTGTAGTACCTAAAGAAGACTCTGGACTCTATTGTAGTACCTAAAGAAGACTCTGGACTCTATTGTAGTACCTAAAGAAGACTCTGGACTCTATTGTAGTACATAAAGAAGACTCTAGACTCTATTGTAGTACCTAAAGAAGACTCTGGACTCTATTGTAGTACCTTGTTTGGGTCGCTGGCCGTGATGATCCACACACACTGGGAGTTACTCTCATACTGGATCGGGAAGTTAGGGGACGTAAAAGTCCCGGATGGTCCTTGTAGATTGGACCCACACGTTTTTACTGCAATAGAATAAACACGGAGACACGGACAATAAACACATGAAGTTAAAACATCCTTGATTATTAAAGAAATCATGTATTCAAATACAATATACAGCTGGATTCATAATAAATATTCTCAGAAGGGAGAGTAATAACTCCTGCATTGCAATGTGACAGAAAGGTATTATATTGTTTGCACAAGTAGATAGGAGGTCTATTAGCTGCACTTTCATTAATCAAATTCTAAAAAGGTGCTTCAGGTATTATGACACAGAAAAACAGGGAGAGCCTTTTGGAATGGAAAAAGTAGAGTGCTGCAGCAGAGGCTCTCATACATAATTAACAAAAATGAACTTTCCTCCATCTGCAAAGAGCCTATATCCAGAGGCACTGCCTTAATCAAACTGTTTTATTAGCTCCTCAGCAGCCTCGCTCACCCTTGCAGACGGGCCTGTGGTCGCTCCAAGCAGCGAAGACCTCTGCTACGCGCTGGCAGGTAATCGTTTTGGAACCCTGTAGCACATGGTCTTCATCACAGGTAAATTGAGCAGTTGCTCCGATGCTGAGAAGATAACAAACACTATTAAAACGCCCGAAAAAGCAATCAATTCCTGAAAAGTCCCCCCTGATGAAATATCAGAATCATTATTTATTTAATGTCATTCATAACAGGTTTACATTGCACTGTGCGTCAGATATATTACATTTAGTAGACGCGAGCAAATGTATCAATTTATTTATTAATTGCCCTCATTCTCCATACTTATAATACCAATGTCCCAGTTAAACACTATACACAGTGACAGCCTCTAAACACCTCAATTATGTTCAAATATGAATGCGAGAAATTAATTGTATTGTGAGTTAGAGCTAACCGAGTCCAGGAGAAAGTGATCTTAAGACACAGAAGATACATATTTCATGGATGATATTATCAAGAAGATTATCCGTGACCCTGGCAAATGGATCAAACGTTCCATATGTGATGGTAATGCAACAGCAGGTTGTCGTAACAAGATTAAAACTGGGTTTATGTGCACACAGATTTTGTTGACTTGATAAAATGTGACAGCAATACTTGGAATATGCTGCATGTCATAACACTGAAATTGGATGGAGCGCATGCTGTCGCGCTCCTTAACGCCGGCACACACCGGAGCCTCATCCCTGCAGCTGCAGCGCCGACTCACCTGAAGTTGGAGCCGATCCGTTTGCCATTCTCCGTCTCCCCTGGGTCAGGGCAGTAATTAGACACCTGTTTGATTCCTCCTTCATTCACTGGGAGAGAAAGGAGAAGGACCAAGAACTCTGTGAGAGAAATACGTTTCAAAGCTCCGTACGTTCAGAAAACACCCCACTGCAGTGAAAAGCACTTGGATGGCCGATAACTCTGCGTGGTTGTGTTTGGTAACAGAATTTGGTTCCAGGAATCGTGTCAGGGTTTCGCATGCATTGATGTATTTGTGGCGGCCCAACACAATATCAACATTGACTACCATTGCAGAGCTGGGTGTATTGCATTGATCGGCTTAGCCCCTCCCCGTCCCCCCTGTAGCCCCTCTTCATGCACACTGAATGAAAACCTGGAGAGAAGATATAATCAGTCCAGAGTTCACGAATAGTTAATATCATGAACACCTGAAAACGGATGCCTTATAGTCTTAAAACAACACCGTCAATCTCTTCAAATAAGTTGTTAGCCATGAGGAGCCTAGCAAAGAAGCTGTCAGTCATACAGCTAGGTGGCTGATATAATAGAAATATAATCTGATCCTGTGGGAAACACTGCATGTCCCAATACCAGGATCTCACTACACGATCCATGATCAATAGTGTTGGAATGTCTACTGAAAATTTGAAAAGAAATTGTAATGCTTGCTAAACTTTGTATTTTGTGCGTTTTGTCTATTTTTTTGGCAAATGAATTACACACCAAATCCAAGCGTAGTGAGGTGGAGAAAGACTGTAACAATAACTGTATAAAAGGGTGACTCTTTTTTTAAATATCACCGTTATAGGTATATCGCGACACCATTAGTCAGATAATGAGTCAGATAAATCAATTTACTCTCTCAAAGTCAGAGACTTTCAACTGACATTTATTTGGCAGCACTGTTGTGTGCACACACACACACACACACACACACACACACACACACACACACACACACACACACACACACACACACACACACACACACACACACACACACACACACACACACACACACACACACACACACACACACATACATACACACACACACACACACACACACACACACACACACACACACACACACACAGTGTGTTTTGCGATATGGAGTCAGTGCCAAGGGTAAATGCAACTCTCTTACCTGAGCAAGACAAAATAAAGGAAATATATCTGGGCCCAACAGGGACTAAGAGGATTAAATAACCTTCAACTATCAATTGCAGGAGCTGCAATAATCACTCAGTGAGACTCTCCATACATAATAATAGTTTAAGGGCACTAGATAAAGCCTTGTAGATATGCTTTCATATATAGTGCAGCCTTTGCTATGGTGAAAATGTAGAGAGGAGAAAGGACTTTTAACAAACTCATCTCAACATAAATCAAGACTGCACGCGCTGGGAATGAAATCAGGAGCTACGTAGCGGCATAAGCTTCATTACGGTTTGTTGTAGTTTTTGCAGTATAAGACATCATCTCCCCCACAAAAGGCCTTTCCGTTTCAACGTGAGAAACTCTACCTGAACGTTTCTTTTCTTTGACTTCTCATTAGCTCTGAAGTTAATTGTCGCTGGTAATAATACAGTTATGGGTTCAATTATATCCAACGGATCCACGAGGCACATGAGGCATGTCTGCCGTCAGCTTTTAAATGATATACAGTCCTGTCTTGTGGAAAAGATTACAGCCCTCTGCATTATTCATGTCTCCATGCAATGGTGAATCTATGACACATAAGGTAATAAAGATTACAACCTGTTATCATTGAAGTGTTTAGCACACTGTGGAGTTGGAGGGAATTGCGTTCCAGATTTATGTTAATGATGGAGCTCCGCAAGCAATTAGAATGCATTCACTTTGGTCTGAAGTGTACACAAATCATCTGACAAGTGAGTGGTCACTCAACCTTGACTACTGCTGTGTGTGGCTCACACAGTGCATGAGCATAAGATAATCTGATGCACTGCTTGAATAGTGGGGAATGACACATGGGGGCTGGGGGGGTTTGGCCGACTGGAACTGATCAAATTCAGCATTTTGCTGAAATATACATAACGAGGCAGGAGTGTGAGGACAGGAGGTCCGGGACAACAAGGTAAATAGGTCATCAGAAAGAAAAAAAAGAGACTGCACTTCTGCAAAATCTAGTACTGTAGCTTAATTCCTTCACCAAATGATGCAGCAAAAATATAAATAAAAAGAGACAAGAAGGAAACAAAGACTCAGAACTCAAGCCCTACATAAACAAAAAATCCAAACAATGAAAACAGTTACGTAATAAAAGTAAAAGACTTACTCAAAGACAGTTTGTTAGTGTTGTCCTTTCCTGGTAATAATTTAACCCCTCTGGATTTAAGCTCTCCAGAGCTTTTCACTGGTTGAGAGCAATAGAAAGAGTTAATTAGATAAAAGAAGTTACAGTATTAGATGTGAGAAGATACAGTTCAAGAGTTTCTTTCTCTGGATAATACTCGGTCCTACGAAGAACATCAAAAATGTAATTGCTACTGATGTGCGGTGCATCCTTTTTCCAAAAGAAATGAGTCCAACGGCTCTGATGCGTTCCTAAGGGTTGGCCCGGCAATCCGATAAAACCTAAATTAGTTTCTCGTGATTGTTTATTCATTTTACTCAGACATATTAAACAGTGGATGGGAATTGATTGGTCAGAGCAGCCTTAATGGTTATAGCTTGTAGGGGGATACTACGCAGTATCAACGAGCAGCCCAATGACTGCAATGCCGAGTCTCAAGACGGCCTTTTGAAAACCGGTTGCACACACGAGGCAGGTGATGCAAGCGGCTGTCATCGTTTTGACGTGTCGGCAGAATGGCCCAAAGCAATGACTGACGCGTCAAACTAAAACAAGGCTGTTTGAATTTGAAAGCACGATGAGAAACGACGCTGAAGGTCAAATGGTTAATTCAACCTGTTAAAAGCACAATGCTCAAACGCACACTGTGGCGTGGCTTTAACGCGGCACAACAACGCACTGCAACAGATGAGAAATGTGATTTTTTCATGCAATTGATTTTTATGTCTTCAATTACAGTGAGTTGCCAGACATGCGTGTTGCTGAAAGGTTTTTCTAGAGCCGTTTATGGCGAAGTTACAGGATTTTCTATCTGGCTGGGGGCCCGGCTTTAAGCCCTCATGGTATAGTGTATGCAGCACATACAGTGACTTTAAAGTCACGCCATAGAACAATGTCAGGGTAATGGATTATTGAGCTGACGGAGCTGAGTTTTTACAAGAGGAAAGTATATGCAGTATTTATCTCTTACATTTTTTGATTAACAAGGCCCTTTGAAGTCAATGGTTTGAAGCAGAAAGGACCTTAATGCCCTCTACAGAGGGGGTATTAATCAAACTGTTTAATATTCAGTTAACAAAGATCAAAAACAGTGTTGTAATTGCAGCGTGTTTATCTTACGACGAGGGGTCCCTCTATTACCATGTGCAAATGAAGTAATCACGTCTTACCTTGATACTGAGCCCTGAAGCCTTTGTGGCGGTGGTTGCTCTCTGTCACAAAGTGCAGCCGCAGCCAGTTTTTGTTGCTGATGATGGGCGCTGGAATATTCATCCCAGTCATCCTGCGTGTAAAGAGTCACAAATACATGAAAACACATGTTATCCAGTTTGAACCTTAACTCAACTACATGGCTTCCTTGTCACTAGCATTTTGTGTCACCATAATCACCTGCAGAAAAGGGAAAACAGGTCACTGAGTAACATGAGAAGAAGAAGAAAAAGACCAATGAAAACCAAATTAAAGGAAATAATTAATCAATTTCTACACGATAGGCCTGGATAGAAAACGGGGCCCTTAAAATGAAGACCGGCTCTAAAACCTGGGGGGGAGAAAGCCCATCTTAACTCTGAGTCTGCAGTCTGATTGCACTTATATGTGTGTGTGTGTGTGTGTGTGTTTCACCTACAGTATGTGCAGGCATGTGCATGGGCAGTCTGTGTGTGTTCCATCCATCTCACTGCCTGTATTGGTGTTTTAGACCAGAGGCTTTATGCGGCGCATGGCTGCAGCATCGGGGACCCTCTATAATTGCAGAGATTTAAAGCTTCTCGGGTCGTTCTCATTTGTCCGTCTGACCAGCTCTGGCTTTTTTTCTATTGCCTAGCAATCCCTGCACCCCACCCTGTCGTACCACAGTCAACAGCACAGAAAGCCATTGTAGTTATCAAACAGGGGCTTGGGACAGGCTTTTAAAAAAAAAAAGCATGGTGGGTTGAGCCCTGTGTTCCCAAATTGGCTCAGTGGTGGAAAAAAACAAACTCTGTTAAGTTGTTGTTTTGCATTGGTGTGTGTGTGCCCACACCCACGCATGTCTTTTTTTATTGTGTGTAAAGGTGAGTTTAAGGGTTGTTTTTCGATGTAATTTCTTTTGCATTCACTGCAGAGCCACCAGAGGGGCAGGCAGACAAAATAAAGAGAGAAATGAATGTGGCAGTGAGAGGGAGAGTGATGAGGGAAAACGAAGGAGAGTGACTTTTTCCCTTGGTGGCTATTGCAGATATAGAAAAATGCATAACCAAGTCTACTTGACATTTAATTTATCCTTGTTTTGATTACGCCACTGGTTCATGCTGTTTACATTTTAACTGCACTACTTCAGTGAGAAAAATTGCATCTGTCAGACAGATTTAAGGCCGTTGAATGTTTTATTGTTAATTAATCTGCAAACTCAATATGATTTTTATATTTTTTAATCCAAATGATCCACCACAAAAGGGAGATGATGGCAGCCCCTGGTGAACAGTTAAAAAGGAATTGATTTTCACACAAAAGTTGATCTTTACCTTCATCCAGTCATTGATGAAGCGCTAATGACACAGATATATGGGCAGAATGAGAAACAGCAGCCTTCAGGTAGCTGGACTGTTCAGGAGAATCTGCCTCCATGTTTTCTGCAGTGGAAGCTGCAAATTATCACGAGATTTCTGCGAGAAGTCTCAAAGAAAATGGATAGCGACAATAAAGCGTTACCCATCCAGAAGTTGCATGGAGGCTCCAGGCAGAACAGGAGTGATGTCACAAATTTAAGACCAGCAGAGGTGAATATACTGTTATCGCCACAGCAAAGTACGGCAGAGGAAGTGAAACATGATCTTCCATTAACAGTAAATAAAGGCTTAACGACACCTTACAGAGGACTTACTCCAACGTCTACATTTGTATCTGTGTGCGGCAAACCGTTCTCTAAATTTATACAATAATAATCTGCACGCCCCGAAAATAAAATAGCAAACTCTCTCTGCAATATAAAATGTGTAAAGTATTGTGATGTCATTATGGGGGAGGCGCAGTAGTGTGCTCATAGGAGTCAGAGAAGGAAGAAAAGAAACTGATGCCTCGCGAGCTAAAATGATCTTTAGCTCCTTCTTTGATGACTTGCTTCTCAAGATGTTTATGTCGAGACTGCGGTCCCATTTTTAACTGCAGTCAAAAGGTTATGCAACATGTGGAGATTGAGCTGCCGCGTCTAAGTGTTGGCTTCTGATTTGTTATTGCATTTCGAGTGTAGGGTTGTATAGCTTTCACGGTATGCAGCAGTATTAAAATAGACTTTTATCATATCGAGAACATTGGCTTATCTACAATACTGCTATCAGGTTTGTAATAATAATAATAATAATAACAACAATCTCACTCAGGCTTTTTGTTCCTGCATATATACACACACACACACACACGACAACTTCACAGACAGTACTTCTTGGCATGAGTGCAGTGTTTTCATGTGCTGGGTTCCCTCCCAACTTCTGCATGCTTCATATTGATTTGGGGCGTCTCAAGGAATAATGGTGGATTCTGAGACAGGCTTGTGAGGCACATTAGAGAGTTCTCGTAAGACGGTCCCTACAGGGGTCCTGATTGGATGGGATGAGGGGTTAAAGGGAGCGCGGCAATCTCATCAAAATACCAACGTAACGAGTCCCAGTGTGCAGGTGCTGTGGCCAAATGTGGCCTCGAGGGCAGAGCCATGAGTCCACATCTCTGGTGTCTCCACTTGGTTTCACTGAGAGGCCGGTTATACGTAGGTTCAGCCTGGATAATGAGCTAACAATTCAAATTTGTCAAAGAAAGATTTGACCAGGTGATCTTTTCCTCCCACCCATATTCTATATACAAAATTAATAAAAAATAAAAAAGACGGAATGGTTATAAAAATATTCTTTTCTGATGAGGAAGAAGCTGTTGCTCTCTGTATCCTCAGCAGACTGCTCAGTTATCCAGTCCGGTGGCCGTCTGCCAGTGGATTGAGCTCTGGGAACAGTAAGCCGGTCCCCATATACCCAGTGGCTCTTTACATTAATTGCCTGGGTCAATTGTCAATTCAAATTCCTTCAATTAAACATTCAGGATAGCTTTTGGAGGCACTTTGATGAAATATATTTTGCCTGGGAAGATCAATAATAAATCCCAGGAAGAAGAAATTGAATCTAATACAGATGGTAATTTAACCAAAAGTTAGTAATTTAGCTGCAGGGCTCTTCTTGCTCTCAACCTACTTTGAATATCGTATTCTTCCTCTGACACCGTTTAGCCGCTCTGCTGGAATAGGGTAGTTCGTATTCAGTGACCCAAACAAATATTGCCAGATTGCTCGGCGAAATAGAAATCTATTCTAAAGTCTCTGCTTTCTTAGGTTTACAACATGCAGAGTAAGGTTACAGAACGCAATCAAAAGACATCTGCAAAGAAACTGGAAGCTAGAAAATATGGATACGCATAGAGAGAAAAACATTAAATAAATACATCAGAATTCTGATCATATTGCGGATCTCACACATGCAAAGGCTTATTAAAAAGGTCAGAAGGATAACAAAGAACATTTGGGTCGAGCCAGACTCCAATGTTGGCTTTTGTCAAAGGAGACCAAGAGCTTTTTTTGTGTCTATTTTCCCAGTGATTGATGTGCAGCCTCATATCAACCTTCCCCTGTGCGACGACAATGGGATCAATGAACTCATTTGCAGAGATCTGATAGATTTTTTTTTTTGATAAAAGCTGCCAAGAGGCGTCTGCAAAACATATTTATGTTTACTTTAAACTATCAGGAATATTTTTTTTGTATTAGTCATAATCTATCATCCACTTTTGGTGGAAACTGCCTGGCAAAATTGGGCAGTTCAAAATGTCGCTACATATTCCCTTTCATAAAAACTATGACATATGCCAGAATTAACTAAATATTCAAATAGTTTCAGTAATTACATACAGTATTTGTTGAAATATATGTGTTAATTAATTATCAACCGATTGTTTTTTGCTATTTCTTATCCTCCAGTACTGAAGAAGCCTGAAAAAAAAAGCTTAAGAGAAGATGTTAAATCTGGCTGACTTTGAGGTTTCAGGCTGTCAATCATCGTTAAGCAGCGCTAACCCTCCAGGGTACATTGACAGTTTGCTTGTCTCTGCCTGCAGCTGCTGCTGCGCGTTAGGATGCTCGCAGGTTTAGCTGTCCAGTGGCCTTGTACACAGTCGACAGACACTGAACGAGCGAGGCTGCGAGAGCAATGAATTTTATGGACGTGTGAGAATTGCTCGCTCTGAATCCGGTTTGTCTGCCGGCCCGTTTGTTTACCTGGCCGAGTTGAAGCTATCTCCCAGAAATTTGGTGCCACCGCACTCAAGCTCACCGAGTCCCGCTAGAATTGTAGGGTTTAAAACGAGAACTCGGCCTGACAGCCTCTGACATTTGGTGACATACAATAACATCATCTTGGGAGTTTCGAGGCATTCAAGTGATGCGTGGTGACCAGTCGCCACACACATAAGTAACAACTCCCGCATATAAAAGGCACTGCTTGTTGAACCGCTTTGCCTGCCTGAGTACACAGTGTGAGTCTTTTCATCCTCTCCTCGGGCGCCGGACTGCAAACTAAACTTACCTGAAGACGTCCGTTTACTCATCGGGTTATGACTCCATTGAAGTATCGCCCACTAGCAGACAGTATGGCAAAGGTATGGATTACCAGGCATCTTTGTAATTGCTGGGGCCTTTATAGGAAAAGGTAATTGCTAGAGAGGTATAATAAACGGAGGTAATATAGTATTTCCTGAAAGGTTATGTACAGTATTTTGGTTTGATGGAATACATTCATGCAACTTATTTGTAATAAATGTGTTGCTTAACCTTCTACTGTAAACAAGGCATTGCTACTATGGTCTGTGTTCAAAGTAAAAACCTCTATAGATGCAACTCAAACTAAACAATGAATTATTATGTTTTTACCTTGTTTTTCATACCTAGGGCCATTTGGTTCTTTCTTTTTATCCTGAAAAGCAGGAGCCACAAGACAACAACACAAAGCCTTTTCCGTCAGCCTAAGAGTTAATTTGGGAGCTTTTCTACCTAAGAGAAGAGGGCTACTTGATGGTCTGTCAAAACACATCAGTGTCATTGCATATCCTTCCTGTCAACCTCTCTTAAGCTCCGTCAACATGAATGCTTAGCAGTCCTCGCCTCACTCGGAGCACCTCTCCTTTGACTCTCCGTCTCTCGCTGACACAGCGTCTGCCTCTCTCTCCCCCTCTGACTTCGGATGATAACTCTCAGGGACAACAAAGCTTGTAGCTCAGTGATTGATTAGAGCTTCTTTCAGCCAATTATAATTAATGCCCGGTAGGATCACATAAACCTGGCAAACGCTCCCATTCACTCGGGACGGGGAGGAGATGGATAACCTTAGCCTCAAGGTTGGGGGTCAAACCCATTTCATATTTCCTGGTTTCCATTGGGAATGACTTCTACATTAAGCCTATGCCGAAAGCCCATAAACCAAAGTGTCCGAGGGCTGCGATTTAAACAAAACTCTGTTGAAGATTTCAAGTGCACTTTAATTTGAATTATGAAAATGGAATCCTGTGAATTGATTGAATTCAATAAGCACCACGAGGCATACTTAAAACTGGGGATGCACCGATACCGATACCGGTATCGGGTATCGGGCCGATACTGCGTTAAAATACTCGTACTCTTATTCGTTTTCAATTGCCGATACCAAGAACCGATACCACTCAACAGTATTTCGCTACAACAAACTGGTCGCGCTTTGTGGAGAAAAAGATTTGTTGTCCTACCTGACTTCAACGTCTAGGGCAGGGGTCGGCAACCCGTGATCCAGAGCCGCATACGGCTCTTTCGTCGCTCTCTTGCGGCTCTTGCAGCAAGGTGTGTAGAGTAATGTGCGTCGCGTTCACACAGTAAAAAATGACTGCCGTCCTGCCGGTTTGAATCAAACGGCTGCTGATCCACCAGAAGTAGCGCTGGCAGCGGCCTCATTCAGACGCTGTTGTGCGGCTACGGATGATATTATTGTAGCCGAGTGTCTGTTGTGTGTCTATATTTGTAATTCTAATAAAATGAAAACACGCTGCAGGGTAACTTGAACCACTTTTTTATCTCCTTCACACACGTATATCCCACAATTCCACTCCTCTTTTCCTTTCCGTTTCTCCCTCCACAATAAATGCACCGGAAACATAACTTGGAACACAGCTTCCTATATAATTGCTCGATCCCTAATATTATCGCTTACATTCTGAACCCGGACACGGGGGCGTTTTATGGTCCGACATTAGAGGGACTTCCACAAGAAGTTTAAAGCTTGGGATAGCCTTCTGTTAATTTTGTACTATAGGCTTGACATAATCTGCAGAGGATAAAGTAAAATCTGCCTCCAAATTAATTGCACTTTCATGGAGACCAAATCTAAGAAGTATCGGTATCGGTACTCGGTATCGGCAAGTACACAAATAAAAATACTCGTACTCGTATCGGTTTGTAAAAAGTGGTATCGTTGCATCCCTACTTAAAACCCTTCCCTGCACACAACTGTCCGTGAAAATTCATTAAAAAAAAGGTACATTTGCATGCCAGTTGGCCTTTTCCCTTAAGTTCCCAATGCATGCGGCTGATTTTAAAGTGCTCCTCTTATAAAATATGATATGGTCATGCTCCGCCATACACACAGAACCTTTGTTCTGCTTCAAGATCCCAGCAGGCAGGCCTCCTCGTTATCCCAAGAACTAAGGCATAATCCTAAGGCAATACAGCCTGGTCTTACCAAGCCCCCCCTCTCTTTGAATACATTTAGAGCTGCCGATACCAAAGCTGTCCATCTAGACTCCAATCTAGACTTTATTCTCTGTATGTGAAACCTTTTCTTTTTGTTATGATTAAATATACAGTAGTCCAGTCTCTATACCGCACACAAATGCCTCAGATGGGTAAATAAATAAAATCATCAAACTGAATGTGACATTATTGAATCATAATCCAATTGTTATAGTTTATTACATTAACTTTGAGAACATACTGTTCACTCATGCAGTTGCCTTTTTTTCAAACCTACAGCTCTTTATTCCCCCAGCCCCCCAAGTGATGGTAGTTCTCTCTACATTTCTTAAATTTTTTTCTATACGCTTATGTTTTTTAAAAGGGAGTTCTGCCATATATTCAGAGTTTGTGAAGTTCGACTGTTGGCAAGGACACATTGGGACTGAAATTCAGCTGCAGACTTTGAGATGTAGAGGCCTTTAATGCAAGCGCCCCAAGTCATTTTTTTTAAATTTTAACACTGATACAGTTTTTGCGGTATAAAGTGAATCTGATGATGCTGAAGACCTTCAAAACACTTTTGGGTGTCTTGCCAACCCCTGCATCTTCAGCTGAATCAAAACAAAAGCCGAGGTGAGGCGGGACACGGGTCACGGTCCGTCACGTTCACAATGAAACGACTGCGCCAATTAGATTGCAATAAAAAAAAGGATCAGTCCAAATCCTATCCCCCTCAATACTGAACGCATTAGATCGGCCCGTCTGACAGGCAGCGCTCCGCTCGGTGCCGTCTGTGGAGACCAGGAGGCGGCTGCACGCCACAGCCAACTACTGACATCAGACATTTAAACATGCAAACTCTATGACCACCGTGCGGTTTGGCAGGGAGTGGATCAGCTGTTCAGGAGTCTGATGGCCCGTCAGCACCTGGCTGTGGGCCTGTAAAGCCCAACGAAACGGTGTGTGTGACAACACAAATAAACACGACTTAACCAACGATTTACTGACTACTGAATTATCAATCAAAACCAACAAATTGTGATAAAAGTGTATGTATATCTGGATTTGAAAACTTACTTTCTGGCCTACATTTGGTTTTGGCAGCTCTGTTCTCTACAGGATCTAGGTCATAATTTACTATAGCAGTAAAGATGATTTTCTTGAGGATTCAGTGCACGTTATCTCTCTCCAACCAGGATATGAGCCAACAGCACTTCGTCTTCACTTCAACCTCATTACACCTTTCTGTTAACGCCTTATCAAAGTCATAAAACACATTCATCCTACAACACACATAGTCGTGATGCACACCTGGTGAAACACAAGCACTGCACACCCTCACTCCTCCTCACAGCTCCACTCACCAGATGGTTGTCGGTTCAGATCCCTCTACTTCCAGATAATCCGACTTCTCCTCCATCTGAAATTCAGTGAATACCAGGGAGATGGTGTCCCCGGGATCTGCCAGGATGGTCCACTTACACTCCCCACTGCTGCCCAGGCCTCCAGCCCCGCCACCAGCAGAGTCACCGCTGGGGATATCGAAGCTGGAGATGAGCCCGCTGGAGCCCCTCAAGGTGCCACCGCACGTGTCCTCCGCTGTCAGTCACCAAAGAGAAAAGCAAGGTAGGAAGGGGGGAGTTGGGACAGACACATGGTCTCTGGGTTATTTCAGAGGTATTACTCAAAGGTCAACATGGGGGAAAAAAGTGGCTTCAGGCATAAAACATCTGTACCTGTCTCCTCAGATAAACGCAAACCAGAGGAAGACCAACGATGAAGCTAATGTACGAGCTGCCCGGGCCAGTTAGACACATTTGTTTTTCCCCACATCCACAGGTTGTCAAGTCCAGTATCTACAGCTAATTCCAGCATAATTATGGAACTGCCAACGACATGACAAAGGTGGCTAAAGCCTTTTCTTACAGTAGCGAGAATCGTGAAGCATTCAGACAGTGACAATGGGCAGAACTATTTATCGATTAATTGTGTGCTAATTCTGTCAGTTTCCTCCAGTGGGGGGAGAAGAGTCCTAAATATCTCTTATGCACTATTTCTCTCTTTCCTCTGATCTTGTCTCCTCCCTCCGTCCGAGAGTCAGTAATTCATCATCGTGTCCTCCGAGCCCCTTCAAGTTTCAGGAAACAAACAAATGGTGATAAATAGGGCTTATAATGCTGTGAAATTGTATATTTTGTCTCCAATGTGGGAAGCATGGCACGTCAGTTGAATGTTAATGCACTCTACCATAACAGTGGCTTGCTCTCTTTTCGTCCCTTCTCTCCCCCACCCTTTCTTATATCTCTCCATCTCCCTCTCTCACTCCATTCCTCTCCTCCGAGCCCTCTCAGATCTTCCTACTATTACTCACCACCCTCCCCTCCACCTCTGTATCCGTTTTTTCTCCCCAAAGAATTCTAATGATGGCAGGGCTTTCACAGTTTTCACATCATTTAAGACTAATATGTGACACTCAGCTGTGCCAGCTGAAACCTTTGATGGCTCAGCGCTCCACTCAGGGCTGTCAGAGCTGCCAGACTTGGAACATTCCTGTATGCTGCATTACACAATTGGTCAAGGAACAAGGAAGCGGGTGTATAAATTCAAAAGGAGATTTAAAAAAAAATAAAAAATAAAGGGGGAAAGATAGGAGCGCAGGAGCTGCTAGTTAACTTGATCCATGTCCTTTGACACATTAGCTGTAGCATAGCAACTGATCAAAGTCTTCATAGGGAGGGCAGGGATAGCATTGGTACTGTGTGAGACATCAATGATGCGCACACACACACACACACACACACACACACACACACACACACACTACACCAGGGGCAGGCTTTTGTGTGGTAAATATCTTCAGCATTGTGACAACAAAAGCAAGTGGAGACATGATTTGTTTCTGGTTTGAAATCGTCGCCATCTCCACTTATCCTGAGTAACAAATTGCTTATCCCCTTAGTGCACATAAGATGACATCCCAAAGAGTGGCCGGCACATTTGTAGAGTAATTGGCTATGGCCTGAAATTAAATGGATATTAAATCGCTGCGAGTCTGACCAAAGGAGCCATATCACTTTTTAACCTTGATGACCGAGAGGGGGGGGGGGGGGGCTGTAATAAAGAATAAGATATACAGGATACAGAAAAGAATGGGAGAGGGAATTTTGCTGGAGACAAAGACAAACACAGGAGAACAAAAAGGATGGAAATGGAAAAATAAATAAAATGTCACAGAAATGTCAAAAGAATTCTGGAGGCAAACCTAAAAACGAATGTCTTGGCAGTCCAACCCCACCCTCATATTTCAGTGACTCCTCTAAATGTTTGTAAATGTCACCTGCCTTTGAGTCTTAAGCTCCTACGTCTCATTCAGATCTTATATCACCCCTCTCCTAAACCCCCTGTTGATCATATTATCCGAATGCAAAGTTGTGAAACAAATCAAAGTGTTTTTAGCACAGCTTATACTGTACATGTCCGAAAGGAACAGTGTGTAAGATGTATTGGCATCTAGTGGTGAGGGGGCAGATTGCATCCAACTGAACAGCACTGCAGAGTTTGGTTTGTCCGTTCTGGTTAAACCTGGCAGTGCAACATGGTAAAGAGGACCTGGGCTGCGGTCCAATAGTCCTTTTTGGTTAAGAAGGTTTGTAGCCGAGTGAAATGACCAAAGTCCGTGATAAGAGCTGTTTGAATTCTCTAAATGCAAAGGGAAGGAGCTTCAATGCTTCCTTACTCTGCTCCTTTAACATTGAAAACACTGGATCTTCCTTTTCGAAAGGAAAGTAGGTAATTCCCCCCCACAATTCCTTGCGGTGGCAACATTTAAAGTGACGCACCATTCGGTCATTCACAAGAACAAACGATCATGACCGACAAACACAGATCATGTAAATAACCGTTGGTATAACTTAGAAATGTTTAGATGTTGTGTGACTTTCAATTATCTGTTAAACCTGCTGGCAAACTACGAACGTTACATTGCTGTTGCTGAAAGCTGCTGTAAACTGATCAAACTGCTGTAAACTGATCAAACTGCCGTAAAGTGCTTCAGCTGCTGTAAAGAGATCAAACTGCTGTAAACTGATCAAACTGCTGTAAACTGATCAAACTGCCGTAAAGTGCTTCAGCTGCTGTAAAGAGATCAAACTGCTGTAAACTGATCAAACTGCTGTAAACTGATCAAACTGCCGTAAAGTGCTTCAGCTGCTGTAAAGAGATCAAACTGCTGGAAACTGATCAAACTGCTGTAAACTGATCAAACTGCTGTAAAGTGACATATTTGATGTGCTGTCTCTGCTGTTGCACTGCAGCCTCGGCCTGACTTCAGTTACAGAGGCTGAAACCCGAGCTCTGATGAAAGAGCTCTTCAGTGGGAAGAGGAATGCGGCATCGAGTGCAGCGATGCTGGAGTCATGTTTCTGATTATAATTTTTTCAATCAACTATTTTGTCACTTTTCAAATTTGAAAACACTATCAAGTCAACACTTCTAGGTCACACTGAGTTGTGTGGCGTCTCAAAAACTATTGTCTGCATATTCTTCTGATCAGATTACAATCTGCATATAAACCACAACCACAAAGAGGGATAAGACACATTGTTAGTGGGAGAACATATTTAATTCAGCATGTTTGAAACTGAACAATAAGACAGTGGAGTCAGATTCCCCGCGGTTGTCTGGTCCTAACTCCTCATGAATTCTCCTTCCCATCTTTCCTTTTCCACAGGTCAAGGAAAAGTGGTTAGGAATAGAAGTTAGGTCATGTTTAGAGTATTCAACGGCAGAATCTGCCCCCATGTTTGCTGGTACATTTGGCATATATGCTATAAGCCAAAAGGTTAAATTAAAATCTCAACATTTTGTATTATGATCACCACCAAATATGGAATTATTTGATGGAAGTTAAGTGAAAACAAGGTGCAGGTTTAGGACTTTTTGTCACCACCTTTTTCAACCTGTTTTTTACTGAATCCATCAGTCAGACAGTGATCCAGCTAAGAACACGGGCTTCTTCCAGAGCTGTTTGGGCTAGTGAGGATGTGTCAGTACCACTTTGTGAGCAGGATCTCTATTATATACCAGCTTTATGTTATTATACAGGTTCAATTTGCAATAGTCAGGAGTAGAATAGAAAATACCGGGGGAAAAAAACGATCTTTTGGAAGCTATAACTGAAATGCATATGTACTTACTGTATAAAAAACTTGTTTTAAAATATATTGTTATATGTGGAGGGGGAGAAAAAAACTAGCACAATTATCCAAGAATCTACAGAGCATCTGTGGGGCCTGGGGGCATTGTACAATGAAGCTTGATGTATAAAATCGATCAAACATTAACACACAGCAGTAGGACTCGATACTGTAGGTTGTAAATTAGACAGCGATCAGAAACCGCAGGCTGCCATCCAGCACCGTGAGGCACAGAAGCCAAAGCGTTGCCACAGAGGCAAATTATACCACTGACGTCATAGGTGGGAAAAAAAAGAGACAATAAAAAGGCTCTCTCAAAACCGTAAACAAAAATGAAAGCCCTTCTTTGTTCCTCAGATCTTTTTAACCCAGAATAGGATTCTGGAACAAATAAAAAAAATAAATTGGCTCCATATATAGTTTTCTCTGAAGTGGTTTCCATGATAACAGACTTGCTCTCTGGTCGTCTTTGAACATCATTCAACTCAGGTGGCGACAGCTAAAGCCAGGTGCAGAAGTGTGAGTGACAGGTATAAAAAGGCAGTGTTATGTGTAGACTGAAAATAATAAACATGGCAAAGGTAACTGCCACAGTCTGAGAGCAACTACCTTTTAAAGCCCGGACGTTTTTTCACCAAATTGCGAAGGTTTTCATAACCATAATAAAACTGGTTTCTCTCCTCAATCACACGGGCTATTTGAATAATTCTGGTGCTATAATAACAATAACACTTGTGAGATTAGTTAAGATGTGTGTGTAGCAGTATATGTGTTACTGGTTAAACATTGTTAATGATAGAATACAGAAAGAAATCACCTTCCAGAGTCTAATTTTAATCTAAGAACACGCCTATGGGAGCTGTCTAAAGCATCCACATTAGATTGACAGCCCTTTTAGCCACAGAAAAGACACCGAAAATCTTCAAGATGTGACGCATAGGATCCAATTGGACGACACTGAAACTGACCCCAAGAGGGCACTGTAACTAGAAACCTCCCCCTTTTCACCTCAGTTAGATGTCCCAGAAGTTATTCTTTAATCTGAAGTCCAAATGTCGCATTTGGAGTTTATAAAGGCCTCTAAAGAGACGTTTTGGTCAAACCTAAAAAGCTGCAAGTCATTCTCTGGTTTGTGTGCAATGGATTGAGCACCAATATTTCAGCACAGGGCTTCCATAAGCAGTATTGGATGGATTTCCACACCTACGTTTAATAGTGATCCTATAACTCATTAACGTGTTTACAGTTGGAACCAATTTAATTGCACAGGAAATTTGGGGAGATGCTTGGGAGCAATTCGTTATTGCACATAAACAGTAAAACAGGTTTCTCTGGGACACATCCATGCATGTTACTGTATTTCATGAACCAGCAAGCTGCTGTCTGGGACTCAACAAAAAATAAAATAAATTGCTTTACAGCTTGAGCATTTTAAATGGCTTTATAGTGCCTTCCAGGTTCCATATATTCACATGCAGCGTTTCATTGGGATGCATGGCAGCATGTGAGGTACAGTGTGCCAACGAGGTTTACTGACTTATAAGAGCTGCTGAATGCTGGGCAATGTGTTCCCTAGCAAATCATTAGAGCATGCTCTGGATTTAAAGATGACGGAGGATCCGTCTCTTTTAAAAACGGTGGCAGTGTAAAAGATGAAAAAAAAGAAGATGGTGGCGAGCATTAGGACTGCTTTAGCTGAGCTCATTTACATCCCCAGCATCAGCAATCTAATGCTACTTGAGGAGGGATTAAGCCTCTCTCTCCTTGACTTTGATCAGATATACAACACTTGTCTTTCTACTTAGAAATATTCACCCCCAAGGAAAGAAGGAATGGAGCTCATGTATAATTCGACACTACCTAAGATTTTTCCTTTGTAATAATTCCTGTGTTAATGCAAAGGCAGTGGCTATGTCTACAGTAAGTCACTCATCTGCTCCACTGTTATGTTAAATATTGATACGGTTGAGAAGTAGTCAAGAGATATATAATGACTGCAGAGATGTAATTTCCAATTGCATCATGCATTTTGAAGTCAATGCCAACTTATTCTTTGATTGAATAATGAGAGAAGAGGACGATTCAATAAGCAAAATAGCTCCACAGCACTTAGTCATTCAGTCATTTTTGTTGGCTAAAAATAATGACATTCACATCATATTATCCTAAAGAAATCCATAAATATCGAATATGAGGATTACCTTGGTAATTCTTAACACAGACGCTCTTACAATAGTGTGTTATCGGCCTTATGAAATGAATGGAAGGACGTCTGGCAGCAGTTTGGATATTGAGCCATTTACATTTCAGTTCTGGACTGAAAACATTTTCAATTCGAGTAGCAAAGAGTTGAAAAGGCGTCGCAGACAGAACTGCGCTTTAGTGCAGTTGCATTTCCAGATATGGAAACGTGGTACAGGAGCAAGGTTGTTCTGTGGCATAATTATCTTATTCTGTTGCACAGTGGCTGGCAGCGTATCAAAAGACCATATTCACATGTTACCTCGGCAGCGGCCCGCTCGCTGTCTCACTGCCCGGCTTAATGAACGTCCAGAGACAAATTAGATGGAAGGAACCAAAAGGGGCTCCTGGGAGGTGCAGTAGCAGCTCACGATTAGAATAGACATTAATTCTCCATCTCGCTGCCTTTCTGCTTGGAGTTGATGCGGCCTGTTGTTTTCCCCTCCATGCATCTACTTACCTGTCTTTGTTTTACTGTCAACCTTTCAAGCTCTGTTATTTTAAAAGTGACATGCGCAAAGTATGAACACACATTCATGGTTAATCTCAAGGGGATAACCCCTGGTATTACAATAAAGTATATTGTTATGGGATACCTATAACCCTTACAGCCCCCGCCAAGCCATTAATTATGCTTTTCTCAATAATAGAGATGAATAAGCATGATGGTTATGTGTGTGTCGTTTCATAAGGAGACCAAATTAAGAAATTAAATACTAAATTACATCATTTGTCCATACTTATTTAAATGTTGTGCCTCCAGGTTAAAATCTGCCGTGACCACTTTTAATTAAATGACAATTGACAACTCTGCCCAGCAAATATACTTATATCTGATTATTCCACAGCTTAGTAATGAGGTTTAATGTTCGGTCAAATGTGGGTTCTATGGCTTCATTATCCTGTTTTAAACAGTGTTTTTATTGTGAATAGGTCTTCTGCCCTTTTCTCTTTTCCCTCCTCTACTCCTCTATTCCTCTTGTCTTTCTGTCAGCCATACACACCACAGAGGACTTCGATAGTTGGATGAGGACGGAGAAGAGGACTGGGAGAAAGATGAAAGAGGAAGAGAGACGGTGACTGGTGGAGAGACCGAGGTGTTGGGAGACGGTGGGGGGTGGATTTGGGAGAGATTTTGTGTTGCTGTGTGTTTAGTGTGAAACAATTGGTGATGAGCAGAAAGGGCAGGATCTCTGAGGAAATAAGATCAAAGGACCATCTGCCCACATACAGGAGCCGGGCTGGATTTGGTCGTGTGTGTGTGTGTGTGTGTGTGTGTGTGTGTGTGTGTGTGTGACAGTGAGCGAGACAGAAATAGAAAGACAGAGAGAGAAAGAGAGAGTGGAAGCAGACCTGTAAAGGAGGGATGTTTCTGGCCTGTCAATCGGGGCTAACACCATCCTTAAATGGAAAGGAACCCTCCATCTGCAGCGGTTTGTTCCCTCCAAACTTGCCATTTCTCAATCGTATACTGAGCATTTCCTTTTTGCTGTGCCTTGCACGGTAGAATGAGTTGCTCTGCTGGCTTTGTGATTTCTTTGGCTCGTCTATTGAAATGGGAGGGGGAGATCTTTGACTCGTTCAGATTATTCTCTCCTCTGTTGGGATGACTTTGCACATCTTAGCCCTGGTACTCCACCAGCATCACATTGTGGGCGACAGCGGCTCAGTGTGAATGAGTATGAATGTTCGATAGTCCTGACGGGCAGGGGGCACCTTGCATGCTAGCTCCTCCCGTCAATGTATGAATTAATGACATGTAGGGAGTCATTTCCTTATTCTTATTTTTGCTTTTCATTTTAATAAAAGAGATCTCTGCTTAAAAAAAAGGGGGCAATTGAAAGTACCCACAGACCTACTCCAAACATCTGCAAGATGTTTGATTTGAAACACAAGAGCAGTCTATTGTGTTAGATTGAAAGGAAATCATCAGTATACAGGGATGGCTTTCAATCATTCTCCCTAAGAGCTTCTGCCTAATGCCACTTCATTTTCCTTGCATTATACAGAGTTAAGTGGAAGCTGTCTCTAAAAATAAGAAACATAACTGTCATGGATTCCCTGCCTAAAAATGAGCCCACAGCAGCACTTCCTGGTGAGTTGGGGTAAATAAGGCTGTCCTTAACTGTGAGTCCACTAACACTCATACAATTTCGTAAACTAATCGATTAGTATATTCAATCATCAGATCTGTAAAACTGAGATCCTCCACAAGGAATCATGCACAATCTCCACTATAAATATTGTGTTTATCATAGATTGCTCAAGTCATGAAAAAAGCATAAAGAACAACTAATAGGCAAACACAGAAAAAGGTGTTGACTACCTGGAATATGCGCATCACAAGTTGGCGGTTCACCTGGAACTGCAATAAATATCTCTTCACCTTCACGATGCTGTTGTGTTTAAGGAGCTGTATTTAACATTACGAGCATTATTGAGCAGCAAACAACTATTTGCCATGTAAAGAGGAGTAATGTCAACCTGAGCAGAGAATGAAGCCGTTACCGGAGCTTCTCTTTGTTTTGTTTACCTAGCGTGCGCTTGAGTGCATGTGAGCGTGCATGTGAGCGTGCATGTGAGCGTGCCCGTGGTCAGCTCATGGCCGCCGCTCTGCACTGCTCTCATAAGGTGGTTACAGCTGACAGAGCCGTTCAGACCAATCACATCGTTGCAGAAGCGTAGCACCCACCTTCCAATTGCCCCCTCAGATAAACCCTCAGTGTGTTTCAATACCCACACTAACACACTATTCAGCATGTCCAACGCTGTACCCTACAAATACCAGGATGTTTTCCTACATCCGGTCGCATTTAGCAGTATGCAAGCCGCCATGCTTCTCTTGGCTTGTCTGACCCACAATCCTTTGTGCAGCAGATGACCTAAGATGGTCAAGGTTCAAGGTGACATATTACGAGGAAGTATATCACGATTTAATGCACACTGCACGCCAGTGGTGGGCCACCAGGGTCAGCTAAGCTTTCTCTGCTGGCCTAAACAGAATAACAAAGTTATAGTTATTTTATAATTTAATTGTTTTTCAAAAATACACTACATGTATTATAATTAGTTTTTCCTATTAGCTAATTTTCTCATTGCACAGCTCCTGTCTTCGTCACGCTGCCTCCAGTTTCTGTTAAGGAGAGCTCTCATCCAATCAGATTTCACCTCTACTATGACTTTTTTTGACAAATGAAATGTATTTACTTTTTTGACATACTATGACTTTTTTGACATATGTGGGCGAGGGGCGTGGTTAGCGCACCTGCGACGCATGAGAGAGAGGCGCGCTCATCGGAGACAGCCGTCCTCATTAGGGGGAGCGGCTGGTTCTGATGAGCGCGGGGAAGGGGTGCGGCTATAAAGAGCCGCACAGTGGGGTGCACGGGGTGGTTGGTGATGATACATGGGAGCAGTATAACTAATAAAGCTGTGAACATGAAGCCAACGGCCTCTGTCATGTCTGGTACGCTGGTAGAATCCCCGGGCAAGCAGGAACCTTGCCACAGTGGAGCCCAACGGGGTTTTCGGACCCGGAAGACGGGGAAGGGGAAGCAGCCGGCGGCGGAGGATGAGGCCCTGAGGCAGCTCTTTGTGAGGCTGGCGGGCCCCCCCGCGGGACCAGAGGAGGAGACGGAGGTCGAGAGGCGCCTCGGCGCCAGGACCGTGGCGACGGCGGGACTGGTGCCGCCGGCCCAGGTCGGTGGGGTGATCGTGCCGCCACCGCTGACCCCGGAGCAGCACCGGCAGCGGCTCCGCGCGGCCCAGCAGGAGCCGGGAGAGCTGCTGCTGGCCTTCGCTCGGCGGCTGCGGCGGAGGACGGAGCAGTGGCTGCAGCCGGGAGGAAGGGGGGACATAGCGGACGCGGTGGACCAGGTGGCCACGGAACAATTCCTGGGAGGGCTGCCGGTCCAGATGGCCGACTGGGTCCGGGAGTGGCGGCCGGCAACGCTGATCGGGGCCGTCGCGAGGGCAGAGGATTATCTGCGCCGGGAGCCGACGGCCGGCACCGCAGCGGACCGGGCCCGGCCGGTGGGGGTGGTCCTGGGGCAGGCTGTGCCGGCGGCCCGGAGGGCCGCATCTACACAGACGGTCCCGGACGCGGCGAGGCGGCGGACCACGACCTCCACGCAGACGGACGCGACGAGGAAGAGGGTGACGGCCGCGACGCAGACGGTCCCCGACGCGGCGAGGCGGCGGACCGCGGGCGCAGCGACGCAGACCGCGTCAGAGACGGCGACGCGGAGGGCCGAGTCCGCGGCGACGCAGACGGAGTCGGAGACGGCGACGCGGAGGACTGCGGCGACGCAGACGGCTTCGGCGACGGCGCCGCGGAGGGCCGAGACCGCCGCGACGCAGACTGCGTCGGAAGCGACGACGCAGAGGACCGAGACTACGGCGACGCAGACGGTCCCGGAGGCGGCAACGCAGAGGACCGAGACTACGGCGATGCAGACGGTCCCGGAGGCGGCAACGCGGAGCAGCGAGACCACGGCGACGCAGACGGTCCCGGAGGCGACGACGCGGGGGACCGTGACCGCGGCAACGCAGACGGCTCCGGCGACGGTGACTCGGCGGCCCGCGGCCCGGGGAGGGCGGACGACGGCGGGGCGGAGGAATGCGCCACTGCCGAAGGCGGCGGCCCGGTCGGGCCCGGACCCGGAGGGGCGGCCGAGAGCGCGGCCTGAGGGACGGGCGCCGGGGAATCAGACCTGGGAGTGGCCGGAGCTGTGGCCGGTTCCCCGGCGGCCCGAAGCGACCTGGAGGGACCCCGGGCGGCCCGCCCCGAGTCTGGAGCCAGTATGCTGGACGTGCGGGCAGCCGGGGCACCTCCAGAGGGACTGCGACCTCATGGAGGTGGACCAGGTAAGCCGGGTCGGCGCAACCCGGCCCCACGGACCAGGGCCCGGAGGGGCCAAGGAGGCGCCGACCGGTCGGGGGCCCCTGACGGCCCAACCCCAGCCAGGGGCGGGGAGGCAGGGATGGGGCAAGAGACGGCGGCTGCAGGAGGAGGTGGCGCGGCTGACAAGCCGGCTGCGCAGCGCCGACAGGGACCGGCGGCGGGCCCAGGCGACCGTCCTGCAGCTGGGGAGGAGACTCCGGGCCGAGCGGGAGGCTCGGGCCTGGGCGGAGGCCCAGCTGGCAGAGGGATGGTCGGGGGGGGGACACAAGTAGGTTGGTGTTTCCCTAATCTTCTCTCTCTTGTGTTGCAGGTGGCGGCGGCGGACGGAGGGTGAGAGCCAGTTTTGTCCCGGGAGGGGGCCGGCGGAGATCGCGAGGAACCTGCCTCCCGGGGCGCTCGATCGCCCTCTGTTCGGGCCACGTCCCGCGCCCGGGCCCCCACGGATGGAGGATGCCAACGCCCGGACCACCCGTTGGCATCGGGCTGAGAAGCATGTTAATTCCATGGTGGTCCATAGGTCGGGGATGCAGATGGTCGGGGCCGACTTCCCCTCTCGCTCCCAGTGGGAGGGAGGGGGGGGGGGAGTTGGTTAGACCGGTGGCTCCCCGGCCTAAATCGGGCGGTGGGGGTATGTGGGCGAGGGGCGTGGTTAGCGCACCTGCGACGCATGAGAGAGAGGCGCGCTCATCGGAGACAGCCGTCCTCATTAGGGGGAGCGGCTGGTTCTGATGAGCGCGGGGAAGGGGTGCGGCTATAAAGAGCCGCACAGTGGGGTGCACGGGGTGGTTGGTGATGATACATGGGAGCAGTATAACTAATAAAGCTGTGAACATGAAGCCAACGGCCTCTGTCATGTCTGGTACGCTGGTAGAATCCCCGGGCAAGCAGGAACCTTGCCACAACATACTATGACGTTTTTGACATACTATGACTTTTTTCATACTTTTTTTGACAAATTATATTTCTTTACTTTTTTGACGTACTATGACTTTTTTCATACTTTTGACAAATTATATTTCTTTACTTTTTTGACATACTATGACGTTTTTGACATACTATGACTTTTTTCATACTTTTTTTGACAAATTATATATTCTTTACTTTTTTGACGTACTATGACTTTTTCATACTTTTTTTGAGAAATTATATTTTTTTTACTTTTTTGACATACTATGACTTTTTTGACATACTATGACGTTTTTGACATACTATGACTTTTTTCATACTTTTTTTGACAAATATTTTTTTTACTTTTTTGACGTACTATGACTTTTTTCATACTTTTTTTGACAAATTATATTTTTTTTGACATACTATGACTTTTTTCATACTTTTTTTGACAAATTATATTTTTTTACTTTTCTGACATACTATGATTTTTTTCATACTTTTTTTGACAAATTATATTTTTTTACTTTTTTTACGTACTATGACGTTTTTGACATACTATGACTTTTTTCATACTTTTGACAATTTAATTTTTTTCTCCTGATCTTGTGTCAAAATAAACATTGTTTAAAAGTCCAAATGGAGATTTAGTCCAGCTTTTAACATTGATGAAAGCTAATTCCCCTACACTGCTACCAGTGATTGCAGTTCAAAAACTTTTGAGTCTACATCACATTTGCCTGCAGTGTCTACACGGCCTTTCATTATTTTGAATCCATCATGCCTCAGACCTCTGTACAGACATTGCACTGTAGCAATACTGATAAACTATAATGACATACCAAGTCCCTACCTGCTGTTCACCCATCAGCACAAAATCCTTGAGGCTCCCACCAGCACAATGGCTTTCCACGTATGTCATGGATTATTTGCGTCAATGTGACGACAAGTCTCATCTAAGCACAGCAAGGGATAAACGGCATGGTATGAAGAGCACTAGTCATTCATCAACCAGCTGTCAGTAAGAAACCATCATTATACTATAGCGTCCTCTTCATTCTCTGGTTCCTGATGGTTGAGCAAAAGAGCTTACCGAGACAAATTACCTATGCACAGCATCGTCAAGGGTTCAAATCCTGGCCAACAGTATTTCTGAATACGCTAGGAAGATTCTGAGCAGAAATTGAAGCAAAAACCATCATGAAGCTCCCCAAATGTCAGAAAAGAAAATCGATTACACCTCAAGCAATGCCGATTCCTCGAATTTTGAATTATTTTAATACTGCAAATGGATCTTGGCTCTTGCTGTAAGCTCATACTGTTTATGTGTATGTTTTTTTCATTTTCCTTTCGTAATATTCAAGCAGCATGAGCAGCCGAGTGCGTGTTGATTGAGACACTCATACAGAATGTGGAAACCTTTGAGCTTCCTGATGTGGGATGTGAAGATTTGGTGCATTATGAGATGAGATGGCGGGATTTGTTTGGTAAAACCTAGCGCATGTCCTAGAGAATATTAACGAGAGGACAGTGCTACATAATTTATTGATCTGTCTTTCACATTCGCTTGTTAAAAGATTAGCAGTCAAAAAAACAATCTGTTTTATTTTTGGGTCACTTTTACTGAGCTGGGCAGAAGATTTAATGGTTAAAAGATGTTCACCACATATAGACGTCTGCCATATATTAATGTATCGGCGGTCTCAGCATATTCAACCTGACATGTGAGTGGAAATTGCAGTTTCACAGGTCTGACTGAATGATAGCTGTTTCACTTTATATCCTCCAGACTGGCCCATCTCTCTGATTTAAGTACAGCCCAGGTGGCGATGCAAAAATCTAGTAAAGTGTACCACTCCTGCTCACAGAATTAATGTATTTATAAATATTTAATTAACCTTTTGAGCCATGGAGGATCTAATCAACTTCTTCAACATGATTAAAATCATTCCTTCTCATTAGATTGCAACAGAATTTACAGATCTAAGGGAGATCTGTTCCAGACTTCACTATATCTGTGGGCCAGACGAGTCGCCCAATCACACGCCATCAAGCTGTCAATCATGTCAAAGCAATTAAATTGAAGCAATTCAAAAAATAAAATAATAATCATGCTCATTATAAATGCCTTAGGAGAAGCCTAAAATATGTAACATGTAACCACAATACCTCACAGTCACATTGTACTACTGGGAGAAAAGTGGCCAGAAGCAGTAATCATCTGCAGTTTAAATGATTTATAACTCAATTTCAGTGATGGAAGGCCCTTACCTCTGCAGATTGGCACGGGGAAGTCCCACACGGACACACCGGCAGCCGTGGTCACGCAGGTGAGGAGCGAATGGCCGTCCAGGACGTAGCCGGTGACGCACCGGTAACGGATCTTGCCCCCTACGTTGAACTGCGTTCCATTCAGTATGCCTTTGGGTGGAACCCCCGGGTTTCCACATGAGCTGCTTCTCAGCTCTGCAAAATGGAAGAAGACAGTATTGTTAAGAGAAACAATGTGTTGCTGTATAAAATATGTACCGGAGCGTTTCCTACATTTTGTCTCTCGTCATGCGAGCAAAGCGATACGGTTGTATTTTTGTTGTTTTAGCGACCTAAAAAGATGTCCATATTATATTTGAGATGGTTAGTCATCTTGGTTTAAGTGTTAGGAGCATTTATTTAAAGCCAATAGCTAGTAAATGTCACCGCAAGGCTGACATTTATGCCATCGCGACTCAGATGCTTAATAATGTCTGCTGAGCTGAAATTACCTAGGGAAGATGATAAAAAATGCACTTCCCAGGGAATGTTGAAGCACCGCAATGGTGTCTTACACATCTCTTTATATTAAGAGTTCACAAAATAACATAAATCTATAGCTGGAAGCTGTAATGGTGGGGGGCGGAGAACAACAAGTGCATTTGCACAAAGCCCAAGGAAAGAAAAACCAAGGTAGGTAAAAAAAGATGGCACGAGAATGTGGAAGAAGCTGCAGACTGTAATAACCTTCCTGAATGACTCAGCTCCTCAAAGCTTCATATTATTTTCTAAATTTCAAAAAGGTAAAGAAATCATCACAAAAAAAGTCTTATTAAAAAAGAAATTACAGCACTGAATGTGCACTAGTCGTTCAATGTTTAAGAGCGCCTATTATCTGATACCTACTGCAGGTATTCATTTTACATGAATACTGGGCTTCCAAAAAAATGCTTTACCCAACTTCTGGCCCGTTTTACCGAGTCAATGAGACTTGGATCTCTTTCATGTTACCTACTGATTATGGTCTGTCATTTCTGTTCCAAAACAAATAATATGTATGCTTTACATGTTGTTATTTAATCTGCAAAATAACAATATGGTCAAATCTGCTGGAGGCAGGTATATTTACAGAAGGACGTTAATATTTTGCAAACTTATGTCCTTCATTAATCATGGAGGTATGGAACTGCATATAACAAAACTACAATAACAATGAACAATATTACTTGTACTAAACTGCATTCCTATCTTTTTTTCTTCTAAATCCCTTGAGAGAAACACTTTTGAAGATGGCATATTGAAGTTATATATCTACCACTAGAAAGCAATTCCCAAGAAATGACGAGCACCACCGTAGTGTGCCTATGCTCTGACAGAGCTAAGTACTAATGATCAATGTATTCTTTTGCAAGCTATTGACAGATCATTTCTATAGATCTAGAGTAAGTTGTGATAAACGGTCCTGGGCCTGTTCCTCCATCCTGTATTCTTTAGCTTTAACACAATCGTCCAGTACATTCCTCTCATCCATCAGACCGCCATAACTCAATCTGCAACATGTCAAGCCTGCACAAAATATATCACCAAATATTATTCTTAAAGCAGCACACAGCACATCATTCTCTTTGCTTCAGTTTTAACTACAAGCCAACGATCCGGGTCTGTTGGAACCTGCAGGCAACCTCATGTATGCACTAAAGACACAAAGTATTATGTCTTTTCAGGAACTTACTTTCCTAATATAGTGCACTTTCAAAATTAGGGATTAGTGAACTCATGCTTTATCATCTATTCAGTTAAATATTTCACATAAGCTATAGTAGTCAAGAAAAGACCATTTTAGTTTTAAAAAAAGAATATCCACACTTAAAAAATCAAATCAAATCAGCTCAGACAGTTCATTAGATTATTAAATATGAAGAATACAACTTTAATAAGCTCAGATATTTCATTTAATAATCAAATATAAACCGTGTGTCTAAAAAAAAAACACACTTGAGCTTAATGACAAATAATACTTTATAACTGAATCTGTGGGTAATGATGAACAAAACCCAGTCAGTCAGATGAGATCCAGAGTTATCTTGTTGAACTTCCTTCAGCCCTGAAGCTCGTTGCTGATATAGACGAGACATATGGAGAAGTATATTTGAGCGCCTGATCCTGAAGTTGATTTCAATGAGAGGCTGCATTTTCTAATACAGTAATAATTTCCAGGAATAATTTTTGAAATCCAATTACCAATCCACTTCACCCTGCAGATGCTCACATACACACCCGCTCATACGCATGATCTCAAATGAACGCAATATAAATCCTCAACTGCCGGCTGTTTATTTTTATATGAGCGAAATTAAATACCAACAGAATTGTATGATTGACAGCCTGCTTGAGTGATGTTGTGGTGAGGTGGGAGCTGAGGGAGGATGGGGCCGTACATAGTGCAGCACTAATGATACCTGACCAACGCAGGGGTGAGCAGCAAGAGGCAGAGTTGAGAATGCAAACAGGTTTGACATCTGACCAGTGCAGACGTCGGGGGTGAGGCGCAGCAGCTCCGTCTCCTAAGAATTACATTTGCAACTATTCTGCATTAGAAAATGTGAAAACTATTATTTACACAAAGTTTGGTCAGGTTTAACCGCAGCCGTCTGTTTTACTTGACATTCAGATATGCAACTGACAAGGTTCCTCTCTCGTATATATAATTCATGGTGCTGTGAACAACAGTATATGAGGCACGTTGCACAAACAAAAAAGGTAAGCAATACATCGAAAACATCGAGAAATGTGGTTACTATGAATATTAATACGAGGGTAAAGACAACACAAGCTGCAAAGAAAGTATGCATGCCTACGCAGTGATAGCAAACAAATTGTGTCATGAGCACATGAAAGGCAATCTAAATATCTAGAAACGCACCACAATAAGCCTTTCCACTTTGATGCAGAGAACAGCAGATGAAATTGCAGCGCACTGCTGTGCTGAAAGAAGTTGAATGAAACGCATCTAACAAGACAGAACATCAGTTGGTCAGGGGGCGGCTTTGTGAGCGCCACCAGATGTTATGCAGAACTCCCCGTGACCCAAAACCGTTCCCCACAAAGCCTTCCATCACACCAATAATGTTTGACTGGACAGTTACCCTTTGAGGATGATGATCACTGGAGACTACCGGAGGCACACTGTGCTTTAGCTATTTAACACTCATCCGGCAATTTAAAAAAAGAACTTGATCAGCAAGCGCCTGGCTGCTGAATTAGGCTGCCAAGCCATCTGTGGATGACTTATTAGTGGAGTTCTGTGCCAATTATGTTTAAAGGAAAACAAGGTTAGGTGCATATGCATGCATACGCATCACATACTGAACATTACAGATGGGAGCTTTGCAGTATGTGGGTTGACAAAATAATCTGACAGAGTTTCAGTAATTCTATCTAAAGCCACAAAATGACCTGTGCAATCAGCACCCATATACTGCATTATGCAGCATACATTGCATGAGATGTGCTGCTGTAAACAGGTGTCTTGACTAAACGGCTGTGACTTGGATGTGACTAGGAGTGTAAAAGTTTGTGTGTTACAAATCATACCGTGTAGCCTGATTGGAATTATAATTTCATCTGCCAGATGTTGCTGGAATCCTCAGACAGATTGCACTCAGCCAGATAAAAATATGATAACATATACATTTTTTACAGGATGACAGCACATTTTCCGGGAAATGTGATGGTCTTTATTAATTTCCCATGGATTGACTATGCAAGGGAACGATGTCGCTGAAAGACCAAAAACAAAACATCCTACCCACTACAATACGGGATGGTGTACAATATCTGATTTATAGATTCACTGATTACATAACATTCAGACTGACTGACAGCAACTACAAGACATTCATTGTTAACATAATTACTTTTTGGAACGGTTCTTGAGAAAACTATATAGAGGAAATGCAAGTAGTAAGTAATAGTTTGGAGAAACTCACCCCGGGTCACTAATTAAAAAGTAATAGATACATTGCAGCTGTAATTACACCAGCCCTGACTCATTGGCCTTTGGTTTGTATTGTGATTCATCACTAATACCTCAGACAGACATGGCTCTCGAATTAATTCAAAGGACGAGTGACACACATTGGAAGCAGTTGGCTTGGATACGGCCTCTCACTGCAGGCTAAATTAAACTGTGCCTGTTGCAGCTACAGTAGCTGCATAGCTGTAAGAAATACATTAAAAGAAATAAAGAAGTACTATTCAAAAGTACTTTGAATAATAGCCTGCACTTAACAATGAATCAGGATTTCTACTTTTACGAGGGTTTGAAGAGCCCCGTAAAGAAATCAAGTGTTTTAGATACAGTGTTAGCCCTGAGCTAACAAGTGCTGCTGTCTGGAGCACCCTAAATAAATTGTTGATAGAACTGAACTTTTGGAAAACAGCTGCTCCTAAACACCAGGGGCGGAAGAAAATCTCATCAAAACCTGTACAAACCTCATTTCGAGAGAGAAAAAAACAAAAAAACAATGCCAATACAATGCTGAAGGAGTGCTCTTAAACGCACTCTGCAAAACAATGCCTGCTTGAATCATAATACACAGCAAGCATCATTCGTGATGCCAGAAAGAGTAAAATACTAACAATGACGAACAAAACGCCTCTTTTTAACCTGTAAACCTGTAAAAAGAGAAAAAACGAGCAGTTGTAAATCTTTACCAAAATGTGTGAATCTTACAAGAGACCGTCGATACAGGAAATGGAACATAAGGCCTGGTGAACCAACGTGTCAGTGAAAAATACCAACGTAAGGGATTCTGTCATAACACACACATATTTGACCTACAGTGAGACTGGCTTGCATTATTATCTCTCATCACGGTGGCAACGAGTGAGTTATGTGAACTAGTAAATGAGCAAGTTGGGTGCGAGGTGTCTCTGGGGCAGAGCTATTTATTTCGCCTGTATATGTAATGACGTTGCAGCCTTTTGAAGAAGATGGAAGTTTGAAGGAGTGGCCGTGTTTGTGAGCACACAAGCAGCACACGTTCCCCACAGGAGCCGCCTGCAGGCCGCCTGGCTGGCATCCTGGCTGGCTGCTTCACTGGCTGGCTGCTTCACTGGCTGCAGAGCTGGATTTTCGTGCAGGCGGGGAGAGGAGTATTGACTGAACCCATGTTGGATCACAGGGCAATGCAGCTGGTAAACAACACACACACACACACACACACACACACACACACAGACTTTTCCAACTCAGTGGTCACTCTGTATAGCCACGGGAGGACAGATGAAATGATTTGGGGAGAAAAGATGAAATAATGTTTTCTGGGTCACCTGTCTTTCAAAGACTTTCCCAAATAAAGGGCAGGTTGAAATGGCATGGAGGCAGGTTTTAGATAGGCACGCCAATGTTTTCAGAGCAAATACACAACCTTCAACAAAGGGCAAGCAGATAGCATTACTCCCAGCTCAGTACATGTACAGAGCCTGTCTCCATCCCTTGGGACACTACAAGCCCCCATGGCCGTTGTTTGGCTGTGTGGAAGAAAATCTCCCCATATCTCTTATCCTTAATAAATGCAGCTTGACCCTTTCAGGCCTTGCTCAAGTGTTACGATTGCAGGATCGCACCGAGACGGGTTATAGTAGAGGAAAAATAGGCACTTATCAGTAATAAAATTCACAGAAAGTCGGAGCTGGTTTGCATTCCAAGACGCTCGACTAAAGATCGACAGGCTGCCGAGAAATTAAATTGCAACCGGCCATGTCCTTCCATGTCCTTCGTGTGCACGCAGATTCAAACTCACTTGATTGCAGTCATGATTCAATCATATCCGAGTGTCTCCAAGCATCACACACGTTTAAGTCAAAAGAGTGAGCAGCTCGCACATATTCGTGCATAAGATTTAAACCATATCAGCATAACAAGGGAGAGAGGCGTGAAGCGGCGACAAGGAATGCAAATGAACACAACGCGGAGGAGCACATTTACCGTTTGTGTTGTATATGTGTCGCGCTTGTGGGTCTCTGATGACAGTCGAGACGTTGTGTTTTCAATTCAGATGATGGTGATGACAGCGATGATGATACCAGGTAACTTTGTGTCGACATGTCTTGATGAATTGCACCATTCATGCACCACTAAATCTCCTGTAGCACCATCAGATGGTTTATTTACACCGTATGCCATTGTTGCATACAATACGCAATTTGTTGGGAATACACCGTTAAAATAAATATCATCATACAGCAGATTTCTGGGAAGGCGCCTGTAGAGGCTTGAGTACATAATACCATACATCTTAGATTGTTGTTTAAATATTTATGCTGTGTGCCGAGTACCGCCTTGTAACACGAGGCTATTAAAGAATGAATGAGAGTCATAAGAAGCTGAGCTGTACATGTTATGGTATAAGTAGGGCTGCGTATCGCCACTGATTTCCCAAATCTATTTAATTCATAAGGTCCCAGTTCAGATATTTCAGTTACAATACAAACATTGTTTGGATATGAAAGACATTCTCAGAGAACTAACACTGTAAAATTGTACAAGAAACCCTCCGACCTGGTCTATCCTGAAACGCAACCAGATATCTTTAGACTGTACGACCCTGTTCCCCGTTGTAACATGTAAAACACCACGTGCAAGCTTAGATAGGACTACCACTGTGTGAAAGTGGCCGAGGTCGGGTTTAAGTGCAGCCACATGTTTACACATTACGTTGTTGGTATAAGAGCATGTGCTGCCGCAGCGAGTGGGTGTTTGAGAGAGACGTTGATGCTTACAACAATTTTATTGTTGCATTATTAAATGTGAAATGTCACACATATTTTTAAAAGGCGGTTTGCTACTTGGTTTAAAGCTCCACAAATTCATGGGAAAAGACATATATTAAAATGTCAATCTCTGGATTTTATCAAATCGAAAAACAAAAATATATCTTTAAACCCTGCCCTGGGTGTAAATATGACCGATCTTTTATCCATACGACTCCAACACCTAGACTACACTTTTATAAAAAGGTATATGTCATTTCATATTACAGAATATATCACAATACAGCAATTGTTCTGTAAATACAATTAAGAAATCTTTTAAGTAACTGTAGCCTTGGGGGTGGGCGGTAAACCAGTTTTATCGCCGGTGTCACATTCAGCCATGACATGGATTTTGCAATACCGTCATAAACACACACATTTTGTTTTTAGCACATAGATGAGGATGAGGGCGATATAACTCTGGATGAGGTAGGTCAATCCCACACAGTTAATACTGTCAGCGGTTACATGCAGGCTGCCGCTGTTCTGTTTTATCGCAGAACCTTTTGCTTCACATTTTGGTGCCCATGTTGACTGGTCAGAGCAGCCACACGGCTGAGGCTCGTAAACATGTCTCACACACACACACACACACACACACACACACACACACACACACACACACACACACACACACACACACACACACACACACACACACACACACACACACACACACACACACACACACACACACACACACACACACACACACACACACACACACACACACACACACACACACACACACACACACACACACACACACACACACACCTTAACAGATCATTTTCACTATTAAAAAGCCAAGCCACGCTGCACACAGTCCATTTGTCTTTTGTGCAGTTCTGTTCAAACAGCATCTGAAACGCTCTCTTCATATGTAAAAAAGGTTGTGTCAGATTATTTTTATTAATTGTTTAATTGAGTGTAATGACTCATTAAATTTACATTATGGGGCAGGCTCCTCCTCCCAAAATACATGTCGGCGTCATTGTTATTTTGAGCCAATTAACACAATAATTATTTTTAGGATGACTTGCTTTACATTGGCAATAGAGCAAAAAACCCTTTTAATTTTTGCTATTCCATGATATTACACAGTTACTGCAACAACAAAAAGATACCGTAATATAAATGTCAGGTCATAGCTCCCAACCCTAAGCGTACATCGTCAGAAGTTATTATCTTCTTTTAATTGGAGCTTCTGTACAAACAGAAATAACAGACACATGAGATATCACTGGAGTTTAGAACAAAAGATTAAAAACAGTAAAAATAGAAGCTATAAAAGGTTCCTTGGAAGAATAGTTTCAGTGTAACAGGTGCAAATAGACCCTTTTACAGTTTGTTAACAATGATGACTCGATGCTTAGGAACACGTTATCTATAACGTCAAACACCATGACAGAGACTGGGTTTTAAAATGACCACACAAGCATTTGTATCAAGACATTTCAAAGCTTGCAGCCATAGATGTCGCCGGTGTTTCGGCTCAACTAGCGACTCTCAGCTGAACGTGTCCCTGGTTGCTCGTATAGTGACGGCAGCTGTTGAAAAAACCAACAGAACATGAAGGGGTCCTGTAAAAGCCTTCTGTCAATATTTTATACACACTATGCGTTTATTATTTACGCAAACCATTTACGCAACCACGGACCAATCTGCCAGAAGGTCACCAGTTAATGCGGTCACTCATTAAACTGAGACACCTATTGCTCTGAAACAGTCGCGACCCCATTGGAATATGGATTCTGACAGAACACGCAACAAGCAGACATTTTGATGCTGTTAAGAGTTTAAATTCAATATTTAAAGCTTGCCAACTCGACTGGATGGCTGGGGCAAAACGCCACCTCTATAAATACCACCATGACGTCTGTCTGTACAATATAAAAATCTTTAGACCTACTAAGAGAAAAGGTGTGAAAATGTAACCAGAGTTATTCCTCATCTTGGGTTGGTTGAGAGGCCTCCTGCTCTACTTCCCTCTCCTCATCCATGTCTGCGTTACATTTCGAGCTGCAGTTGGATTTGCGATATCACGCAATCACACAAGAATAACTACGGCGGTGGAAACTCTCTACCAGTGGACACAATCGCCATACGGTATATACCATCATATCCACCAGGCCTGTTCTCCACTGCCCTCATTACGCTTCAGTATTGAGTAACGGGGAAATATCCATGCCTCACGGCATCCAAATCAGCATGAAATTGTGTTGACGATTACACAAGTAAAGGGTTGAGTCGGAAGAAGGAGATCTAATTCAACCAAGACTCTCATTGGAGACAAGAAGAGAGATAGAAGGAGGAAAAACTGAAAGCACAAATGGGCAGATGGAGACTGGAGAGGTCCTGGACTGGTCAGGTCTGGGGCAGGCATGGAGATGAGAAGGGGGTAAAGGGGGATGGAAAAGGACGTCGTGGAAGGGAGAGGGAGTGAGGCTGCAGGGTGGGGTCAGCCTGAGTGTGCAGCAGAAGGTAAAGGAATAAGACATATATTAGGATATTGGGAGCAGAAGGAAAGGACGAGGATACTAGTCACAGAGACACATGGGCGAGGTAGAAAAGGAAAGAAGTAAAGATGATGAAATGCAGAGGAAAATAAATGAGCGCTTAAGAGAGAACAGAGCACATGAAATATCATAATGAAGGAACGGAGAAAGAAAAAGAAATAGAGATGGATGGAGAGATGAGCGTTCACATGAAAGAGCAGAGGGGGGAAAGGTACGGGGCGAGCAAGATGGTCACAGAAGGATAGTTCATATTCAGACAGCTCCCCACTGCACTCGGCTTCAACACAGATAACTCTGTACATCCATTAGCTCAACTAATTCCCATCGCCATCTGCCATGCAATTTCAGATGCACCTCTGGAGTTGCAGAAAAGGTTCGGGAGTTTGATGGTAGGGATGTTGATTTGGAAATTCGAGGTTCTGAGTTGTTTGCATAACTCAAAAGTGGAAGTCCTGCAGGAAATCAGGTGAGATAAATGTGATCTCATGTCCCTCTCTTAAAATTAAATATCCACGTCTCGTGGCTGATGGATTTTTCTTCTAAATGAAGACCCAGTTTATGAAGAGCTGTCCTGATCGTAGTCTCTGACTTTAATTCCACGTATCTTTCGTTTTTCAAATTAAACGGCCATTTCTAATGACAATAAGAGTCAAAGTGCAGAAATAAAATGATGGTTCTCTTACCTTCATAAGCTACCTTAAATCCATGGGCGCTTACTGCAAAGTCACTGGTAAGCCTCAGTGAAAAAATGGATCCAGAACTGGTAACAGGCGGAGGGATGGTGAATCCGGTTAACCTGCAGATAAGAGAGACAGACAGCAGTAATTAATGTATGATTTCATTTATATGAATTACATAAACATGCTAATAACAATATAAATGCATTGTGCAGTTGTAACTTGAGCCAAATTAAATGCAAGGCAAATGGTTTAATTAAATCCATGAGATGACAGTCCAACAAAACCCTCATAAATTAAAATATGTATTACTGCAGTAGAACATTTTTCAGCTTTCACATGCTAAAACCAGTTAAATAATCAACCCTCTGCAATGGATGCCTAGTGACATCTACTACCATGTAGGCCTTTTCCCCCCAAATTGTAACGGTTCCAAAAAGACAGCACCGTTGAAAGGTTGTGAGGCAGAAACCAAAACCCCATCTGGGTTGGTTAAACATCTGTTCATTTTGTATTTAAATGAGATAAGCCATCAGGTGAAGTGGCTGTCCATAAATGTATAAATTCCGTGAGTTGAGGTGTGTTTATGTGTGTGTGTGTGTGTGTGTGTGTGTGCACACCAAAATGCAATGATACAGAAAACCTGCACACCAAAGCAATCATCACTAAAAATAATGACATAATAATGACTGTTGACAGACATCAGACCTCACAGCCTGGTGAGCTCGGGCTCTGTAACGTTTTTTTGTGCAATAAAGCCAAACTGCTGACGCAATTTGCCCACCAATAATATACAGGGTACAATACAATCAAAACCCAAGCGACAACATTCCCCATTGTTGGATGGTGGTTGAGGGCTGGCAGCTGCATTGTAACAGACTGCTTCATTACTGCATTTCAAATTAGGTGCAGATCCAAACAAATCCATTTGCTTTCACGGCGTCGTAAACAAGATGTGTTGCTGACCATTCCTCAGCGGCAGTTGCTGATGTTCCATCGACCTTCCACTGCTGTAAGCCAGGCTGTGTAGCGTGGATATAACTTGTGCATGAAACTAAATGTCTCCTTCGTTTGTGGGTCTGAACCTCTACTTGACATTAAGCCAGGTGAATAATGCCTGCAAAAGGGCCAAGTGTGAAGAAACAGAACGTCCCCTTGTGACAGCAAAGAAGAGGGTGCTGTATTTACAGCTTCAATAGAGTTTCCAATTACAGCAGTGTGAACTGTGCTGGTCCTTGCACTAAATAATTACCCTTTGTCGCAGGTAGTGCGCAGCATGACAAGATACTGCGAAAAGTCAACTGCTACATGAGGCAATTTTGAATACATTTATAGAGGAAACAGAACTGAAAATGTAATGCTGTTCGAAGCTTAAATCACTCACAAGAGAACTGAAGTAAATTTGCATGCTATCATGGTTGAATGAAAAGTGGACGCAAGTGGCAAGGCCCCTTGATAAGTCTTTGGTGGAGTGTGTACACAAAAACAGCTAGCGCATTAAAAACAATGTGCTTTTTATTGTTTCTATATTGTTTGTTGAGGCAATATTCAAGCTGGCCACAATCTACATATCAATTTGCAGGCCCCAGACCCGGTTATGTGTGCAGGGCCATGCTGTAGGATCCAATTATTTAGAGATGTGAACAAAAAAAAATGATAATGTCAAGGAAATCCCTCACAGAAATGGCAGCGACTTTAATATCTCCGGATTATTAGAAATATGGCTCCATTCGGAGGTCACATGAAAATGTCAAGAGTGGACACATGAGATTGATCTGCCGACAGCTGTGTGCTTCTGTTCATAAAAGCCTCATTGAAGAGAGAAGTGTGACCCTTGCCGTTCTCCATGGTCCCAGTGATAGGTGCTTTGGCATGGAACTAACAAGCCCTCAATCTTTCTCTCTTTTCAATGAAACACAGATTGATATCAAGCTGGAATAGTCTTTAAAATTAGGCCCCCTTACCCAAAGTCTGGGGAGGGGGATCCATGGGGGGGCTAATTATTGGCTGAGCCGAACAGAAACCACAGAACAATCAGTGGCTGCAGAACACATGCTCGCACAAAAGGTCGATGCCACCCGCCCCGTCCCGTATAAAAAGTCTCGACCTACAAGGATTTCTGAATGATTGGGACAAATGAAAAACGGACGTTTGTGTCACCAGTTGAGGTGGCCAGCCAGCCACGCCCACCTCATTTGGCTCACTCCGTTCACCTGCACACACAGCGGGTTCCAGTTGTCCATAATTAGACCAGTATTTAACCACCACTCTCACTCTCCTTCTCTGCCAGATTGTTTTGATGTTCTTACTCAACCTTCCAGCGTACCTCCCTGACTGCCCGGAGCCGATCTTGCCTGTCCCCGACTACCCGACTCGCCTAATCCTCGCTGTTCCCGAGCTACGATCTGACGTCCCGGTGCCGACCTTTGCCTGTCCTTCACAATCCGTATTTATCATTGTACAAGCTTTGTTGTCTGTGATTCTACGCCCCAGTAAAGTTGACATTCCAGATCTCTGCTGCTCGTGTCCTTCGTTCTGCATCTGGGTTCGACACTCACCCGTGATAGTTTGTCCATTAATTAAAGAAGTTGAGCAAAATCTTTACTTGGTGTTTCAGCTTTGACCGTGAGGGCAGAGTGCACAGACGAGAGGAGGAAGGTGTGCCGCTATTGAAAAGGTAACGGGCTAATGTGATGTAGTCCCGATGTCTTCTGACACCAACAGGATATCCGAAACAAAGAAAAGGCATTTTCTCAAGACCGCAAGCTAGGTGAATGGAGCGCCGTAGGAAAAGCTGAGCCTCCATGCCAAACGGAAACTCAGAGTCACGTTCCAAGTCTCAACGGGCGAAATCCTTTCATAGATTGCACCGTTGTCATCATGGCACAACAAAGCAAGGGATTGAGGATGTCATGGGGTTAGTGTACATGAGGGGAAGACGTCTTTTCTAAGGCCGCCAGTGAGACAGCTTAAGAGGAGACAGTCTAGGTGGAGTCGGTGAAAGACTTATTTCTGATTCAGACAGGTCAGATGGGTCAAGATAAAAGCAGAAATAATTTGAACCGGAACAAAAAAAGAAAAGAAAAAAAAAACCTGACCAAGCAACAGCTCACCCAAACCATGATGGGCATGAAAGTGTGCGACTGCCAAAAGAATACACCCATTCCTAATTTAATTTTTTTTTTAATTCAAAAAAGGAGCAGCCAACATCTTATGCGATGGTTTATTAAAACCAAAGAAGCACATTGTGACCTAAGAAGTTCTTTAACAAAAAAGGCAGACAAAGAGATCTCCACCTCGTGGCATTCAAGGCCACTTGTTGCTCGGGTAAATGATTGGAAAATGTTATTAACAAATAAACACCATGGGGCTTGTTGGCTCCTCTGACAAGGAGCTTGTGAGTAAGATATCAGATAAAAGTCTGCTACTAAACCACATTTTCGTTCTAAAATTCTACAAAGACATCCTAAATACCGGATTAGGCCCTAATCTGATTTTGGGTGGTAGGCTAGACTCACTAGGGTATTTTCATTTTCGATGATAAAAGTGCAACAATTTATGGCATCACAGTAAAGATGAACATTCGCCAAGAAGAAACCAAAGTTAAGTACAAGCACAGACACAAATGTTTGTCATGCATTTGTTAAAATGTGTCTTCATAACAATAACATCTGGCAATCAAACATTTAATCTAGAGTTTATTCCACCTCACTGCAAAAGCGCTTGCTGGTTTACGGTGTATATGGTGTGAACAAACAAGAAAGGAAATGTTTAACCACACCATTCATAGACCTGCAAATGTCAACTTTTTGTTTTCAAAAGCTTATAGAGAATTTGCACGCATGAAAAAGAGGGTTCGAGGACTAATATTTTATACACAATGAGTAAAGGATTGTTTGGATTGCAATACATTTTTTCGTTCGTTTTGTGACAAAGAGTTTCCAACTCCAGAGAAAACAAGGTCGTACAATGAACAGCAGATAATGCAGATATTATTTGATGGAAGCTGGTGCATTAGAGGTCAAACAAAGTCAATTCATTTGTATTGAAATGCTTTGAGGAATTTTATCAATGCCTGTTTGAAAACAATAATAAAAAGAAACACTTTTGTGACGTGCAGCCTTCACAGTGACACAGCTCACAGTAATATTACTTTCCTTCAGGCACAAGTGAGATGGGAGAACCCATTTACAAACAAAAAAGAATAACACTATGTTAAACTTTGTGCAGTGGTTCCAATGCATCTGTGTTGGACTCCACCAGGTCAAACAGAAACGCCAGGTGTCTGCACAGCCCCGTTTATGGATGGAGGAAACACCGGTGGCAGCAGCATGACTACGTGTGCCTGGGAACAGTGTGCCGATGCTTGCCTGGACAGACGCAGCCTTTCCTTCCACCTGAGCGCACTACGTCAGCCCTGAAGGTGGCCGTCAGAAATTCCCGCCATCTGATTAGTGTGTCCCAGTAGTGACGTGCCACAGAGAGAAAGAGTGACGAGAGAGGGAACGAGAGCGATGGGAATGCTGTACCTCTATTTGTCTGACTCACTGTCTCGCTACCTCCATCTGCATTTCCCTCCGTGATGCACTAGCTCTTTCTGTCAAACTGGCTTTCCCTGCTTCCTGTTGCATGAGGCTGCTCATATTCACTGTTACTTTCCTTCTGGTTCAACGTTTGTGTCGCTTTGCCTCTTTGTTTGCCTCAGCCCTTGTTGCTTCACCACTCTTAAACTGTGTCCACTGGGAGAAGAAGAACAACAAATAAAAACAGACAGGAGGGTAGAAGAGCCCTAAAGTGTTCTGATCATACAGAGAAAGCAACAATTAAAGAGAATCACTTGCCTTTAGTTTATTGTAAAAAATGGGAGCAAAATAAGGCATTTTACTTACTCTGGTTAATAATGGCCTGTTAGCTGCCTTCTCAAAACAAAAAAACAACAGCAGGAGATGATTAATAGACTTATTTTGCACTGACATATCCTTAACTCATTACAGCAGCCCTAGACACTGACATTTTGGTTTAATAACTGCAGTGATAAAAGGTCAAATCATCCCATCAATTAATTCCTCCTTGGCTCTTGTCTATTAAGTGTGTGGTATGTAAAAAAAAAAATCTTGAGTTGCAAAGGTGAATCTAATGTGGGGAATGGTCAAAAAAGTGTTTATCCTTCTCTCTGTCTAGTATGAACGCGACTTGTGTGACGCAGAATCAAATTTGTTTTTCTGACAGTATGCATCTTGAAGTAATTCTCCAGAGGTAAATAGGCATGGAAGGCAAAAACAAAACTGGGATAAATTTGAGCCATCATTTCAACTCAAAAAAAACAAATTAGCTCACGGGTGTGCAGACAAAGGGGTAATTAATCCTCTTCCCCCGTGCCTGCCATCTGCATTGTGGGTATGGTGTATTTGTGTGAAGACGAGGAGACAGACTAAGCATAGATTTTATTTAGGTTATTCTGGTTGGAGGTGACAAAGCAGCAGCAGATACATAACGAAGCGCTGCGCAGCCATTAATCCTGCTTTGGCTTCATGAAAACCTCAAGCTACTTTCAGTTGTTAGGAAGGTGATTTTGATCAACTCGTAATGAGTCACACAGTTACTTCACCCATCACGACTAATGATTAGCTTGGGACTAAAGATAGATATGGTGTCAGAATGGCTTACAAGACACATTATTCATTAACATGCATGTGATATTGTAGCGTTTCATTTATATTCTGCATTGTCTCGCTGCAATCAACCAGTCTACATGGATTGGCTGCATGGTGACAAGCTTCTTTCTTCAGAGACTAATTTAACATTAGTCTGCTGTATTATTAAAAAGGTGTTGATGTTTTGACAATCCAGAGGGCAAAAGAAACAAATTCCCAGAAGATTTAAGATTGGAGGTGAATCTGCACATTTCTACCAGTGTTGACAAAAGTGAGCAAAAGAACTGAAACCTATGTAACTAACTATATGAAAGTAAAACCTAAAGTCTTACTTACTGTGGTCCACTGCAGCACACCCACCCCTGCCTGAGATCTACTTTCCTCCATACGACCAACACTTACTAACATTCAATGTACAAAAATGTATCGAAAGCTTTTTTTATTTTTATAAATTGATGTCTAGAAGGGATTTTCTAACTAATTTGACAACCAGTATGACAAACATGTCATGCAAGCGTTTAATAAGCCATGTAAAAAAATGTTCACTTTGTGTGGAGACCTTTTCCATCTCTAGGTCACCCGACTATCTGGTATCTGATTATTAAAGAAAACTTATATACGAAGAAGAAAAAGAAACCCCTTTATTAGTCCCACACTTAGTCCCACAGTGGGGAAATTTATCCTCTGCATTTGACCCATCCTTTAAGGAGCAGTGGGCAGCCTCGTGAAGCGCCAGGGGAGCAACTGGGGGTTAAGTGTCTTGCTCAGGGACACAACGACATGGACTGGCTGAGGCGGGGTTTGAACCCCGGTCCTCTGGTTGAAAGACTGACTTGCTAACCACTGAGCCACAGTCGCCCCCAAACCACGCATACAAGTGTTACAAGTAAACCATCATAAGTCAGCCAGTCTGTTATAATAAAACACTGGCAGATCCACAATTCTAGTCAAGTTTAAAATTGACTGCAAGAGAGAAATGGGGACTTTAAGTGACAGCCACAAAACATTTTTTCGCTTTATACTTATTATCTTTAGTTCAGGGCCTTGACAGGGGGATCACTTAATCACAGGCTTATTATTCACAAGAAGAATGGCCTCTTTAGACAAACAATGAAATCAAATCAAATCAAATCAAAAACTAAGCCTGTATCAACATAGCATGCAATATGCGCTTGTCATAGTAATTGCATGACAGCAGCAGCAAAAAAAAGAAATCCCCTTAATGAATGAGGTTAATTTTTTTTTGTGCAGGACAACACTGCAATAAAAGGCTTCAATCCACCAACTCATCTCCTACCCTCTACCATCCTTAATATATCATTTCAGCACAATAATGAGCACTTCAACATAAGGCACGAGGGATTGTACGTAATGTAAGTGCAGCACCGAGTGAGAGGGAGGAAAAAAAAATTCACAGCGCAAAGAGAATACATAGATCAATGGGGAGACACACTAATCAGGTCCATCACGATGTCGATTCTTTTTCATGTTAAAAATTAATTGTCGCTTTTGACGTGTTCCCTTGTGAATTTCTGCCTCCATTAATTAATTAAAAGCATTAATAAATTAAAATGCGTTTTTAATCTCCATCAAGATTTTTATTTATAATGACCTTATAAGTGAAAGCATAAAGGGTTATCATTGTGTTCACCTTCTTATGTATTCCCACTAAAGATACACCTGAGCGAACAACACACCAACATACATTCAGAGAAGAGAAGGAAAAATCAGATGAAAAAATGTGTTGCCATATGGAAATGTGCATCTTTCAGAAACAAGTTGCTGGAAAGCAGTGGGGGAAAGTTTGCGCTGCGTCTTTTTGTTGTTGTTGTTGACAAAGTTATACAAAAGATATGAAAACACAAGGTAAGGAAGCTTGAAGCTTGATTTTTGTTTTGCAGTGAATTAATTGTGTACGACCAGGCGTTCTACTCGCGTACAATTTGGGGCCCAGCGGCACAGCAAAGACTGCGTCATGGAATTATCATTTTCTGGCTCCTCACAACATAGTCCCACATTGTGAGGAAATCCGCCACTTGGAAAAAAAAAGAAAGTGTGACTAAAACACAAAGAACAACGTTGCTATTTAGAGGTTTGGGCCGGATAAGCAAAAAACCCATCACAATTTGAGCCATCTGCTTTTGTCTGGTTGCAAGAATTATTTGTGCCTTTCCTCCTCCTCTCTGAATGGCAGGATTAGTTCCATGTGAATTTAAAAAGTCTCAGCAAAATATCCTCTCTGGTTTCTTGTTTTGCAAATTGTTAACCATGTATACAACACAGCTGATCAGCAATGGCTTTTAAAAGCTGCCCGTCAGGCACTCAGTGTCCACTTTACCAATACAACCGTCCTCCCAGAAAGTCCACTTTTATGTTGCCTATGATGCTGACTTTGACTTGAGAAGCAACGTCTCTATATTTCAATATTACAGTTTTTGTAAAAGCCCTTCTAACAACATTGCACAATTCCCTACCACTTTTTTTTCCTGCCTATCTTGATCACCACTGACCATAGACATCATGGGGACGAAGCACAGAGATGGAACCAGGGTTTTAGGAGCAGTGATCTTCTTAATTTAACAATTTCTTTATTTACGAATTATTTATTTTTGATAATTCTCTTTTTATTCATGCATTTTGTGTGTTCAGGTTTCTGTTTAATTTTTTCAATAAAAGAATGTTGATATCACATATTTGTTATCAACATTAAAATGTCTGTGGATAAGGCAATAATATTTGATTTATTTGTTTTACCACTAGAGGGCAAAATTTATGTATGATGTAGTTTTTAAATTTAACAATCAACTCCACTTCCGAGAAGATCCGAGAATGAGGAAAATATCAGTTTCCCAAGAGATATGTGGGCGGAGACTAGAGCAATAGATCACGGACTCAAGATCAAGACCACTATGTAGATCACAGTTCATACATATTATTTATAAACGATCTTTTTAACCATATCATATTTTATTATTATTATTATTATGTATATTCTTTAACTTGCTAAGAGTTCACATATTGTCACACTATGAATGCATAAAGCTGTTTTTAAATGCGTGCAATTTTTGTTTTGAATTGCAGTCTGTTATAATAAGGTGTTCATGTCATATTACCACGTTTTATTGGTTGTCAAGTCAAGAAAAACACAGGTGCACTCAATCGTTAATTAAAGCTTCGGTCATCTTAGGTACCATGCTACGTCACGATGTCACGTTAGCTAGTTACCTAGCTAAAGCCGTGTTTGAGCTTGTGATGTTTCGGCAAATTGACTGAAATGTAACACGTCTCCTGAAATTTGCAGAGGCAGCGATGATGCTGACCTTTCTGTCGTGTTAGTATTCATGTCACCAGTCAATATGGTCAATACTTGTGTCTCGATATTTAGCGTACGTAACGTCATACGAAGACTTAACTTAACGTAGAGCATTTTAGAATGTAAGCTAACGCTAACCGCTAAGTTAGCATAGCCGTTATCGACCGTTGGAGCTGGCAAACTTGGCCGACTGTAACGTTAACGTAAGCAAATTATATGATTATGTAAATGAAGACTAGAGAACGTGAAACAAAAACCATGAAACGAGCCACTTACTAAAGTTACGAGGACACGTCGAACGGAAGCTTCCTTGGCACCCATCTTCTTTAGCTTACTGCCTGGCTCTCTGTGTAATGACGGTTTTGCTTTTAGCTGTTAACCTAGGTTACATGTTTGCGTGGGAGATCTGTGCTGCGTTCAGGTAAACTGGGGACTTCGGCATACATCCTTTAGTGCAATGGCTCTCAAATGGGGTACGTGAAGGCACTCCAGGGGTAAGTGAGTTTCTTTTTTTTATATACTTAATAGGGATGCAACGATACCACTTTTTACAAACCGATACGAGTACGAGTATTTTTATTTGTGTACTTGCCGATACCGAGTACCGATACCGATACTTCTTAGATTTGGTCTCCATGAAAGTGCAATTAATTTGGAGGCAGATTTTATTTTATCCTCTGCAGATTATGTCAAGCCTATAGTACAAAATTAACAGAAGGCTATACCAAGCTTTAAACCTCTTGTGGAAGTCCCTCTAATGTCGGACCATAAAACGCCCCCGTGTCCGGGTTCATAATGTAAGCGATAATATTAGGGATGAGCAATTATATAGGAAGCTGTGTTCCAAGTTATGTTTCCGGTGCTTTTATTGTGGAGGGAGAAACGGAAAGGAAAAGAGGAGTGGAATTGTGGGATATACGTGTGTGAAGGAGATAAAAAAGTGGTTCAAGTTACCCTGCAGCGTGTTTTCATTTTATTAGAATTACAAATATAGACACACAACAGACACTCGGCTACAATAATATCATCCGTAGCCGCACAACAGCGTCTGAATGAGGCCGCTGCCAGCGCTACTTCAGGTGGACCAGCAACAGTTTGATTCAAACCGGCAGGACGGCAGTCATTTTTGTCGCGCTCGGTGTGAACGCACATTACTCTACACACCTTGCTGCAAGAGAGCGACGAAAGAGCCGTATGCGGCTCTGGATCACGGGTTGCCGACCCCTGCCCTAGACGTTGAAGTCAGGTAGGACAACAAATCTTTTTCTCCACAAAGCGCGACCAGTTTGTTGTAGTGAAATACTGTTGAGTGGTATCGGTTCTTGGTATCGGCAATTTAAATCGATACGAGTACGAGTATTTTAACGCAGTATCGACCCCCGGTGCATCCCTAATACTTAAAATTAGCATCCATTCAAAAATCCTTTAAAAATATTATTTAACACATAATCAATACAATGTAAGTCTAAGTTCATAAACTAAATTGTATATATTCTTTATTAAATTGAACACTTGTGGCACAGCGCTGTGTATTCCATATATTTTTCAACCAAAAATGCTTTGCACTGGTTAGGGGGTATTTGACTAAAAACAATATTTCACAGGGGGTACATCACAAAAAAAAAGGTTAAGAACCAATTAGTTATTTTCAACTGCTGAGAAGGGCTTGTCTCTCCTTTGCCCAATCTTTTTGGAAACTAATATTATGCATTTGAGGTGATTTAGAGACCCCTGCTGTATCGGTGCAGTGTCACAGATTAAAGATGTGCTGATTTATCAAAAGGTTTGACAGTGTTACCGAATTTGAAAGTTATTATTGTCAATAGAGTAACAATTCTGGCACTGTGACAATACTAGTTATACTTGACAGCCAATCAATATATCTCAGCATATGAAGCAGCAAAGTCAACAGCATGTGTGATCGCTAAACACATAACTTGTTGATGTTGTGCAATTTTGCTGCCATTAAACTCAAATTACTAGCATTAAAATCCCCTCTGTTTATAACGCGCAGGTTTGAGCCAATTATGGCGAAGCTGTATATTTTGGTTTGGCTTAATTTAAGATACATGTGCAGAAGAACAATCTAAGACTGGTAATACTTTACCAAGCTCTTTGGAGAGAACAATATAGATGCAAAGTCATTGCAATGTCAGGAAGTGTTCTGTAATTGCTCATAGACCTAGACATAAGGCATGATATGTCGAGGCTTTTAAACAATAAAATATGCAGCGAGATTAATATATGTGCGATCATTAAGTGATGCGGCGTCAACCAGCATGGTGACAAACCTTTCATAAGCCTGACCTTGAAAACAGCATTATGCAACATAATCTTCTAAAGTGATTCAGCTTTTGAATAATTCCCCTTCATTCCCACTCTTTGCTATACATCCTTCATTTTATTAGCATGTGACCTCAGATAACTCATTTTGTCTTTTTGAGTTGTTTTACAGTGAAATGCTGGACCCCACACTCACCTCTGATGGAGGATGCTTTTTGAATACAAGTGGATAATCAGACACTAAGATGTCCTTTCAAAAAAAAGAAGAAGCTTTTGACGGTTTTAAAATGTAGGGTCTATCTGCTCGGACGAGAGATAATCTTCAAATAGTACACAGCACACTTATCTATAAAGAGTTTATTTTGAGCCATTTCATTTGACGAGAAAAAAAAGTGAAACCTTTATGGCGTTCTCCTTTTGAAATCCAAACACAAGATGATTCTTTAAAGCAGGAGTCACTCTGTAAAGTAGGAAATAGAACACCTGGAAAAGTGCTGCAGTTTAAGTTCCTACTGAAACAGACATATAATAGTTGCTCTTTTTTTTATGGACAAACAACCAAATATTAAGGATTTAATTTAACACCTCCACAAAAAAACTCCAATATTCTTCAGGAAGGGTGTGCTCTGAGAAAATGTCTCTAAAGTGAGCCTTTAATACTGCCTTTCTCTCTCTAAGCATCCACTGCCTATATAGAGCAATATGTCCATCCCTAATGATGTCTTACATGCTGGGGGTTCGGTACGCTCATGGAAAGTCCTCTCACTCCATGTATCAATTTTTCTTTATTAAATTAAATCATGGAACACTACTTAGTTGCATACTTAGAATTTACCGTCCCGTAAAATCAAACACAGCGAGAGCCAAATGATTCTGTTAGAGACGGATACTGAGGAGAGGGATGAAATGTAAAAAATAAACACGAAAGAATCTTCCCACATGACTTGAGTTTGAGGCTTTTATGGGAATGCAGAAAGCAAACTAAGTAAACAATTGTTTGTCTGCTCAGTGATTAAACAAGGAGATATCTCTGTGTTTGACTTTCATTTTTTCTCCTTTTGGAAAAAGGATTATGGCTATTGAGCTGACCCATTGAAGCCAATAAAGCTAGCCCATTCAGAAGTACATGCTTGGGATTCTTCTCAACGCTCATGGTTTAATATTTGCCAAGGAATCCAAACACATGACTATTTAAAGTGTGTTTCATGGAGGAAACTGTGTAGACGTTTTTGTGTTTAAACAGAATCATGTGGGGAAAAATCCATTTATATAACTGTCCAGATGATTAAATATTGCATAGCGTGTTTTGGTTAAATGTACAAGAACATATTCTTTAGAAAACAAAACACATTTTGCGTTTCACATGTAAAATATAAATCAGAATCGTCTTCAGTTTTGTGACGAGACATTTCAACTCAGCTCAGAACCCAGTCAGAAAAGAGTGGACCCAGATAAGAGTCAGCAGTCTGGCTCATGTGTACATTAAAGATGACGCTTCCATTGGAAGTGGACATTAAAGGCCTCCCTCCCTTTACTTCCTGCCCCTGCCTGCTGGCCTTCAAACACAGCCTTCAAGGTGCATGGCTTCAAAGCTGCTGCCTTACCTCGTCCTGAAGTTAGCCGGGTGCGGATGCCCGTCATACAAAGATAAAAAGTCGTATTCCTCCTCCACAGCGAAAGATTGAAAAACTATATGAATCCTGCTCCCCTCCTCGGCAACAATCACCCAGGTACAGTTTGCTCCGTTTGGATATCCATATGGAAACCCGGGGCTTTCTATCGTCCCATTCCTCCCTTTTAAAGTGCCTCCGCAAGTATGGATAAAACCTGTGAAGAAAGGAGAAGACAGTCAGTATAAAATGCACAGTAAGAGTGGATTACTCCAGTGAGGAGATGCTCTTCAATACATGGAAGAAAAGGAGTGAATTTTAGAGACAATGTACTTTACTTTGCCTGGTGCACACAATCAATAAACAAATGGCTCTAAAACTTTTAAATAGGCCTATACAGATGCTATTGCAAGTAACATTTTTATTGTAACAACTGCGTGCATGCACCCTGTAAAGTCAAGGTGCAATATTTCTTTAACTGGGAACAAATTGTATGTAAAACCCACATTGTTCTCAGCTGGCAGAGGCTAAGAGGGAAATCTGGCAACAAGCAGAGTAAGAGCCACGTGTTTCCATTTTCTTTTTCAGTTCCCATTCTAATAAAAAAAGAGGAAAAAGAATAGGCTGCTACAAATACTGCTGTCATAATGGAAGAAAATGCATAATCGAGGGCTACAGTGATGTTTTTCAATGGCATATCGGACAAAAAGCTATTGATGACCGCCCAAGTGGGTCAGAAAGCCGCCAGAGACGAGCAACAAGCGAGGTCTTCCAATCCTGTGCCACTGAACACTCAGTTCAACAGCCCACACAACATACATCTTTGCACCTTCGCTGCACTGGCTTACTGAAAATCAATACCCTCGGCATATTAGGTTAAGCATAAACTGCAATAATCATATTGCTTGGCTAACCTTCGTGGTATTAATGTAAATGAGAAAATGTGTCACAGTTAAGTAACTGTACCTCAAACACGTCATCAAGCATAAACTGCCTCACTCATGCACAGACAGTTACAACACACCTTTTCTCACACAATCACAGCTATTCTTTCACATTTCCACGTCCAGCATACTCCCTCACACAATTAAAGACAATGTATGAACACACTCCCATACACACAGTGTCACCCTGAGAAAACAAACAGAAGGGACTTATATATGAGGTTATCTTGCACGTTGTCTAACAAAATACACATTTAATTAAGATGCATGGTTCACAATTAAGTCCTTGTGTAATTAGCTTTTCACACTCGGTAGGTAAAGGATATTGCATAGAGTGGGCCCACTGCGGTATGTGGGGGAAAAGCAGAACACAAAGATCACTTGGCAGCTATGCAACTGAAATAGCTTCTCACTAGAAAAACAGTGGTAATGTTTCCTGATAGCGTGCACGCCTTCTTCTGAACTGATGTGAGCAAACAAAATGCTTAACTGACAATTAATTTCCCCCTTGTCAAGCGGTTTCATTATTTTTGGACAAAGCCCCCCAGCTGTTTATATTTCACAAAAAAACAAGTCTGTTATCACAAATATGATAATTCTGTGGAACATTTCTTCACAATCTTCCCATCTTGCAATACCTTCAGGATATTATCCTTACAGGGCTCCTGACCCAGAGTCCCTGACAGTAGAGTATATCTCCACCTATTGTCCAGATAACTGACCTGCCCCTGAGAGCAATACACTCCTCCTGTATCCAGTGATCTAGTGGCCTGACCTTCTTATAGATCCAGTTATGGATACAGTATATCTCATGCCCATACAGGTTTATTGTGTGCTACCTGGGGATGAGCTGGTGTTGGGGGTGAATCTCGTCATGGTTTGCTGCATGTCTAAATTGCAATTGTTCCTGCCACTATGCAGCCATCAGGGTAATCATGGCAAATTTGCAGCGCCGCCTACAGGGGCAACATGATCCAACCTGTGACACGGTGCATTACTGCTGCTTTCAAGTGCTCTCAGGAATATCGGATTTACCAGGACCGCCCTCTTCACTGATCCAACAAAGAGTAAAAGTGTGGTTGTGTAATTGCAGTTTGACCAACAGCTATTGGGATATCTGTTGTTGCTCGGCGGTTGTACACATGAGTGTTGTCACAAGTCACATTTTAATTTAATAAACTGAACTAGAGCCTATACCACACTGCCTTTTGTTTTTAACAAAGCTGCCACTAACATATTTGCGTGGCCGCTTTTGCTAGTGTTTCCACCTGAAAGCAGTTTGAGTGGGTGTATGTGTAAAACAAATTTAAAAGAAAAGTCAGAGCTAATAAAGAGCACTAGAGGACATGGCAGAATGATCCACGCACGAACTGACTATTTAAAAAGGCCTTGAAAAAGAAGTCTGACGAAGATATGTCCATTACTGAAAAATAACCTGCATTCGCTGCTGTAGAAATGCAGTTTAGACTTCATTCACTTCAGTAAAAGCAGAAGGATCCAATCATTATGGGAACGGAAATATACAACACACTATCTGAATACTGATGCACAGCTTCTATTGTTTATCTTGGAAAGTCACCGCTTCCATTTTTATGAGCATGATTATGAAAACACGTTTCAAAAGCAGAACTCTTCCTCTGGCCACGGCCATAGGGTGATGCAATTGCACTAAATATCAGTAACGCTGGCAGCAACAAATATGTATTCAGTGAACTTTTACAAGGAGTGCTACTTGGCATAAAACAGTTGAACGCTGTCTTCGACGTCTCTGGAGGGAGCTCTCTGAGGTGTGGGGTTTGAATAAAGTGCATTTAGGAGGCAGGAAGGCTCTAATGAAAGATGCCTTCAGATGCATTCTGTTCAAGGCTTGATGCAAGCAGGCCACTATAAGTCAGGAGCTCTCTTTCTCCCTCCCGCTTTGATTCTGAGTCCCCTTATGGAAATGGAGATACTAAATTGCTGGAATACTCCTTCAAATGTTGCAACAGAAGGATTACTAAAAATGCATTTCTTGATGTGATGTGTGTTGGAGGGAGACTGTTAAAACAGAAAAAGGAAAAAGTATGCGAGACATGCAGTTGGAAGTCAAGTAAACTAGACTTGAGTTGTGATGAGGTCACCACACCACATCTTAAACATCCTGGGTGAGGACATCTCTAAAGCAGCCACACATCTTTACAAGGATTATCATGTGAGATTCTCTTGGGTCAGATTCATTCGTTATCGTCCCCTACAGAGGGAAATAGTAATCATAGTCTGCACACTGAAAACAAGGTAAAAACAAAACGGCAGCGTAGAAACAAGACAAGTCTTTTTAAAGTGTGCCGAGGCTATTTGAAGCCGCTTTGATCGATGGCACGAAACCGCTCCTAAAGCCTTCCACAGATTGGTTGTCTGCAGCCGGAGGGGAGGAGGGCGAAGCCGGAGCTGAGCGAGTGGCAGGTGGCGGTGTCAACGAGAGTTGGCAGATTGGGAGTGGGGAGGCCAATTATTTTAGAAGATAAGTTAGTGATTTTCAGGTGCTTGTTTTTTCGATTGGTGAGGACAGTGAAATAGCAGGTGGCTCCGTTACAGAGGGACTGGCTTCAATAATGCTTCGGTACGTCTCTGTTGACGGCGGCTCTGGATGCCTGTGCTGCGGCGATCGTAACTCAGGCCGTTGTCCAGGATGATGCAGAGGTACTTAAAGCGCTCCCCCATCTCCACCGGCTGGACGTGGCTGAAAGCGTGGCACAAAAGCTGCGGTGAGTTTATTGCGGGTGTCAAAGACGAGCTCCTCTGTCTCAGTGACATTGAGGAGGTGACTCGCTTTGCAGCCAGGTATGTAGAATGGCTTCGTCATCAGAAGGTTGTATTCTGAACCACAAGAGGGGCTGAAACAGCCACGCCGAGTGCTTAAAGGGACTCACAACACCTTCTTGGGGAGCTCCGATGGGCACTAATGATGGGGGATGGCCTGGGATCTGTCACCGAGGAAACTGTGGACCAAGCGGATAAGGAAAGGTTGCTGATCATCAGATGCCGTTGAATAGTTTGATGGGAAGTCCCTCTCTTGTGTCAGCCAGTGTTTAGACAGCACCGATAGCACCCAGAGAGCTCTATTAGTCCCTGAAATATTTCAGTGTTTGTCAAGATATTAGATAACTTATGTTCAGAGTGATGCTGTTTGTGTGAACTGCTCAGCAGTGTTTGTGCGGCTGATTGTTCTGATGTCCTGAAGACGACAGAACAGATGCTCATCGCCGAGATATTCATTTCCAACTTTCCGCCTCTCTTTCTCCTTCTCTACGTACTCCTTTCATCCTTTAGTATCACCCTCTTCATCCCACTCAACTTTCTTATTAATCACCTCTTCAGTCAATTGCCCCCCGCCCCCCATATTGCCCCCCCCCCCCCCCCCCCTTGTTTTTCCGTGTTTTTCCATATCCATTATGACTTACAATCCCCCTTTTCAATGCTGTTAATCACTGTCATCTCCATAAGTACTGCATCTAAAAAAAAAAAAAAGATCATTATTATCGTTAATCTTCAACAGATAAATTACGGAAAACCACCAGATGTGCTTCCCTGTTCGGGATGACGTGCATTACATCCCTTTCACACTCAGTATGTCTTCTTTGAGTTTCACCGTCGTCCCTTGCCTGTTTCGACCTCTATCATCACTTCAATTGCGAAACCCACTCCCCGGGGTTTCCCCCCCCCGATCCCATGTTAGCGCCATGCTTCAACACCGACCATAAATTGTGGTGAGAAACCAAATTAACAACATGCTGTGATTGCACAGTGGGGAAAATTCGGATGAGAAATATGAATCAGTATCATAATGCACGAGTCTGGAGAAAAGACGGGGCTCAGCAGGCAGCCGGGCTGGCTGACAGGCAGCTCAAGAACAGCCCCAGCTGTTCCTCAAATAGTTACATTTACCCCTGGCCTTTTTGGATATGCATACAAATACTACATTTTCCCCACACCACACCTTTGATGCTCGTAACCGATTGTTATGCTCGCTGAGCAAAGCGCAGCCAGCAAGAAAGGCAGTTGTCTCTTATACCCTGATGAGATTTCTGAAAGGATTTGTTTCTTTGTCAGTTTGAATTGAATGTGTGTGTGTTTGTGTGTGATTACATGCATACTTATACGTGTCGTGGGCCTCGCAGAGCGTTTCACTAATGCAAAGGGTGAACCAAGACTACTGAATGTGATTATCTCCCCCTTGCCCAGTGAATACAGAGATTCTGAGCAGAATGAAGCAGGTAATGAACCACAGTGCCGTACACTCGGTAGAAGGAGAATAAGATTGATTCTGAGAGCCAAATACATTCTGCATCATATTGATAATATCATTTGTTGCAGGCTAAATACATTATTTAAGGTTTATGAGAGACGACATTTTTGGCTTTCCAGTACACCAGCAAGTGCTCCCTAAAGAAGTAAACAGCCAACACGTTGTCCTTCAACACTAATGTGGATTTGTTGCTGGGCCGTAAAGAGAAATGATTATGTGCAGTAGAGAGAGTGGAGGCGGAGTCATTTACTGCCATCCAAATTATTATGAGTGACAAACAGCCCATTGGGTAATGGATGATTGCTGATGGGTATGAAAGATTGCCCATCCCAATCGACTATTTTTGAACAGAGCATGATTAAACGGCTTGGAAAATAAACATTCACAGTATGACCCGCTCCCTTCAGGTAATTGCTTCAGGATCTCACAGGGCAGATTTAACCGGAAGACAAACTCTTTTCTTCCCTCTGGCAGTGAAACTGTTGAATTCTGAGCAGAGACTGCAGCAAATTAATGTTCCATTTGCTATATTGTCCTTAAACTGTGTTGAATTTATCTTCCGTCTATTGCTTGTCTTTTATTGACTGTCTGTTGTCCTACAGTTTATGTGGCAAAACTATTTTTTCAACAAGACAATAAGGTTTACGTTATCTAACAAAACCCTGTGGCTTAGAGCAATCAGGGAAATATTGAAATGAAAGTGCTTGTGCCTTGATTAATGGCTTTCCATGCACCGGCAATAAAATAAATGTTGTAGCGCCCCCCTTTGGCACCAGTCAGTGTAAACCTCATGCATTAATGGTACAACAATGCATATTCTTCTCAGTATGGCATTTAGACTGCGAACGAAAGGTTTTTCCAAAGTAAAATGTCTAAACAGTGCAATGTGTGGACCAGCAGCCCAGCGAGAGAGCAGCTGCAGGGCCCTTTGTAAGGACATTAGGCGAGGTCTATCGGACACTGTGAATGGACTGCCCAGGTCTACAGTGTCAGAGGAAAGGATGCTGCATCGGGAAATTGCACCATCAGGTCGCATTGGGTCATTTGGCAGATGCTTTCGACCCAAGCGGCGTACATTTTTCACACATACATCTGGGACAATTTGGGGTTTGGTTGTCTTGCTCAAGGACACTTCAACAAATGGAAAAGAAGGGCCCGGGATTGAGCCGGCCAATGACTGATCGGCAACGTGCTCTAGCACCTGAGCTACTGCCGCACCAGACACGATATATCACTTTGTAATCATACCCCTGATGTTATTGTAGCCGATGGGAGGCCGTGTCATGCACCGAACCCGGAGACAGTAGAGGTGCACTTGTTCCTTCAGTCTCTGACACACTCATGAGATGCTTCTGTTTCAAGGGCAATTACACTTCTAAATAAATAATGTGTCTAATTAATAGTGACAGTGTAAGGATGCTGAGTGACTCAATGCAAATACTCATGATGTGCAGGCAAACATAACCATTTGAATAAATCAATACATGATTAAATGAATAACTAAACAATACCAAAAGGCACAGTTTCAGAGATTTAAAGAAACGAGCCTTGCTTTGAACCACACTTGGACCACCAGTTGATGTATGCGCAAAAAAGTGTTTTGCCTTCACCCTTCATACATCACAGTATCTTTCTTCAAACAAATCCTGAGCCCAATATCCACAATCCTACTGAGCTATGCGCTTTCAAGCTCCTCTTCTTGATTTATTTTTGGCATGTATTATTTTCTCTCTGCTTGATACTCCATTTCCTTGCGATTGACTGTGGTGTACGCTTAGTCAAGGACACCTCTTCTTCCGGATGGCATTTCATCATTGTTCATGATGATGGCCTATCACAAACAGAGGGGGAGGCAACAGCTGCACTGCTGGCAATCAAAGTTAAAGTACAAAAAACAACCTGCATTGATTTGCACCTGACCTTAAAGGTGAGTCGGCCAATATAGAGATATCCATCAGTGATGCCTGGTTACAGAGCGCCGACTGGGAAGATAAAGCCCTTACCAATCACAACAAAGGTCAACAAACATCCTGGCTTTATTTGCTGCAAAGTATCCACACCTCTTACAAAACACAACAAAGACCAACAGTAGCGTTGTACAAAGACACTCCGTTGAGTATTGATTTATACACTCCGGAAAGAGGAAATTAGAATTTAAGAGTGTGTTGAACATAACCATTATTCAGAGGAAATGTCGAAGGAAATACAAAATGACACCTTTTGTTACTTGTCGGCTGTCATCCCTTCAGATCATGAATCTTCAGGGCCCGCCTCTTATCAAATCAGAGCCGCTGCAGCACTTAGGCCTTATATTTGGTGGTAATTTGGTTTTTAGAAACCCAGGCCCTCTTCTCTTAGCTCTATGACAAGCTGTACTCCGGGCAACAGACGTAAAATATGAAGGCAGGAGAAAATAATTTGTCATCAACACAACCAGGAATACAACAGTGATGACTGCAAGGACCCTGACAGTAACCTTAGTAGACAGAAAGCTCAAATTGATGTCCCCAGAGAGAAGGTTTTTATCTGCATGGCTGTGCTGCACCCTCACAATTCACACTGATAAAATGTGCATTAATGCAGCCCCTGCTTGTCTGCATGCCTGATGAAAGGGAAATGGGCTCCACACAACAGAAACAGAAGAAGGACTTTCTAGAGAATGAATATTACCTCATGAGTGTGTCACTGCAATTTGGGAAAGGGCTCTGAAATATTCCATTTGGTGGTTTTAAATTGCCAACCACTGAGGTGAGAAATAGTTAAATCAAATACACTGCCACACTGAGACACAGCTGGCTCAAAGCAAACACACACACCAAACACACACCGTTGCACAAGGAAATAACAGAAGTTGTGCATCTGAATAGCCAAGTGTAATAACTGTTTCCCAGCGTCTGCGTGCTGCTGGTGCTTTACCCAGTTCCCAGCAGATACAGTATTTTATGGCTAGACACCAATACCTCCTCAAAGGGCTACTGAGCCATATTGCACCTGATGCCAGGCTACCACAGAGAGAGCTGCTGTACAACAGGAAACTGAGCCAACAACACATTACAGGACGCCTGTCTCTCTAGCCTCCGATACAAACAGACAATAACATCAACACTCCACTTCCTCCGAAAAGGAGAAAGAGAAGGATGCGGAACAAGAATCTTTTCTTTTTCTATTTAAAGACAAAAACAGAAGCTGAAACGATGCTGAGCTGTTTCACTTTCCAAGTGGAAAACATCTTCTTCCACTTAACGCTCACAGTGAGGACATGTTTTTCAGAGCACCACATGGAGCTCGCCTGAAACTCGATCACTAACTTGCTAACCATCTAATTAACATTTAGCTGGCATGATTGTCCTGAAATGTGTTGCAGCAGATCTATACATGCCATACAGGAAGGAGTTTCCATATAGGAAGGAGTTTCCATATAGGAAGGAGTTTCCATACAGGAAGCAGCTGCCATACAGGAAACAGCTGCCATACAGGAAGGAGTTTCCATACAGGAAGGAGTTTCCATACAGGAAGGAGTTTACATACAGGAAGGAGTTTCCATACAGTGTTGAGAAATATCAAATGCTCTATGATAATGTTTTATATTCATTTGCTTTGTGCGGTTTTTATATTCATTTACTTATGCAAGACCTCTTACACAAGCAGAACTATGTCTGTTGGGCAGGGAGCCCACCAGAGAAAAAACCTTCATAGAGGCAAATAAGGAGATGAACAAACACATCTGAAATTCCTCTTATGTTGAGCAATTCCTCTTGTTATGTTGAAATGGAATTTGGCAAAGTTCAAGGACTAAAAACCATCTTGCTGAATAACAGGATGTGCGTAGGGGGAGAACTATGCTTCCCCTAGAGTAAACAAAGAGCGGCGGTCACGTTGACATGTATCAAGGAACGAGCAGCATGCGATGTGGGCGTATGCTGGTATGTAACTTCTCTGTGTAAAAGATCTAATAAAAGACGAAGCCACGACAGGGAAGATGAGATTTCGTTCGTGAGGCTTTGACTGCGTAGTCATTGTAAGGAACGATATCTCCTTCGGCCGGAGCTTTGACAAACTGTTATACTTGGTCTTGTGTCTTATTGTCCATTACAGAGAACCTGAAGAAGTCCGTACGTGGGTGTGCACGTAAGAAGCGCATCAACAGCAAAGAGGCAATAGAGGCATAGAGGCAAATAAGGAGATGAACAAACACATCTGAAATTCCTCTTATGTTGAGCAATTCCTCTTGTTATGTTGAAATGGAATTTGGCAAAGTTCAAGGACTAAAAACCATCTTGCTGAATAACAGGATGTGCGTAGGGGGAGAACTATGCTTCCCCTAGAGTAAACAAAGAGCGGCGGTCACGTTGACATGTATCAAGGAACGAGCAGCATGCGATGTGGGCGTATGCTGGTATGTAACTTCTCTGTGTAAAAGATCTAATAAAAGACGAAGCCACGACAGGGAAGATGAGATTTCGTTCGTGAGGCTTTGACTGCGTAGTCATTGTAAGGAACGATATCTCCTTCGGCCGGAGCTTTGACAAACTGTTATACTTGGTCTTGTGTCTTATTGTCCATTACAGAGAACCTGAAGAAGTCCGTACGTGGGTGTGCACGTAAGAAGCGCATCAACAGCAAAGAGGCAATAGAGGCATAGAGGCAAATAAGGAGATGAACAAACACATCTGAAATTCCTCTTATGTTGAGCAATTCCTCTTGTTATGTTGAAATGGAATTTGGCAAAGTTCAAGGACTAAAAACCATCTTGCTGAATAACAGGATGTGCGTAGGGGGAGAACTATGCTTCCCCTAGAGTAAACAAAGAGCGGCGGTCACGTTGACATGTATCAAGGAACGAGCAGCATGCGATGTGGGCGTATGCTGGTATGTAACTTCTCTGTGTAAAAGATCTAATAAAAGACGAAGCCACGACAGGGAAGATGAGATTTCGTTCGTGAGGCTTTGACTGCGTAGTCATTGTAAGGAACGATATCTCCTTCGGCCGGAGCTTTGACAAACTGTTATACTTGGTCTTGTGTCTTATTGTCCATTACAGAGAACCTGAAGAAGTCCGTACGTGGGTGTGCACGTAAGAAGCGCATCAACAGCAAAGAGTTTCCATACAGAAAGGAGTTGCATTGGTGGCCAGAGATTACATGTGAATCTCACCACCCACAGGCAAAATGCATTTGAGTGTGTTTTGGGAGTTTCCCATCAAACATTTGTACGACCTGTTAGATCACATAAATTAATGGATAAGAATTGAACATTACGTTGTCATAATAGCCTGCAGCGTTTAATAAACATTTACATATAAATACAATTCAGTTTGTTTGCTGTGAAATAACAAAATCTTTTTGTACATTTTCAATGTACATTTTCCTCTTTAAACCTCCATAAGCTAGTCTTAACATTTGGGGGGTTAGTCAGACACTGGACGATCAGAAAAATCAGCTAAAGTGTTAAATAGCCAAAATGACAATAATACCAACAATAATATTATTAGAAAAAACTGAATTGATTATTTTGCCAATCATTTTCTCTACTGGTAAATTGAAAATGTTGTCGACAAAATGTAAAATATTTATTTAAAAACAATTATTTCTTAATTTCCTACAGCCCAAAATGATCTCTTGTCAGTCTTATTTTATTCCAGCAACAGTCCAAAACCAAACAGATGTTTTGTTTACAATCATGCAATGCAAAAGAAAATACTTAAAATCTTCAACCACCTTTGTAATTCTTAGAAAAACGATCGTTCATTTATTATTATAAAGTTGCCACTTTGTCTTCCGTTGATTGACAAATTGATTAATGTACAAATAATGTCCGTTCTAACTCAGGCCCTATCTACATACAATGCACATTGTCTTTGCCTCTGCATAACGCCCTTGTTTAGGTTTGTCCATAACAAATGAATGTACATTAGACCCTCGTCCTTCACCCTCCTCAGAGGACGGGAGACAGAGGACACACAAGGGCACCACAAGCCGTGTGAACTACACAACACAACAGAAATACACTGGTTTCATAACAGATACAAGTACACGCACAGATCTGAGACCACACAAAATAAAAACAGCACAGTTGTAACGCTGATTGCATGTGGGTGGCACGATAAAGGAGCTATAACTTTACCGTCTACTGTTATTACTGCTACTGTCAACGCTTTTAGACTCCACAGGTCGGACTGAAGCTGCAGGTCTGAAACTGCTGTCATTGCAGTTTAGTAATATTGGCAGGCAGCGTCTCCGGCTCACTGACACTGTCTGTCCTTGATGATGCTTTTATGATGAAAATTAGACTTGGTGTTAAACTGAGATGGAAAAATGGACGGATGGATGATTAAGTGCTTTGATGAATGCAGCTCCTCAGGCCAAAGGCCATCTCACAAGGCATGGAACCCTAGTCAATCATGTATTACGTGTTTTATTCACATGGTGAAAATACAGTGCATGAGGGATAATTTATTCCTTACAGAAGAGGCAGTCAAATCAATTGTTAAATTTACAGCATTGTGAAGAAATCAATCATTTCCGACGCTGCTGATCCGGGAGCCTGGTTTACTCGCCTCGGCCTATTTTCTAACTAGATGGAATACGCAATATGCTTCCTCCTCAACACTGATGGCAAAGTGGTGTAGTTGAGAGTCTGAACATGTATCTGTTAAGCTATCCACACCTACCATTTTAATTGCTGTGAAATATGCTGTGGAATCACAGCAGCCTCCACTAATCAGTCTACCTCCTCGATTTCCTCCACATCACCCCACTTTGTTTCCCTGGCCATGCTTCGCTCTGCCTGCTCTCCTGTCACATATCAAAAACCCAGCGAGACAAACAAGAACAGCAGTGGACACTGCAGAGGAAGATTCATGAAGCTACGTGGGCAACAGGTTATAAAGTCAATAATGCTGGAGAAATAGTCTACTGTGGATGCATTCCTCTACAAGATGAATAGGGGGAAATATATATGATTCTGCTTCAATGAACACACACAGTTTCACATGTATGCGGTTGTTGGTTTATTACTTACTTGACAGGTTTTCTATATTTTAACCACTGCATGGATGAGGCCAAACACATGAATATAGTAATATCCGTGGATACCTTGAAACCTCCACCTAAGGCGCAGAAGCCAGTCCACCTTGAATCTGTAGCCTTGACTCTGGAAGCAGACACTCCTCAGCCTATTACACTTAATCTCAACAAACGGCGAGCTACTTTTCTTCCTGAAGACAAGATATTGCCAATCTCGCCCTCTCAAGAGTATACTGCCTATATTAAAACTGACACCTGAGAAGAACTGACTTAATCAGAACCAGCAAACTATATCCGACCTTCGCAGGGACCTGTCAGCAACATCTCCGAGCCCGGCCCGGGCCCGAAGCCACGGGGTGAGCTGAGTGCTACTTTGCTGTACCACCAGGGCTATCCAGTGAGATGTCGGCACTAAAAGAGCCATCGGGAAGCCGAGGAGTCAAATGGTTCCGGCTCCAAGGTCCTGCATCCTGGGACGTGGGATATTGTTCCCTCCGGTTACACATAACCTTTATTTAACGAGGAAGTCACTTCAAGAATTAAACCTCTTTTATAAGTGAAGCCAAGACCGGCTCAAAAAGCAGCATCCAACACACAACAGGAACACAACCTCAGATGCAGCAAAATACATCAACAAGGCAGCGTGTTGGTCACGTGTTTGTTCGTTAATTGAAGCGAAGGCAGCTAGCAGTGACCACTTCCTTTATTCTAAGTCAAAATCACTTAAAGAGATAAGGGGTTTAAGTTGGAGCTTGGCCTGCAGATCTTTCCAGGACCAGGGACCGTAGAGGAACCGGCTATGCGCTGATAGAAACTGGTTCCAGTTGAACTCAGGTAATTTCTTCTACTGCCGTGGAGGTCAAGAACCGGAGGGGCAGTGGGATAACGCCACAGTCCCTGTAGATGGTGCATAATTACACAGACAAATTGTAATCCTGATTAGCCCCAGCAGCCTTTCCAGCCTGTTTACATAATCACATTGAGAGAAAGTCTTCATCAAGGGCTCAGTGGTCAGATTACTGTCTGTGCAGAACCCTACTGATTACCAACAATTAGTGGCTGGCTGATATATTGTTTTAAAAAAAGTAAAATCGCAAATGGCGCCTACGTTTGAACAAATTACAGAAGCTAGAAGGGACATTTGAGAAATGCAGTGTAATCACAAGAAGCAGTGGTGGGACACAGCAGATGGACAATTTTCCCACAATCTGTTCACTATCATTAATCGTCGGCTGTCACTTGACGTGTTAATGTCAGCGCGGGAATCGGGCCAGTGCCCGGGTGTTTTGTTTGTCCTCTCCTGTGGAGTCGCTCCGACTTCCCATGACAATCATGCTCCCTCCAGCGTTTCATTATCCATCCGGTCACTGCCAGGACTGTTGACACTGGATATTTGAATAAATTCAGATACGCAAAGTACCATTTGAAATGGATATAAAGATAAAGTATAGTGTGACATTCATCAGTTTCTATGAGAAATATTCTAATAACCATAAACAATTTAAAGGGCAGATCCGGGAAGCCGTGGCCATAACGTCATATGCTCGCTCACGAATTATCCACTGCTTACACAAGCCTGTGTCATAAGACCGGGCGCTCTCGGCTCTGTGACTCTTCCATTATTGTGGACTTGACTGATCGTCGTCCGGTTGATGGATGGAGTGGGATTTTGATGGGAATTAATGGCCAGTACAGCTGTTGAGCTCCAGAGAACAGTAGAGGGCTCAGTATCAGTGTTGAGGAATTCAATGTGTATTTGACCCAGGTCTTTTGCTCTATTTACATTTAAAAAAAACAGTTCCTGCATCTTTGCTTCCTAAATTTGTGTCTGTGTCAAGCAGCTTTTTAAGTTCCCAGAGGATTAGGTGCACAGTTGCAGTGGATGTCCTCAGATGTTTGGTGGTGGGCTGCAGCAACGAGAACATAGTATGTTCTTAGTCAAACATCACTGTGCAGTTTTATTAATTACAAAACTAAGTTACTAAATGTCACTTTATAATATGGAGAGCCAAGAATCAGACAGGTGACTGAGATAACTTTGTGAACTGTGCACCACCCACACACATGGATCCTGGTTCAAAAATAATCTAACATGAAAAAGGCCCTCTAGCAAAGCGGTGTTATACAAACTTTGCTAGATAGAGGCCTCTCTTTTTTACAGCATCATTATCTGAGCAGCAGAAGTGAGTCACAGGCCAGATCTCTATCTCTTACTTCTGCAAACATTGTGTCACCTGTCAGAGCAGCAGACTACAGGTGGTCCATGGTTCCTCTTGCTCGTCTTGGTCTGTGTCACCGTTTCCTTTGCTCTTTTCCTACAGGAGACCCAGGCCTCTTCCTCATACTCCTCCTTTCCTCCCTCCCCCCTCCCCAGTCCATGGCTGGCTGGCTCCCTAATAAGTAACAGAACTAGGAGGATTGGCAGCGGCCTCGAGGTTTGACATTGCCACAATGTGGGTGGTGAAGAAACAGCACTGTGCCCGACTCTGCTCGGCTCGACTTGGCTCCTTCTTGGTGGGCGCTGCTGCACATTTCATTCGCCCCCAATAGACGGACACGAGAATTACTCACAGGCTGAACAATCTGCATGTAAATTGATATCTGTCAGTGCCCATACGCAGACCAGCCATACATGCATTTAACAGATAAACTGCCATGCATTTGCATATCAAATTTCCCAGAATACATACACATACACACACACACATGCATGCACGTACACACAAGCATATCGAGAATAAAAACATTTTGAGGGATGAATTGGATTTGCCTTTTTTCCTTTGGCTTTAATTTTTGTTGGAAATGAGAATTTAACACAGTGAGTGTAACATTACAGAGCTTATAATGCACTAAGACAGAGAGTCACACACACACAGGCCCACACAAAAATACACACACTTGTGCACAGTTTTATAATCCACATGTAACTTGCACTGCAGGAGAGCAACAAATTGTTTATCACATTTCCTCTAAATGCTATTTGAATGTCAGTGGACAATAAATGAGCAAATGGTGATTACAGAGTGGTAAATGAGCAACAATTGCTTTCACAGATTCATTTCCTGTCATTATAAAACCTGTATAAAGTGATATTTCAGGAGTGATGAAACTGTCATCGTTCTGCATGAATGTGGCTGATGCACATAAGAAATAAAATGGAATCAGCAGCTACCTCACCAGCCAGAGCAAGTATTCAAATGGAAAGAGCCACTAGAATACTAACAAGCCCACCTTACACCTGCCTGCACTGGCAAGTCCGACAAACACCAGTCGACAAATTGGTTGCACACTACTAATTGCCACGGGCCCCTAATTGTTCCAGTAAGGTTTCTGGTGAGACCTTGGTGTGACGCAAATCCCACATAAATACTTGAAAACTCGACCCAGAAAAGAGGAAAGGCGGGCGGCTCTATAGCCTCAACAAATAGGAATCTCTTTCCCATCCTATGGGCAATCTGCAGTGCATGCACTTGCGTCCCAACAATTCAGTAGTTAGCCTACTAAGCAAAGCAGCTCACGTAGGCTATTAGAAGACGCGTAGGCTACCGCAAGAATATCTATTGAGCGCCTCAGTCAAAGCCTGCATTGAGCGCCAAACCGGTGAAATGCGCCCCTCAAAACTCCATCCAGTAAACCGTGGTAGCCTATTTTGCGCACGTCTGTAACGTTCAAGCTTTTGATTTCTCGCATGCACGCACGCACGCACGCACGCACGCACACACTGGCACACCAAGCGCATCAGAAAACACAGAGGCTTGCTGCAGTGGCTCGTACCTTTCACACAAGTGAACATCAGTGAAAAGATGAGATTCCAAAAAACAATTCCCGTCCTAATCCTCATCGTTTTGGCTTGAACAAAGTCCCCTCGGCCACATTTAACGCATCTCCTGTTGAAAACGTCCCGCAGTTCAATAGATCCGTCGTAGTATCCGTCTCTGTAAATCCCCTTCATGTTCACAAGTAACGCATGTAACCTGCAGCCTGTGCGTGTCGCTCTGTTGGGTTGAAGCAGATCCCCTTTCCCTTCTCAGAGGAGGAACGGGCTGAGCCGCCCGCCGCTATGTCAGCTGATGGGAGAGAAGTGAGCGAGACTGAATTTTAGGAGAGGACCACAGCAACCTGGACGAGGGCTCAACCATCTCTGCTGAGAGGGGCATCAAGTGTGAGCATCTCTGGCGTCTGCTGGCCAACGTCTTTCCTTCTTTTTTTTATTCCTATTAACCGGCTGAGGGCAGAGAGGAGTCTAGCCTATCTTTGAATGCTGCCTTTATCGATCGGCATTTGAACCACGCAGAGTGAGAGAGAAAAGGTGGCGGAGAGGAGGAGGAGGAGGAGGAGGAGGAGGAGGAGGAGGAGGAGGAGGAGGAGGAGGAGGAGGAGGAGGAGGAGGAGGAGGAGGAGGGGGTGTAGCGAGGAAGAGAACGGGGGAGAGAGAGACAGAGAGAGAGAGCGAGAGAGAGAGAGATCGTCCTGTGTAAGTATGATGTGGTTGATGTGTGGCTAACAAATCATGAAGTGGGAACAGTGAGGTGTGGGTGGCAAGGGAGGAAGAGCCGCGTCTTTATGGGAGGGTTGTAAATCTCGAGAAAGAAATGAACTCTGTTAATGACAGCATGTGGTTTATGTGTGCGTGAGGGGAGAGGGTGGGGGGTTGGTGGTGGGGGGAGTGGAGGGAGGGGGGGTTGTTGGATGACACTCAGGCAGCCGCCGTCCCGTCCAAAAAGCCGGATGAAAGAAATTCGCCTGGTAGGCAATCCCACCATAACTCTGATTTTCATTTTGGAGATCGAGCGGAGCCGTTATTGGGAGTGATGGGACTGGGCAATTTGCAATGCAAAGACGGGATGATGATGACGGCGCGAGGCGCCTCCGCTGCAGTGGGGCTCTTCTGCCATCTAGCTTTGGAAGAGTCGCCGACCTCTACTTCGTAACACGGAGAGGGAAGAGGGGGGAGAGGGACGCGAGAGGCCGTGATTGCACACACAGAGGGAGCCCCGTTCAGTCCGTAACACATGCAGGGCTTCTTCAAGACAGAGGACCCCAGTGTGCACGGCTCTGCTTACAGTGTCATCAACATGGGCGCTATAGGTTCTCATTGCCTCTGAACTGAAGCCTCCACGTTTCTGAGAGCAGCAGCTCTGGAAAGAGCTCGGCTCTCAGGTGAGGTTTAAATCAATTACGTGCACGGCTTCTGGTTTGAATATTGCCCACTTAATAATTGTCTCTGCAATGACCTCCATGGAAATCCATATCGTTTGCCCTAGTATTGGTAAGATTTATGAGCTTGAAGTCAGCAGGGCGAGTTCATAAAGACACCTAATAAATGAACCCGAGCCTCCTCAATGGGATCCGAGGGGAAGCCAAACAGACGCCAGGCTTCCCAGTAACTTACAGTGGGAGCGCTGTCCATGGTGCTGAAACAGAACCTTTATAACTTTAAACTAGAGCATCTGCTTGTGATTGCGCCTACTTTTTGGGGGAAACTAACTTCTGCTTTCACCATGCCTCACCAACAAATCATCTCAGAATAATGTACTATTTATTAATTATTTAAACAGTTGATCGTCTGACTGGATAAGAAAACGTACATAGAAAAACACCTGTGCCTTATAATAAGATTCCAGTCTAAAGTGCAAATATTATCTTTTTGCATGTTTCTGTTCTCTGTCCAAGGTTAGTTGGCTAGACAGGGTACACCTCCCACCCCTGCTCTCCCATGGGAGGATAAATGGGAGAAAACAGCTTGATCCGGCTCTAATTTTGTCTAATTATAAGGCAGTAGAGGGCAATGGGAGTGTTGTCCTTTGGCCAAAAATATTCAGAAAACATACATCACCATGGAGATAAATACCACAGTTGCAATTGTAATGCTGTAAGATTTATTTGGGATTTTATACTGTGAAGAAAGCACCTTTCCTACTCTGTGAGTTGTGTTTCATTCTGTATTTATTGTGTATTTGTCAGCTCAAAGCAGTGTATTGTAGCTCTTTGAGAAAGTCTCATCTTACATGTTTCTGTGGACAGCTTGATATTACTGTGATCTATCTCATTCTAGCTTTACAAACTGAATCGCTGCCACATGAGTGATAGATTTGTATCCTTCCTCTATTTCTCTGTAGAGTTGTTTATCTGAATGGTTTATGCAGCCGAGGCAAACCACTGTGTATCTGCCAGTGTGAAGTGGAAGGTCCCTTATTCCCTCCCGGCATCAGGATTCTTCAGGTGTCTACAGGCCCAGTGGAGGCTGCTGGGAATGGATTGAGGCACCAGGCAGCTTGTCTTTACCACTGTAATCGACAGGTGGGCCCAGGAGAGTGGGCTGCAGTCGTATTGATGCCTTTCGCCAGCTCTCGCTCGCTGCTTGATGAGCAATCAGACCGCCTCTTCCCTGATCCTCCTGTTGTTTTGGTGAGCATCTCTGCGCATGTGTATGTGTGTGTGTGTGTGTGTGTGTGTGTGTGTGTGTGCAGTTTATTCATGCCAAATTTAACACTATTGCACACGCATGCACGTGAGCGAGCATGGTGGAGCGTTCTATGTGTATGCAGGCATCTTTGTGCAAACATTTGCATGTGTTAGCTCATCCTGAAAGGGACTTCAAGTATCGAATGCACTTTTCCTTGTTGGCCACTGCATCAAAAAGATTTGAACCAGTCAGCAAACCAGCCATGGAGATGAGCAGCTAGTCAGCTACTGCCACAGTGACTGCACCAGCTCTGTTTTCCCCTCAGGGACCCAGGCTGTTGTACTTGTGAATCTGGGCAGCATGTTCTGATTAGCAGCAGCCATATATGAGAACTGGCGCCTGGTTTTCGTGTCACACAGGGGCCAAAGATCTCCTGTCTTCCCAGGGGACGAGGGGGGGTTGTTGGGGCTTGTGAATGTGTGTGCATGCATGTTGTATATGTGTATGCTATGGACAGGTGCATGCACATGTGTGAATAAAAGTGTCCGGCTATTTATGGAACACATGTTCCCCTCAGGGATATACACTAAAATGTGTGTGTACGCCCGTTTCATGCAGATGCATAGCGTAAGCCTGGGCATACATCTAAGATGAAATCTTCACGCTCGAGTTAGATTTTATTTGCGTGTCCGCCTCTTTGCATGTGAATGTGCATGTGCAGCGATGCCGTACACTTCGGCATACATCTAAGTTGAAATCTTCACGCCTGGGTTATATTTTGTTTTGTGTGTTTGTGTGCAGGGGCAAAGTGTAGCTGGCAGGGGGTTGATAGAGTAAGCGCTGGGGTTGGATTATCTGGCTTGACTTCCCCAGAGGAATATGTCTGGATCTGGCCTCTCTCACACATACTGCTGCTAATCCACTGTTGGGTTCTGCTGCTGCATCGCTCTGGGTCTGCTACCTACAGCACCCACAGGGCAAGGCAAGGCAAGGCAAGGCAAGGCAAGGCAAGGCAAGTTTATTTGTATAGCACATTTCAACACAAGGTGATTCAAAGTGCTTCACATAAAACCATTAAAGCATAAAAACACAATGCAAAATAAAAGATTTAAAAACAATTAAAAGCATAAAAACACAATCAAAAATAAAAGATTTAAAAACAATTAAGAACAGTCATTAAAACAATAAAAAAAAACAGTTAAAAGGCAGAAAGCAGTACAGTTTATTTTATTTATTTACACGTATCCTTGGAGGCCAGGAGAAAGGCTGCAATACCCAATACAGTGAACTCGAACGAGAAGCTTCTACTGTATCAGAGGGATACAGCGCTCGATCGCTGAGGTTTATAACACCAGTTCACAAATATTGTTTTATTTCTCCTTGCTTCGTAGTACCATAGACTATGATTTTCCCTTTTATTCCCCTTTAATCCCCACAGATATGTAGTCGAACACTTTCTCCCGAGGAATTCTCAGTCCACTTTTGTGTTCTGATACACACGCTTTCAGATTTCGTTAATTCACCAAGACTTACAAAAACCACCCACACATTCCATGAAAAACAACAAATCTATCCCTGTGTCCTTAACCTTGCACCTCTTGGCATCGCTCCCTCAGGGCCACTGCTAAGGTGTGTGCAGGTGAAAAAAAAAAAACTACAGGGGAAATATCTTGTGAGTAAGACGTTAGAGGGGGTTGCAGATGGATTAATGTGTGATGATGGGTATTTGGGGCATGGAAAAGATGGATTCCATACAAATGTCCATTCGCTGTTTTGTGTTTTTCTTCGTGCTTGTGTTTACATGTGAGATCTATTGAGTTAAAAAAAAATATGAATGAATTAATTCAGGCACCGTGCTAATGTGGATTATCTCTGGTCCATTCCACTGCCCAGAGATGACGGGCCCGTCAATGAGTAACCGTTGAAATAGCGACAAAATGTAGAGGTTGTGTTTGAAATGCAGGCGCGCTTTCCCCTTGATGCAGAATCAATTGCAGGGTGTAACACGGATCTCGCAATTACACAAAAGCGCACCTTCACACCTTATCGTGTAGCAGGTTACATGGTGGCATCCTGACAAAAACCTGCATTGACAGTTCCACCGGCATGCCTGCTAAGATCATCGTCAGCGCGATGCTAGCACTTTGGGTCAGGGCAACACCGAGCTACAAGTCATGGCAAGTGGTTCAGGCTGAGTAAATATGGATAAAAAGTGACAAAGAAAACATAAAAAACATTTTTGATCAATTTTTAGTCTATGAAAAGCTTCATAAAGTATATGAATCACACAATATCTTGTCTTTTCCTCCCACATGACCTATTACCCTACAGCTACATCTACCTTTTGCCTCATGAATACTTACACTTGCTCTGTTTCACCTGCTCTTTCCTAAGTCCTTCACCTCATTACTACATGTTCACCGCACTCGGATATCTTCTGCTCATTATGTTCTCTATAGGTTTCTCTCTGATCCCTGTCGATGTGTCTGTTCATGTGCTTTGTTCATGCGTCTGACATTGAACATTCCTAAACCTTTTGGTCTTCCGAGGAAAAGTCTGACATAGTAGAGGCAGAGAGAAGAGGAGGGAAAAGGGGAGGGGAGAACACGACAACCACAAAAAAATAAGGGTTAAATATATTGATTGAGGGATGGTGGCAAACATAAAGGTGGGGGATAGAAAACAGATGTGAGAGAGAGAAAGACAGGGAAGGACAAACAGGCAGACGCAGGGCAGAGCGAGGATGAATGGAGGTGGTTGGCGGGGGAAAAGGCAGAGTGACAGACAGAGGAGAGGAGCCAGGGTAAAGCATTACAACAACCAAGCCAAAAATAAATAAATAAATAGATTCGAGGAGCACGGAAGCCAGAACAAAAAGGAAAATGTAATAAATACTGAATAACTGGGTACCAAATAAATATGTTTATGAAAGAGATTCTGGGCGACACACGGCAAAGTGAGCTGGGAAGCTTGGAAGTGTTTAATAATTTTTTCATGTAAGATGGAAAATATTCCGGTGAATGCTTTAACAAACAACATGGGGAAACTGATGTGTGTGCATTTACTCTTCAGGTCAAACAATCTAAACCAGATGGAAAGTGGATCAATTCCAACAATAATTGGTGAAAAAAAGACTGTTGTTCGCCAAAGTGATATTCCACTGCAGCAGCGTCAACTTCAAAGATGGTCTCATCATATACTGAAATGTAGAATGAACAGTCTGGTGATAAACAGACTTAATCATATGAATAAAAGATCAAGGGGAAAAATTGCTGATTGAGAGAGAGAGAGAGGAGGAGAGAATAAGCCAACGCTGGCTTTTTGATTCACTCTTCTGAGGAGGGGAAAAATGAGTTGAACACCTTTTTTTTTCTTTTTTCTTTTTTTTTTGTAAGGAGGAAAATGTGTTTGGTTGTAAGTGTGGAGGAGAGACTTGAAAATGTGCTGGTGGAATTAAAAATGTGATGGGGTTATTGAGTGAAAGGCCTTTTGACAGTCCACAACATAATCTGGTATTCATGCCAGCCAAAGCTAATCACACTGAGACGCTGATTAAAAAGCACCTTTACAATGCGACTCTCTCAACCTTTTGGGGCAGTAAAGACGGGCAATTAATGCATCAACTGCAATCATTTTGCAGAGTTTTGTTAATGCATTTGTTCCTTTTTACCCACATTAGCAAAATCCCCATCCCTGCTGAGGAGAAAATTACCCATTTGAATTCCCCTAAAATAGCGTCTGTGTTTCTCCAGCATAACAACCCCATTCTGTGGCATCGTGCTTCTCTCAAACAGACTGGAATAGCTGCATGATTTGCACATGTTGTCGCTGACTCGCTGCCAAGCAAAAGCCAATCACTTTGGACCATCACTTCACGGTATGTAGAACATGATGTGCTCCGTCCTCCAGCACGCAGACTTCTTGTCTGAAAACGAGGCAGATTGATAGTTTTGCTTTTTTTTGAACTAGCAATACTTTGTGCAGAGCAATGCACAGGGTTAGGGTTAGGGTTACCTAGTACCCAGGCCTGTAACACTTGGTGCTCCCAAGGTGAAATACATATGTAGGTCAATGACGTACCTGAGGCGCAGGTTCAAACCACTTCCTGTTTCAAGTGACGTTCAGGGGCATCCCGGTGCTCTGTGTGCCACCTACTCGTTCCCTTCCTTCCCCGCACGTCATTGCCTTTGTCTAACTCAACTTCACTGTGACTCAGCTGCTGCATTCTCAAACACAAATGAAAATAATCAGTCGGTTAGATAAATTACACCATAAAAATGTGCTTATTTGCCTTCAGCAAGATACATAGAGCAATACTGCGTCATCTTATTTTGAAAATGAATAACCCTCCGTCCCATATTTTTTCATTAGATGAAATTAAAAGTGTAGATATCCATGAGAAACAAATTTATTTACCATGAAATTAAAGTGAAGGGGGTCAAGAAGTAGGTCGGGGCTGTTATGATGAAGATCTTGATGAAGAACAAAACATCGAGGGTTTCACAGGCTGTGCAGGAAGAACACTCGAGTTGTTCTTCTATGTTCAGCAGGACTTTGAACCCTCTGACTTCAGGGCTGTTGCACACTAATGATCTCATGCAGTGCACAAAACTCTATTTATGAACATATGGGCAACTTTAATTCATATTTGATTGAAAATGTGGGTCATTTTTCTATTGAACACGAAGCCCAGTTGGTCCAGAAGCTACTGAGATCTGTGAGAGCTGTGAGAGGAGCTGAGCTTGGCAGGTTGAGCTGGTGGGTCAGATGATGACTCACCGCACATATCGACTCAAAGACATCACTAATTGAATCAATTTTCCGTGTCTCTGTTAGCAGAGCGCACATAGAGAATGAAGTAAAAGAGCATTTTATTTTTGCTGCGCCAGATGTTGGCGGAAGATAAAGATCATAAAAATGCATTGAGATGGAATTAGATACATGTGAGACTTTAGTATTAAATACAGCATGAATAAATGATCTAATTCTGCAGCCAATTTGCTGTGTGAAGCAGTTTCTAATGTTATGTAATCATATTCATATTCTAATGAACTGAACTTAAGACAACAAATGTTTGCTCGAGTGGGATTTTCAGACGTCGCAAAGCAGATGTGTGATGTTGCGATCAGAGGAGAGGGATCCGACTGCACACGGTACACACACCTGTTCAATCACGCCGCTTATAGCTTTACTAATATGTTGTGTAGTTTCATAACTTAGGAAGTAAAACTAATCTTAGCATATTGAGTATACTTGAAGCCCTACTAATCATAAGTATATTTAAAGAGAGCTATTATTTTGTACTTAATATATTTTAGTTGTGATTAAATATTATTTAAGAACAACTTGAAGTGTATATAGTATATTTATTTGTGCTAAATTAAGTATATGACTGTGTATGTGCCGACAGCTCACTTAAATTATACTTTTTTAATGTTTTAAGTATATTTGAAATATATTATTTGTATTTTACAAACATGTAAACATTACAGTATTAATATATTTATATTGTGGTAATAGTATACCCAGATGTGCACATCTTACCAACTCAAGACATGGGTGTACATGTCCATGCTTGTAATCTGTTTTCAATGTGTATTTGACTTTGCCTTCTTAAATATGTCTTGTATTCAAAGGTATGGTCTTTGTGTGTTCATATTGTGTTCATATTGTGTTCATATTGTGTTCTTATTACTCCTGTCAAGCACTTTGTGACTTCTCTCTGTAAAAACTGCTGTAGACATCAATTCTACTTGCTGCTATAGGATTTATGTGCCGGTACTTACCCTAACCCTGGGGAAGGTTGTGCCAAAAAAAAAATGGTTCATACTTCTAAAATTGCTTTAAATCCATGTTTTTGTTGTTCCCATGGACGCCCAGCGAACCTTAATTATAAACAGCAATTACTGCCTAAGGTGAATGCACATGCATTTTGCTGTACTAGCATAAAATGTGAAAAACAGATCCATTTACCCCGTTTCCCCGAATGCCTTTGAACATAAACACCTGTTTGTGTGCTGTTTACTGCACGAGGGGGTTTCAATGCAAATACATTGTTTGGGATCTGAAAGCCTTACTTTTGCATTTCACATGTATGTTCACACAAGTATTTAGATCACAGATCCAGAAAGCATCCAAACTCAGGGAGTGCAAAGGTTGAGCTCTTCTGGTTCCTACGATACCCGTGAGACCGTAAACTGAGGCTGTTGGCTTGAAATGTAGGAAAAGAAAAGAGTAAGAGCCGGACAGGAGACAGAAGGGATATTTTGAGAGAGCAATTACAGCCTGTGGAGGAGAGAGGATATGATTCAGGAAGGAAGGTGAGACAAGTTTTCAGCCTGGCTGCGGGAGACATACTTCATCACTCTTTTCCCCTCGGCAGGGAAATTTGCAAAAAATCTCCTTTTGTCTCAGGACATTATTTTCCCCGACTGGTCTCAGATTAAGCTGACTGCACAGAATCACAATCACAATCAATGGAGGCTATACCGGGCATGCTGCTGGGATTGTTTTTGGTTGCATTGACATCGAGTGCATTGATCGTGGAGGGCGATTGAATTCCATTTTAATCCTGGATGCTCTGAAAATGTGTGCGTTTTCATTTTGGCTTTCGCCTAAATACCAAATGGCAGCGATCGAGACCTCCCATTGTGATTGCCCTTTAAAGTACTAATTAGATTCATTGTGTTTGATGAATAAATACCTGCGCGCAGCTGCAGGATGTATTGGTTTTGGATTTTAACTTTTGTGTTTAAGAGTCGAGAGAGGAAACTTCCTCGGCGGAGGAAAAGTTCTCGCTGTCAGCGTCGGTGATGGCTCGACTCGTTTCTTCCTCCCACAGTTACACACCAAGAGCTGCTTAGCTTACAGGAACAAATCAGGAAACGGACCTAAGGAGAGCATTTTACCCATGTGACAGCGAGAGAGGTTGAAGTTGTGAACCAATTATTTGTGCCTGATTGGGTGAGTGAAAGGCACGGCGCCGCATGCACAGGATTGGTTTCACGGATGGAGTTGACAGTTTCAGGCTTGTGTTCCAGCCTGTGGTGCTCAGTGACTGGAATGAGCAAAAAAAAACAAACTTTAAATAGACGAGTGGAAATTCAACCATCGAGCAGCTTCTGGAAAATACTCCGTCTCATTGGATCGCACCGCACAACCAGCGCCGCCATCACTGGGCTCGGCCCGGAGGCCGCCGTGATTTGGTGCTTTTAGACTCTGTTGGGCTTCCGGTGAGATTCCCTCAAATCTCCCGTAAACAGTGAGAAGCTGGTTCATGCCTCCTCATCTCTTGTTTATATTTATGCCATCTCTTGATGCTAATTTGTCTAGTTTTTTTAATCTACACAGTACATTTGTTGAAGTACATTTTTCTCAAATTGGGAAAAAAATGTACTCTACAAAATACAACATTTGGTCCCAGTCTAAATAGAGTAAAATCTACTCTTGAGTATTTTTTACTCTATTTAGTGTTCATATTAAACTCTACATGATGATATATTTACTAGAATTGGATTCAACTCTATATAAATTTACTTAGATTTCTATTGGCTTCAACTCTCTTCAGCTCGTTATATACTTGATATATTTGTTCCTACTCTACTGGCTACGGGTAGCAATTATGCTCCAAAATAATGAAATATTACTCCTTTAGAGGAAAATAATAGTAACTCTAGTAAATTACTCTTCATGACTGTGAGTCAAATGATAGTGAGAAACAATTTTTCAAAGAAACCAAGATGACAGATTAAAAAAAGCATTTTAATGTGTTTTCTCTTCGACAACAAGGAGCGTCAGACTTATTGATATTGAAGTTTTTCAAGTAAACAGGAGAACGAAGACAGTTTTTTTTTTTTAAATCGGCTATACATTTCATCATATCTTTATTGTTTTTGCACAGAGACAACATATTAAAGTCCTTCATATTAATGCCTCATAACACTTCTGAGGATCGCATGAAACTGTTTTCCAATTTCCTTTTCTTTATTCTCCAGCTTTACTTGCACTTCTTCCACCAGTATTTATGTTGGCGATAAAATCCTTTTTGTATTTCTACAAAACAATCTGTACTCGTGGCAAAACACTTGTTTGCAAAGGAATTTGTACAAAGTTTAAGTGCACGTGTAACAATAAATCTGAAGTGAGAAACATTTTGGGGAGGCGTTCGTTTCTAAATATGGAAACACAACTCAGGACTTCTCACATTCATTACTGCAGCCTCTAACGCACGACATCTAATACCTTGTGAAACTCAAACTCATATCTTTGCTATAGACTTGAAGCCGCGGGGAAGCTACATTCAAACCCATACGTACGCCGCTGTGGGCCGATAGCTACTTAAATGCTTTATTAAGTTCTCCTTTGGACAGCTGCGACGAGGCGGCCGCTGTAATGCCTTCGTGGGAAACAGCAGGTCGGGGATGGGGTGGTGTAGTGTGTGCGAGAGCCTTGATTGGGGTTGGCTTTCTCCGGGATTGAACTCAGAGCTGCTATTTCAGAGGCAGCAGGCTCCTCTTCTGTCTGAAAGGATTTGTTGATGCACGGGGAGATGAGCTGAACCAAGATGGGGGCGCAGGATTTAAAGCCGGGTGTCGGTACTGGGCCGAGGGAGCAAGCGGTGCAGTTAGAACTGGGTATGATGGGCTGGGCCCCAGTGAGGGGATGAAGCGGTGGATCCAGCTGCTGCCGCCACATTTCTGATGTTACAATATATATAATGCAGGACCGGCAGTCTGGAAACGAGCAGGGTTAATCAGGGAGCTCTCTGTTAAGCAGTAGTCCTGCTTACATGGAGTGTTACCCATAAAAACACACGGCGCGTAATGTGTTGAAACATTCCCTTCCTCTGAAAACAGTCAAAGCAGATGTTTTTAAGGATGTTTAAGCTCAGTGTTGTTTAGCTAGTCTTCTTTTCCCCCGTTTATCTTGAGTGAAACAGTGTGAGACTCAACTTGCGGTCAAAACCTCCTTCAACAAAACAAAATAAATCTGTTCAGTAACCAATGACTTCACTACATAACCAGATATGACATATTAAACAACCATACAGTCAGGTTCCTGACACATTTCTAACTCACCATTGAAGGCACAGGTGTTACTGAGCTCACTAACAGTGGTTCTGGATATTCTGCTTGTATTCTGAGTTTTATTAGATTTAATGTCATCATGCTGCGTGAAGAGCTTTGTCTGATGTCTAACAGGCTAAAGTCAGGACACCTCACTGGTTCCTGGTTCCTCTTCTGCTTTGTAACCCTACTTCCTCCGTCTTCCACTAACTGCCGTTCATCAGATTACCGTCAGACAGTCAACATTAATATCCATCACTGGAGCCTTTATCTGCTCACTGACGCTGGAAATGTTGCAACCCCCCCAAAAAACATGAAAATATAAAAAATAAAAAGCAATTATTAATTCAATAGGCCCAAAAACAGAAAGCGTCGGCTTGAATAACCGAACGTCGTCGGCATATAGAGCTTTGTTATGCATGAGTGCGTTAATCTTTCTTTGATCACAATCAGCTATGCAGGGAAACCAGAGAACAGATTTTAAGGCAACAGAGTGGGCGGACAGATGCTCTTTATGGAGAAATATAGATTGGATGTTGGATGTACACACATTCATCCGCTGCCTCTTTCTTCCTCTCTTTCCCGTCTCCTCCTCTCCGCAGAGCTCCACAACAGAGGGCGGCTTATTGAACAAAGCTCTGGGCGGGAACGCCTTCCATCATTACAAAGTGAAACAAGTCTAATTTTTCCCTTTCCTCTGTCTTGTCGCCTTTCTCTTCCTCTTCCAGTCTGCATCCATACTCCACTTCTCAAGTCTCTCTCTCTACTCTCTCCCTACACATTCTCTCGTTCCACCCTCTCTCTCTTCCTCCTCCCTTCTTCTATCTCCTCTGTCTGCAGACCAGGTGCTTCCTCCTCTGGGCCAACAAGATGACCCACTGCTTCCTAATTACCTCTGCACTCTCCCCCATTCTTCTCCCATTATTCTATTAGTATCTACTACACATAATAATCATCAGGGTGGAAATTGGATGTAATAGCTTAGAGCTGAATGTGGTATGAACAACGATGCAGGACACAATTAAATGGCTTTGGTTTTCCAAAGTAATTTAGTCGAGTTCGTGCTAAACAGATAGGCTCAAATGGAATAATTATTAATGTTGTTCACTACAAGCGTAGGTCATGTTCTATAATGTAGTTTTCAATCATTTCCTGCTTTGTATGTATACAGTGATGGAGGAGGTTTCCTATAATAAAGGAAAGGGGGAAATGTCTCCTTTGCTTCCCCATAAGCGTACTTGTTGAACGTAACAGATTCCATGTTATTACATTACTCTTTAGCTTTGCTTATATATATTTTAGTTTTTATCGAAAAACAATGAGTTCAAACAGTTATTTTGTTGCTCCCAACAGATTGTATTTCATCATTTGTTTGGCCCATGAGTTAAATTTGCTGATAAGCACCTGCACACGGTTTAATGATCAAAACTGATGAAAAATGAATATTGTTCAAACAATGAGAGTTTTGAGAATATTAAGATTGTTTAAAAATATTTGAAAGAATATTTCACATTCCAGAATTGATCCAAAGTGAATGAGAACATAACGTCTTTAACGTGTCAAAACATTTTATCCTCAAACTGAAGGACTTATCATGCAGTGACTCCTCATTTATTACTTTGACGCACAGACAGCTGCTATCGTTGGTTTCTGGTGTAGATTCAGTTCATATATTATTATTATTTCTCAGTGTTTTGTCTTTACGCTGAATTTTGTAATAAACATTAATATTTGCCAACTCAAAACCACATAAATAAACTTGATCTGACAAAAGAATTCCTCCCACTTGGAGCCCGGTTCACTCTCTGAAGGAGTGTCTTCCCCAAAGTGCCCTGCAGCATGTCAAGTGTATGAATATGTAATAGTTAGACTTGAACCCACTTCCTGTGGCACATGTACATGCATGGAGCCACACACTTATCAGTCATGCTCCGGTTCAGGTTCAGGTGTGCACCTGCACCTTTGATAAACTCTCACTCTAGTCATGAATAAACCAGTTTCAGGATATTAATGTGCAACGGTTGGTGACTGTCCCGAAGATATCTAATGTCTTATTTACAGCTGAAATAAAATAATACACAAATACAAAGAACAAAAGCTTAGTTTCTGTTTGTTAATATCAAAACACAAACAGAACGCTGTCGGAGTCAGAGAGCTTCCACAGATGGCAAAATCCAAAAGCACAAGATTTACATTTAGTAGCATCTTAAATCTTAACCGCGCTCCTCAGAATCAGAGTCTCAGCTTAGACAATTTAATCTGCTGGTTCCTGTGTTAAGCCAACTGCAGGCAGTTCTGTGTGCATGTAAATACAGTCATTGTTGTTACCATACTCTGGCATTATACCTCAAACTGTAGCATTCGCGCCATTTCTTTCATATGGCCCCAACGATGAGTATATAATAAAGATTTAATCTCAAAGTATATAATTTAATGTCAAATACACACAATCTGATATACTGCCTGGTGGTTATACACACACACACACACACCCTTCACCCGTGTGGCTCGAGGTGGCCTGAAGCACACATGATTTCATTAGCATCACAAAGGCCCACATGCACAGAGGTCTCTTCCTGCCGAACCCCGAATATAATTCATCTCTGCATCTCACGGTTCTTTGGCAGACTGCGGCGCGATATGATGCCACTTAAAAACTTCAAAGGCTCCGGCGCCTGAGATAGTACTGATGTTTTCAAACAAAGTATTCAAATGTGAATTTGAAAAACAGATTCCCAAAAACCACCGTGGAGCGTAGCTTCTGTTGCCAGGTGGGAAAGGAGGATGAGGGGATGAGATTTGCAGGATAATAGGAATCTCCACACCCATGGGTGATAAATGGAAGACATGGAAGGTGAATCCAAACAGGTAGGCCCCATTTATTTCAATTATAGTAGACCTGCTCACCCACGCATACACCTGAAAAAGCACCAAACTTTAGCACACACTCGCTATCATGAGTACCTGGAAGTGTGTGTTCACCTGCTCTGTGCAGACCAGCTGCAGGTGAGGGAATAACTTCTCCATGCAGATTGTTAAATTGGCTTTTAAATTGGCTTTATCGGATTAAACAATAAAATTCTGGAATTGTATTTAATTTAGATCATTATAACTAAATAATATGAATTTAGCACGTTTCATTTCTTCAGTCGTACATTTACATGCTTTACATATTCAGGACAGATGTGTTGGTTCACAGTGAATTATAGATATTGTGCTTTAGGAAAGGTTTAATAACTCCAACGCTGAACCGGTGCTGTGCACGTCGTCTGATGCATCTTTCATATTTCACTGCAGGCAACAAAGTAGAGCGAACACCCACAACAACGGTGAAAAGATACTTTAATACTCAACACACTTCTTTAAATGATTACGCGGTACATTTCAATACCTTTAGATTAGCATACAAAGTCCTGTTAGAAGCTTCAGATAAAATCTCCACGCTACAGAAATCTGTTTATCTGGACCATATCTGTAATAAATGGATATTGACTTCCCTCCATCCCCCGATGAGGCTCTGCAGCTGCAGGGGGCTGAATACGTTTGATGGAGACCCCCGACCGATATCTTCAGTCCACGCTGTCCCCGTATATCCAGCAGCACCTGAATGTACCTGGAGATACTATAAACATCAATCACACACAACCTCGAGGAAACACACAACATATATTTATTTTTAAATGTGATCTTCTGTATTAATAATTATTTTATGTTTTGTGCCACTGCTTTTAAACTTAACGCAAAAGGTGCCATCAGTGTTGCAGCTTCCTAAAAGCAGGACGATGAATCAGAAAACTAATTGGGCGTCTGTGGCTCAGTCTGTCTTTCAATCAGAGGGTCGGTGGTTTGATCCCCGGCTCCACCAGTCCATGTCGTTGTGTCCTTGAGCAAGACACTTAACCCTCATTGCTCACCGTTGCTGTGTCTACTGTATAGCATGTAAGTCACTTTGGATAAAAGCCTCAGATAAATGTAATGTAAATGACCATTTTTGGCAGGTTATTTGAGTGAATAACCAAAAATGATGTAAAATATGAACAGTGAATACAATACATTATGGTGTCTCCCCTAGACATCATGTCTCCCCTTAAAAAAGAGATGGAGCATCTCATGATATAACCTTAGTTATAAAACCTAATCAAACTCCTGGTCTCTAGTTCTTAGGGGGGTTTGGTCGCACCGAGAGAATCTGGACTCATTACCTGTGTGTGTTTCTAAAATTCTGGCAACAGCCCTGTGACCGAGACATTAAATGATTTAAGGGAAACGAATGAATGAATGAATTAGTTTCGCAAGAACTATACTGTGCTGACTCCCGAGGAGAGCTGAGAAGAAGCCCGGGGGAAAGAAGTTGAAAGAGGTGTGAAAAAGAAATGGGAGTGAGAGTGAGAGACAGACGGACAGAGAGGGAATGTGCAAAAAAGAGAAAGCTTGTGCCAGAGAGAGAGAGAGAGAGAGAGAGAGACAGAACGATAGAAAGTGGAGAAGTGAGAGCGAGCCTGTGGGAGAAGAAGCACCGGCAGAATTTCAAGTCTTGCTTATGGCATTGCGCTCACACCTTGACCTCTACTGTTCATGCCTGGGAATAGCTCAATGCCTGCCAGACACTGTTCAGGGCTGTTGTAATTCACTTTGGAACTGGGAGATAAAAAGCAAAGACACATCCAATAGAAAATTCCACTTGTTGGTCTTTTATTTTATTTGTAGTCACAGAGGAGCCGATGGAAACAGTCGTGTCCACTGCTGATAGAAAACGGGCCGACGCTTCCTCCTCTGCTGTTTTCTACTGCAGCACTGACAAGAAGGTAGGAGGGATGTGCTCATAAATGGACATTTTCCTCCCACTTTAACTCGTTGAAAGAAGCATTACACACACCTTCCAGCACGCAGACAACACTCAGCACACTATTAATAGACATTTCTCCTCTTTGTGTTTGGGGGGAACGAGCACATATTCGGTGAGCCGCTGTCTAAAGCAGCCCCTCTACCTGAGCCGGCGGGAGCAGATGCCTCATTGTACACAGAGAATCAGGGAAATAAATCTCCTCTGCAAATAGCTCCCAGACTCTGAGAGACAGATTATTGCTCAGATCAAAAGAGGGCCGTCTTTTCGGAGTGAAACAACAGCTCCTCAAATGTGCTCGTTAGTCTCCGGCAGTTAAAGTGAACATAGCATTTGCACGGTATAGTTTAGGAGGAGGCTTTGAATGGGAGCCGAACAAACACTGAACACGACGACGTCTGATCAAGACAAACACGAGAGATGTACTTCATGTAAATTTGGGCTATTTGGAGCTGTTAAGTGTTGTGATGGGTTGACAGACATGCTACGACAAACTGTGAAATAAATAAGGGCCAATTAAAAAGAAATACAATTAGGTTGTTGGAAGCTTTCAACACCTGCCGTGGTTTAGTGATGGATCACTTTGATTTGAGGAGGCATAATCAAAGTGATTCTTTTCTGAAATAACTGCTGCAGTGATTTTGAGAGTGATCATTAAGAGAGAGAGAGAGAGAGAGAGAGAGAGAGAGAGAGAGAGAGAGAGAGAGAGAGAGAGAGAGAGAGAGAGAGAGAGAGAGAGAGAGAGAGAGAGAGAGAGGAGAGAGAGAGAGAGAGAGAGAGAGAGAGAGAGAGAGAGAGAGAGAGAGAGAGAGAGAGAGAGAGAGGAGAGAGAGAGAGAGAGAGAGAGAGAGAGAGAGAGAGAGAGAGAGAGAGAGAGAGAGAAGAGAGAGAGAGAGAGAGAACGCTTCTGGCAATCCTCTCGTTTTATTCCTCTGCCAGTGCTCACATAGCAAGATAGCTCGTATAACAAAACACATCATGCCTACAATTTGCGTCGCCTGCATGGCTGTGGGACTTTGATTTTTACACACACACACACACACTAAAAAGCTAATAAGCTGAACCAATCCACCATTACAGAGTCGCATTCTGCTAACGATATCCTGATGAGTTCCTCGCTCTTATTGCACCTATGTGTTTGTTTCAAGACAAATATGCTGAAGTTCTGAATTAATGATGCTCTGCCTGCAACCCAAGAGAAAAGGTAAACAATAGTGTTTCCACTGACTTGATAATATAGGCGAAGGTTGATATGCAAAAGCAAATAATTTGCACATTTAAAAAAAAATACATTATGGAATCTGACAATCTAATTTGAATGAAATGACGCCTGCTCCGTCGGCCTCCGCAGCCCAGACGAAGACGCCAAACACCGGATGATGTTGGCAGATAACCACCCGTCTCTCAGCTTCAGAGTATAGAAGGCTTGAGATTCAACAACACTTATAGTCGCAGATTTACAGAAGCAAACAACATTATGGAAGAATGGAGCTGAGGTCACGAGTAGACGAGTAATTAAAGTGATCGCTCGTCTAATCAGTTCTCAGCATGAGCACATGTGGAATAAAAAAGGAAAGACTAAGTTCTAAAGGCAAGCACACGATGTCCCACCACTCTGCCGTGAAATGACAAAGAGACTGGGGGGAGGTGGGGGGGGCATAATGATGACCTCCGAGTGAGCACTCATTAACAATAATTGGAATGAAGTGGACAGAGAAGAGTTGTGAAAACCTGGCCGCCATCTAATGAATCATCTACTTGAGAGGCTGCAGCCGAGCAGGTACATGCTCGTCTATGACTCAGTGATCATCACCGCCGGCTTCTTGTGAGTGTGAAGAGCATCGGGTTGATCTCTGGTTTTCTCTGTATTCCACCTCTCTTCTGGTATTTTGTTCTCGGATTGTACATCGGTTTGTTCCATGCATATTTGATGCAGGGGAAACCTTTGTGTTTACTAATCGCTCGCTGTCAGTCGCTAATGTTACAGTTCACACAGTCTCATGAAATACAAAATAAAAAGCGTTTGCCACAGGAGATCCTGTTCACCTGTTGTTCTCTGAAGGAGGAGGGTAACAATACAAGTGAACGGTGCATCACGACTAATGAGTGGTATTAGCATCCTCCACTTTGGACTCTCAAGCTCTCAAAGGGCAACACTGTCAATACCAAAAAGAACGTTTTGCCATTTTCATTGAAGTTCTGCAATGTTTCAACACAGTAAAGAGATGTTTATAAAATACAGCTTGAATACCCTTAATAATGGTGTTTACATTATGCTATAAACAGGGGATGTACATATAAATAGATCGCCTATAAAGCAATATACAGAACACATTTGGGGTTGCCAGGTTGGGAAAGCATGTTGGCCCATATCCTCTGCAACGGTCAAATGAGCCAATCAGTCAAAATCTGCCAAATCTGGCAAGAAGTACTGTTAATATTTATAGAGTATAGCTAGACTATATTAACTAAACATGAATGTATAATTAATTTAGTGATACTTTGAACATACTGTCCTCACACCGACCTCTACCAGTTAATCCCACTATACCCACTAAAGGCGCCGCTCAGCCGGGGCCCCGCCTCCCACTGTTGCCCTCACACACCTGACCCAGAGAAACAAGCCCTGCCGGCAGGGCGCCGGCCCCGACCTGAGCAAACATGTGGCCACTGGAGCATTTCTCCATCTTTGTGACGGCAGCGCTCATGACAGCCCGACTCCATCTTCCAATAAGGAGCAATCAGCCCCTATCTCAATCCTGCGGAGTCTCATCATTGTGTCAATGGACTGTGCTGCTCCCACATGATTACAGGTGTGACCTTAGCAATCTCTGCCCAAGTATGAGGCAGTTATCGACTTTCCTCATCCAAAACATAATTGCATGATTCAGCAATGTCCTCAAGTGCAAAAGCAGCGAGCTGTGTGGCAATGAATATTTTCGTGGTCCCCTCGGTGCGAGCGTGATGGTCTCGCAGCGGGGACGATGTCATCACCAAACCAAAGCGTTTGATTAAACTCAGAGTACGTCCAATTTGCTATTGACTCCACTCACTTAACGCCCTGGAAATATTGACTCGCAAACAACGTCGGGGTATCTAAGCACAACATTATGCTGGCTGAGTGGCAGAGATGAGAAACATTGTGAAATATAATGCATTTGAAAAACGCACAAAAGCGTGCAGCTCGTGATGAAATCCTGTGAAATCTATCGCATCATCGCGGGCCAGCGTTTTAAAGCCCGGGTATGGAAATGCCAGGTCAATACCCTTCAAGTGTTAAAGACTACATCTCATGACTGATGTTGTTGACATTTGGACATGTTTACTCCTGCAAAGGGACTTATTAGTAATGCTATTCAAGGAGCTCCTAACTGTGAGCTGCGCCCACGCTGTGGGCAGATCAAACACAACAAAAACAGCAGGACTCTCAAAATGTCTGAAACAAAAACAAGACCAGAGGACTATTAAGTTAATTCCTGGTCACCGTGACGACCTAACACCTCTACACTCAAAACAAAGACGATCCGGCTCGACATTGCTCGCGGCGATGTTTTCAGAGTAATATTTCATGCTCCAAAACTCTCATATTCATGAGCATAAAGTAACATTGCAATGGATGTATTCACACACACAGGATGTGAATTATTGAAAATCACGTCTCCTGCCAATGCCTGTGCCTCCTTCATGGATGTCAAGTTGGCGGGTATGAGTTCAAGTGCGTGTGCACTGCAACCTTTCACTGTAAATTACAGCGCTGAGAGAAGTCGTACGAAAAGGAACAAAAGGTCTGTTTATTATTCAGCGAGCCGGGTACTGTTACCACAATACTCGGCTGACAGTAAGCTGCTGCAGTATTAAGAGCATCAATGCCAGCTGACAAACGCTCCGTCCAACACTCCACCGAAGAAAGACAAACTTGTTTAAAGACATTGTTAACCTGGAGCCATGCAATCACAGGCGACAGCTCCTTTAAGGCCCAATATGCTAATATATTCCTGTGGCATAGGGAGAGTAAAAGGTAGGGAACATGCCCGGTGCTGCTGGTGATCAAAGCCCTGCACAGACAAGGAGCGACGCTCCCCTGTGGGCCAAGTAAATTCACCATTACTGGCCGTGCATATGCAATCAGCCCAGGCCAGTCCCACTAAGAGCCTTTCATCAAGCATTTTATGGGACAAATGTCTGTGCACCCAGGCTCAGGCCGACTCTGATGAATGGAGGAGAAAAGTTTCTCTTTTCTTGTGTAGTCTTCATTTTAGGATTAAATGAGAGAAAGTAGAGATTTGTCCCGTGGCTCATTTTGCTCTGAGCTTCAGTAATGTCCCGTGCATTACAGGAAGCATTATAATGATGAAGAGACATTCCTCTACATCGCTCCCCATTAGGGGAAAGTGATTAGCAGGAGCTGCAAAGACATGTTGGTCATTACAATTGAGATTTAACCAAGCTAGTCACAGGCCGGAGTGGGGCCAGTTTTAAATAACGGTGTGACTCAGGATGACTTTACAATATTTCCTGGCTGGTACTTGAGGTGGCCTTTGCTGCCAACAACTGAGGATTAGTAACAGCAGCGGACAGGCTTTAAAAAAAAAAAGAAAAGACAATCATGACCACAATGGAAAAATGATAGACAATGGGATCAAATCTGATATGATGTAGCCGATGAAAGTGAGTGTGGAACAAAACAAGCTTGAACTAAAACATGTCATATGGATCACAGAGTTTGGAGAAGCAGCTGTAGGTGGTTGAATGTGTTGAAGCTGCAATCTGGGTGAATTCGACCATTACTACAGAAATGTGCTCCTCGCTCTGAAGTGGAAGAGAGAAAAGTGAAGTGCTGGTTTCTGTGTGTTGTGAGAGCAGGTTACAGAGCAGAGCTTTCCAAAAGGAAAGAAATACAGAATGATTTATTTTGTGTAAATGAGCCAATGAGGTGAAGTCTACTGCAGAAATCCTATCTATAATATTCAGTTATTGTGGATTCTTTACTGTTTTTTTTATGTCTCTTGTACTTTTCCCCCTTTACTGCTGTAATCCTGTAAATTTCCCCACTGCAGGACTAATAAAGGAATATCTTAAATGCCCATTAATAGCGAGCAACCGGTGGAAGTCGTCATCAGAAGAGTGGTAACAGCACCTTTCTGATGGAGTGAGATCATTCAGAGTTGGAGCAGAGAGGAAGTGAAAGGAGCGATTGAGCCTTCAGTCTGCTTTAAAGCTTCTATCCAGCCTGCCAATCTTCTCAGTTATGCTCGTTAACAGGAATTATAATCATAACTCAAAAAGTTAACGATGGAAATACTTTAAAGCAAGAATGAGTGCTCACCAAGAACGATGCAAAAGGAAGAAGGGAATTTCTAACATAAAAGGACGTGTCAGGGTTATTGATTTGGAGCGGCGAGGAGACAGCGACACATAATTACCAGTCAGGGACTACACTTCCAAGCCGCGGCCTTTGTGTCGCTGCCTACTCATCTTGAAACGGTCCTCAGCCATAAGCTAATGCCGGCCCCAGCTTGTAGTCAGCGTCCCTGGAGCAGCGCTGCAGTGCCAGAGGCCGTTTGAAGGGAGGAAGAAAAGAAACCAAACAGAGGCGTGCTTCACCTGAGCTCCATGTGCAGCTAAGTGAGTCCTTCTGGGGGAGCTGGGTGTCATATTACAGGTACGTCAGCGCAGCGTCTGCAGGTTTATTCAGCATATTTGTTTGTCGTTGGCATAAACGGTGACATTTCACATTATATGCCGGGAGATTACGTAATCGCAGACACAAAATGGCAGAAATAGAGCTACACAGAGTGCAGCCTGAATATGCAGGTCAGGAGCACAGTAACCCAAATGTGTTGTTGTTGCATGCACGCACACACACACACACACACACACACACACACACACACACACACACATGCACAAGCACTTTCATCAAAGTGTCATTACTACTTAGACCTATTCTAACCTTTTATATTATGCAAAGATGTTATGAAATATTTAGAAAAGAAAGTGGAGGATAATGTGGAGTGTTTATCCGACGGCTCCACTCTTGCTCTTTCACTTGGTCCACCTTCTGTGGAGAGGGGCTTTCCAATTTGTGCAGAGGCAAAGGTAGTGAAGCAGAGAAGCCACAAATCTCACAGCACGCCCTCGTGAGATGGTGATGGATGGGTGGATGTACTAAACCATTCAGGTAAAATGCACACAAAGTGTGTCCCATGGTGCCACTTGTTGCTTCTGAAAGGCTACTTCAGTACCTAGGAAACACTACTCTCTATAGAGAGCACCATGCAAAGTTTAAAATATATAGAGAATAAAGATCGAGACAGAGGGATACAGTGGCAGAAGCTATGAAAAGATGGAAAGATGGAGGGCGGGTTGAGAATGTCAGAAGGTAAACTGCTTCATCTCAAAATCAGACAGAGACTCAAGGAATAACACAACAATCCTCCAGAGATGGTGGAGAGGCAAGAAGACAGCAAGCGGGGAGAAAGAGAGGGGGGGAGGGGGAGAGAGGGGGGAGGGGGAGAGAGTGAGAGAGAGATAGAGAGAGAGGGGGGGAGGGGGAGAGAGGGGGGAGGGGGAGAGAGTGAGAGAGAGATAGAGAGAGAGGGGGGGAGGGGGAGAGGGAGAGAGAGTGAGAGAGAAGGAGAGAGAGAGATGCTCTAAATTTAACAGTCAAACAATGTCAGCAGGTGGTTCCTGCTGTGTGCTCTGAATGTGCTGTAGATGGATGGATGGATGGATGGATGGATAGATAGATAGATAGATAGATAGATGGATGGGTAGGTAGGTAGGTAGGTAGGTAGGTAGATATGTTTTTACAAGTATATATTTAAGACTGCAGCTGTTCCATCTAATTAATGCAAAATAAGGTCAAAGTCAGTGAGCAACAATGGTCTTTTGTGGTCCAAACCCAGAACAAATTATCTTACTGCCAGAATCTTAATTGGTTGGCGGCATACTGAAGCGTCAGGGTGCCACACAGGCTCCGACTACACAAAGTAAAAGGTGTGGGCAGAAGGGACAATTCATCCTGCCCACAGCAGCACTTTGAAAAGCTAAAACAAAAGACCAGCAAGGACAGGGCCTAATAAATACATGAAAAACACTGCAACTCTGTAATTTTCCTCTCACCAACACTGGACTGACCGTTTACAGGTGTGACCACATGAAAATGATTGTAATCAAGTTCAGATCGCTTCATAATTCAAAGGAAACATCATATTGCTATCTATTGCTATCACAGCCCATAGTCCAGGCTGCTCTGTCATCCTCTGCTATAATAGTGTGGAACATTCTTCTGACTGGATGCTGCCGTTGGGGTGGTTTGCCCTTTAGAAGCAGTGTGTGAGTTATGCTTTTTAATGGTGATGTTTGATGTTAGCCGTCTTATTTTTTTTTATCAATAGTCAAAACCCTGACCCTGAGAGCCTTATATTAACCCAACCAGAGTCTACTGCCTTTAAACGGCTGACAGCTACTGTTCTTCAGTCAGAAGTCACCTAAAACAAGTGCTTTAAATGACTTTTAGGGAATAAAAGCTCTCACAGCCCTCTGCTGTGCAGTGTCCCTGAGAGTCGCACAAAACTGTTGGCAAGAGTTTGACTTTGCTGATAGAACCTTGTTTTCAATGAAAGATTCATGAAGGGAAAGAACAAAAACACCACAGAATCTTTGGAATTAAACACACACACACACACACACACACAATCAAAACCACTCAGTGGTTTCATCATTTGTCTTGGATTTTTTCCTCTAACAAGCTAAACCTAAATGAACAAAAAGTGATGGCTGATGGTGAGGAATACAAATCAAAAACCTAAAGGAGCCATATTTGGTTGCTTTTTGGATAAGTGTTGATGTATCACAGGCATTCGCCTGGATTGTAATGCAAAGCGCAGCTCATCAGCGCTTCTCCCCGCAGCCAGAAACCTCTGCTCTGTCCAATATAGCCAGCCTGATAAGAACAGTGGATCTCTATTATCCTGAGTATCTATTTCCCTGAGGCGCTATTATAGTCGTTAGCCTTATCTTATCTTTAAACAAGGGGAACTAAATGGCGCTCCCTCCAGCCCTATTCAACCTGAGAGGAGGAAACCTCGGTCGCCAGAGACCGGCCCGGTGTCACCGAGCCGGGGGCGTCGGGCCCGTCTGGCCCTCTGCGGCTCGAGGAAGGCGATGACTTTCAGTGCAGCGGATCGGGGCTGAGTCATAATGGGCAGCGCAGTGGAAGGATTACAAGGGAACACAGGGCTTAGCCCGTCTTTCTCTGGGCATAATGAAATGCATCCACCTACCAGCCTAATTACCGCTGACTCCGGCTGCTCCGGTCCCACTTCCTGTCACACAGCAGCAGGCCGTCGTTTCAACATGGGAACCAATGGCCTTTTGTACATTCAGCCTTGATTGTAAAGCAATGCTTCTAATTTAACTTCTATACAGATTTGAAAATGGCTAAACCCATGTTTTCAAAACAAACAAACTCAAACGCATGCAGCAGGCTTTCCATTAAACAAAAAAAAAAGGCACAAGCTGAAATTGTAATGTCACTCGAGTTATTTTTTCAGACTTGACAAAACTCCCCCGCAGTACAGATATTTCCACAGGTGCATCAAAACCAGCTATAAGAGATATATATATATATATATATATATATATATATATATACACATACACCAGCAGATATGGAGCAGCATTGGCCACCTGACACATTTTAGTCCATTATTCACTCTCCTTTCAGCTCTGTTTTGGTCTCCACCAGCTTCTAAGAAGAAATATGTGGCTTTTAAGCCGCTAAATGCTGCACTAGCTTCACCGGCTAACCGTTAAGTATTTGGCATGAAGCATAAACTGGGTTTATCAACGCCTTATAGCTGAAAACAGCTGCCCGCTGCGTCTGCAGGGACGCTGATGATGATAGCAGTGAGAGGGAAGTAAAGCAGAAAGAGTCAGTCGCAGATAATTCACTGTGAGTGCAGTGAGGAAGTTCCCAATTCAGGGCTTCCTTACAGTAATTCAGTCCACTCATGCTTACACAAGCTACATTTTTTGGGGAGAATTTAACGTTAAACACAGAGAAAGAGACATCTGTAGAAAAGAAAATCATCAAAGGGAATAAAAGCACGTTCATTCCAAGGTCAAGTAAAAGATGAGGTTTGAGTTGCAGCCTGTTAAACTCTTGTTCGCTCTCCTCCTCAGTAGCTTGGCAGGGTTGGATGGCAGAGTGCCACAGGGTATGAACAAACCCTGAGGCCATCATCTGTAGCCCCCTCCGTGCTGTCAGAGGTGGCACCTGTGACTAGTTAATCCAATGTAATGAGATGTCAGAGGCTTGAAATCTGGTGGGGAAACGGTGGCGCTGTAAAGGAGTGTTGTGCTCTGCAGCTACCAACAGAAAGAGACGGGACTATTTCTTCACAGGAGGAGGTGTTACACCATGGAAGCCAAACACAAGCAGCGAGCACGGCACTGGTGACTCGTCTAGGAATTATATTCTCATTTCAACATGCAAATGGAAAATTCATTTGAGTAATTCCAAATTTAACCCCCCGGAAAAAAATAAAACAATCCTTACTTTCCCCGGCCTCTGACGCTTCATCTGGACCTGTGCATGCGTTTTGTGTTGGTGTAGAAACGGCGACACGCTCATCTTGTTAGGATGTTTACACGCCAGCATCTTCGTCTCTGCTAACGCAAGCGTGAGCAGCACCTTTAGCTACTAAACCAGTTCACTGATCTCAGCGGTGTGCGTCGCTAAATCGAGTCGGTACAATTAACTCCTGCTCTCTGACAGACATTCGCACACAAGCGTGTGATAGACAAACATCAAAGAAGCGACGAGGAAATGGAAATGTCTGGGCAGCAGCCGCTGGAGCTGAGCCACGAGGTGAGGGGCAGAGTGAGACTAATGCAATGGGACGGGCTAAATGTGCGCTAAAGCACCGGCAGGGTGTGGAGCACGAGGGCTTCAAAGCCGGGTGCGGGGCACTGAGCGGTGGTGGCTCTAATCCAGACTGACGTTGTGTGAACTACAGTAACTAAAGCACACATCAACATGGAGGCCATTGACTCACTTCAGCAGATGAACTTATCCCTCGAGGCCGGCCAGCATGCACAGAGACAGACGGGACCCCAGATTTTAATATGTTCTCACTGCAATAACCATTCAATACACATGTCAGGTCTGTGGTTTTCAAAATAAACTTCTGTCTTCACAGGAAGCTTTAGGCGACGAAGCCCTTTACTTGGATTCATGAAGAGCGTCGTTGACACTAATGCGTCTGACTGTTGATTCCCGAGTGACGACCGAGTCACGTGACGAGCAACTCGCTTGAGTCATGCGAGTAATGACGCTAACGAGTCACTCGACTAACGACTGATGAGACCCAATGTCACTGTCGACGTTAACCTTTCACACAGGATCAAGCTCCACGAGGCTTCACGGGCGATGCCGGTGAGACGGATCGGCTTGTTGCTGGTTCAGATCTGTTCATGAGGGTTCGTTAACGTCTGGACATACCCAGAATCCCCTCCTTCTCAAACTAACGTGCTGAGCCTGTGGCTGTGCAGTCCAGTCTTATTCAGGCCAGCACTAACCTGACGGGTGGGAACACCCAAGGACCCAACCTGTTCACACACAATCTGCAGTGGCACAATCCCATTACTCAGCCTGTTATTGGCCCCTTTCACACAGCGCAGCACAGCACTGGATCAGTCAGCCACAGCCAGCCTTGTTGCCTCTCCGGGGAATAGACTGGCTGCTTGATTTTCTAAGGTGCTCGTCTCACACTCTCACCCTCCCTTACCCTTCATTGTCCTCACTCCTCTGTGCTGTCCGTCTATCTTCCCTCGGTCTATCCCTCCCTCCCCGGCGTCTCTCTGGCTCTCTCCCTCCCTCTGTTGCCCTTGCTCCTCCTCAGTATCCCTTGTCCAGTGAGTCTCTCTCTCTCTCCCTCTCTCCCCCTCTCTCTCCCTCCCCTTGCCACGGCCCCGGCTCTTTCTCTGGACAACAGAAAACCTTATTTAGCAGTCTGCTCAGCACAGCCGTGGCAAAGCTGCCAATTCACCTGCATAGATTGCTGTATTCTCTCCCATTGCAATTACAAGCCCTGCATAAGGAAATGCAGCTGGTGCACCGCCATGTGTGATCGGCACCCTGTGTCACATGCACTCCTTTAGCAAAAGGCTTTGTTCCCCGTGGTTTCAAAGCAACCATTAGCGGACCTTAGTTATTGAATTTCTGTGAGAATGAAGAGTGCACATTAAAAAGATCTCTAGACCTCTTGGTCAGCATGTGTCGGGTTCATAGTGCTGCGCTTTGAGACCATTCAAAGCGGATGTGGAACCATCTGTGATTCATTCTGAAGTACAATGAAGCAATGTTCACCTAATGTCACGCATGATTGTTTTATTTTTAAATATTGCTATTTCTACACCGACTGCAAAGTTTTCAGTCTTTTGTGAGTCTGAGCTGACAGGTGTTGAGGTGAGGCATGAATGGAGTGAGGCTATAAAATGTACAGGAAAAAAAACATTGTTGTAAGAGAAACATATTTAATTCATGTGTTGAATTATAGCAACAATTATTGAAATCAATTTGAGATAATTCTGAGATAAAAAACCTTTTGGGTTTGGGTGATTTTAACAGGTCGGAATGAATTTTACAACATGTTTAAAACGGCCCTTTTATCATGCTCGATGCCTTTCAGATCCAATGAATAATTGAAGGAAGCTGGGAGAAACTCTAGTCTCACAGTGGTGGGAAAGGTGTTTAACATGAAAGCCGGTTGATTGTCGGAGTCATCAAAAGCTTTCACAGCAAGCAGCTGCTTGTGAAACGCGTCCGCGGGCCGAACAGAACCGGCCCACAGAGCGCCTAACAAGCTGGACCAGGCAGCCGGGGTTTTGACTTTTTACTTGAGTTTGAAATGTTCAGGAAAGGTGTCAGATTTACTCAAATGGGGTCATATAAAGGTTTATGTCACACATAAAAAAATATCTCAATATTGTGTGATACATGAATAAATAGCGTCTTATTGAGGACATGGAAACATTTGAGTTTGGACTGAATGAAGACACCACAAGGTGTGTCTGTTTTGATCCAGAGGCCATGGCATGCAGGATATGAAGATTACGACACAGTTAATTAAACTAGGAAAGTTTCATCATTATGACTGGGCTAATTTTCCATCTGTGACTTTGGCCTCTGTGTTCTTAATTTGGTCTTTATGTCCTTAATCTAAATTAGCCTTTTTTTTTTTTAAAGCAGCAGCATG